>SJYA01001331.1:2485170-2565705 GCA_006410615.1 Neotragus moschatus
TGGACTGTGAAGAAGGCTGAGCGCCAAAGAATTGATGCCTTTGAACTGTGGAGTTGGAGAAGACTCTTGAGAGTCCCTTAGACTGCAAGGAGATCCAACTAGTCCACTCTGAAGGAGATCAGCCCTGGGATTTCTTTGGAAGGAATGATGCTAAAGCTGAAACTCCAGTACTTTGGGCACCTCATGCGAAGAGTTGACTCATTGGAAAAGACTCTGATGCTGGGAGGGATTGGGGTCAGGAGGAGAAGGGGACGACAGAGGATGAGGTGACTGGATGGCATCACTGACTTGATGGACACGAGTATGAGTGAACTCCTGGAGTTGGTGATGGACAGGGAGGCCTCGCATGCTGCCATTCATGGGGTCCCAAAGAGTCAGACAGGACTGATCGACTGAACTGAGCTGAACTGAACTGTGCCTGGCTGAAAATTCAAACCTGCCTAAGAAAATGGATATTTGGAGGAAATAGCAATTTCTGCCACATTCTAATTGAACCATGGTGCCATTGGGAGCTCCCTTGCAGGAACACAGATTCATCAAATAATATTGATTTGAACAGTATCTGCATGATAACTGCAACTCCAGAATAAAGGTTAACTTCTCAACCACACTGGGACTCACTATTAATGATTACATTGTCAATGCAAAGTCAAAAAACAAAACCTGTCCCTCCACCCCTCACTGTATTTTTCCCCCCTTCACATTTTTAGGAGTGTTTGCTCTCACTGACTCACTTCCTCACCTCCTGTTTTTATCTTCAACCTTCTCTAAAATGGATTGTCCCTGACTACTTCACTGTTCTTGCAAACACTAGCAGTGACACATGAAGCCAAATTAATTGGGTGCTTTCTGTCATCTTCCTTGGTTTCTCAGCATTTGGCAAAGCTGACACTTCCTCTTTCTTGAAATGCTGTCTTCCTTTGGATTTCATGACACAACTTTGTTCCAGAAGCTTTGTGTACATCTCCTTTGTATACTTCTCCTCTATCAGAACACAAAATAGTGGATCTCCTAAGAGGTCAGTTCTAAGTCCTTCTCAAACTCATCTATTGCTGGCTTTAATTATCACATGTGCTGAAGATCCCCAAAACTCTATCTGTAATTTGACCTTTATTCTGTTTTGCAGTTTCTTCCTTTTCTTTCAGTGTCAGAGCAAACAAGTAACTTGTACTTGACTAGCCAAAGCTGGTTATTATCCATCTGAATGCACAGAAATTTTAAAACACATACGAGCTTGTCAGCAAACCATAAACTATATGCCCCATATTAAGACAAAAAATATTATTATAGCTTATAATCATACTATTTAGGCTTTCATTTCTTCAACTGTCAACCAATATGGCTCCTTTGTGGTTGAGGAGGTTCATATGACTGGTTATAGCCCACTAGTGAGTGAGTTGTGGTTGGAACTACCACATCATGGCTAGAACACATAATAACCAGTCTGAGACCTTCTGGAGCCATCCTTTCTCTCTTGACAGCTAGTAGTAGGGAGGCCTGGCATGCTGCGATTCATGGGGTCGCAGAGTCAGACACGACTGAGCGACTGAACTGAACTAAAGTATTCAAGATGGTGGCTGGTCTCTTAGCCTAGATCCCGAAGTGACTAAAATTAACTTAGTCACCCCTCTAAAATTCTCCCTCACCACCCCCCTCCACAAAGTAATTAAGGTAGTATGAGGAAGAAAAGAAATTGGTCATTTAGGCACAGACTTTGGACATTTGCTACCATGACATAAGCCATCTGATACACCCATCCCAACAGATATAAATGTTGGTACCAGCAGCAAATGCTATTGAACAGAAACCCAAATAAAAGTCAAGGCCCTGGATTAGGGACTGGCAGCAAGTGGCAAAGAAACTGCTATCAGAGGATGGAAGGATGGTGATTCATCTTGTGAAGAAGTGAAACTTTGGTCACCTGACAACTTGGAAGGTAGATAATGTACCATTGAATGTATGACCTTAGGAGAAGTTGGAAAAGAGTGTTAGTAGCATATACTGGCAGATGTTTTCATTTGATAATTTACTACAAGAAATGGATAGGTTCAGAAAACAACTGGCCAGTTTGCCAACAAATGCAGACAGACAGGGACAGAACATTAAGCAAGGAAGTGGCTATAGACCATGAAATCAGTAAAGAGGCAAGTGAAGACTTGAGCAAGGGAGTTGAAAGGATGGTGAAAAGATCAGAGAGTTGGAAGTCCTCAGGGGTTGAATGATTGTTGGACTTGGGGTTCCTAAAGGCAGTGAGGTGGACAAACAATTGGGGAGGAAAAGTGGGGGAAGATTAAAATCACATGAAAAGAAAGAAAGACAAATGTGCTCCATAAAAACAATCTCAGCTTTTCTTCTCATGTTCTGCCTTGCTCAACAGCTACTGCGCATAGCAAGAACTCCTGTGTAATGTTCTTAGGCACCCAAGCCCTCCAGGCAGAGGCTCGGCTGGAGGCAGTGGGCCTGGAGCCATAGCTGATGATGTGGGGCTTGCTGGCCCCCAGGGAGCAGAAACAGAAGACATGAGAAATAATGAAAAATGGACAAGTAAAAAAGAAACAAATTTTTTGCTCGAGACAGGAAAAATTGGGAACACTATTCAGAGCTTGGATGAGGATGTAGGCATTGCAGAATTAGCTTCTGGTTAAGGATCGATGTGTGATTGATTTTTCAGGCCTGACCACAGGCAATTAAGGCTTTACCCAGAGTACCTGGTGGGACTAGGGGGGAAGCTTGCCGGGAGCCAGCACGGGAGATACCACCCATGACAAGGTCATGTGGAAGAGACTTGATAAGCAAGGCTTCAGGACTCGAGAGACCCCCTGGACCTGCTCAAGCATCTACCCCAAAACCAGAACCTGTCTGTCTTACTATTTTGTGCCTTTCACCAACTCTTCTGACATTAACAGGGGGCTATCCCCGACCACATTTCTCTGGAGAAAATCAACTTAGGGCTGTAGCTAATAAGTCTCCTGGACATGAAAGGAATATTTCAATTCAAACCCCCTCTGTTAGTATTCTAGCTTGCTTNCCCCAAAACCAGAACCTGTCTGTCTTACTATTTTGTGCCTTTCACCAACTCTTCTGACATTAACAGGGGGCTATCCCCGACCACATTTCTCTGGAGAAAATCAACTTAGGGCTGTAGCTAATAAGTCTCCTGGACATGAAAGGAATATTTCAATTCAAACCCCCTCTGTTAGTATTCTAGCTTGCTTGACAGGTTTATCCAGACTCTTGCAGCTACGCATGTGATTATTCACAGCCTCCCAACTGTGAGAGGCATGGGAAGCCTAAAACATTCTAAAAATATAGAGCCTTTCAAAGAGTTAAAAACTATTAGAGTAGTGCTGGTGTAGGATTTCATTGTTGAGCCAATGCTTGCTGCTAAGTTCCCATATCTCTTATCCACTGTGCATCTGGGAGTGCATTAGTTAACATAGTTGGAATGTAAGAAAAACAAGTGTAGCCTTAGAATTAACCACATCAGACTTTTGAGCTAATTGGTTCTTTCTTTGTTGTAACTCACTGAACTTTTGCTCTGTGAGAAATGTAACTTTGTTTAATACTTTCTGAGGCTGACATAGATTAGAAATATTAAGAAAAAACATTTCAAGGGAAAATAAGTTTTCTGATTGAGCAGCCCTTATCAAAAGAGGGCCATAAAATGTTCACAGGCCTCCAAGGCCAGAAGATAATGCATACAACATTGTTTATGGGAAAGGTATGCAGAAAAAATCCTGGTTTCAATAAAGATAAAACAGATGTAATGTTTGGACTGACTCTGTATGACTTTGCATCTTTCATTTCCTTCTATGTACAAGTCAAGGTATAAAAGTTCCTTTTGAAAATAAAGTTATGGGCCTTGCTCACCGAAGCTTGGTCACCCCATGTCAATCATTCTTTCTCCCTCTCCCTCCCTCTCTTTTTCAGGCTGATCCCTTGGAGCATAGAGGCTCTCTGCGTTCACTTTCCTGCCTGGGCTTCTAAGACCCGATCAAGAAGGCCCTCTGCAAAGGCACTCTGCATCTTCACTCTGGCGAGAGGGCACCTGTGGCCTCCGTGAACAGAGCAAGTCCCTTGTCTGGGACTTTATTGGCTTTCTGTGTAAACCAAGGAATATCAGCCTCTTTTTCTCCTCCATTTTCTTATCTGGAACATTCTTTCTTTATCTCTCTCTAAATCTCTTTGCTGACGCCATCTCTCCTGAGGATTCCCCTGGATCCTGCAGGGGCTGAACCCTGGCAGAAGCTGCCCTTCCCATGCCAGACCTGGGGCACAGCCTGTGAACTTCTGTTTCTGAAGGGGGTTGCAGTCAAGGACTCAGGGCTATTCCTATCTGTTACCTTCATTCCAAAATGTTTGTTTTGTTTTGTTTTGTTTCAATGTGAGTGGTATGTTGGATCTTATAGTTCCCCAACCAGGAGTTGAATCCTTGCCCCTGCAGTGGAAGCGTCAGTCTTAACCAGTGGACCATGAGGTAAGTCCTTATAGGTTTCTATCTGAGGACTTCTGCTTTCTTATGCGTGAAGGGGAGAATCTTGAAAACTTTTCCACTCCCAGCCTTTCCCCCTTGTCCCCTCACGAGAGGCGTCAGGATCCATAAAACACTGGAGCACTTGGTTCCAGGGCACCTTCAGCAGTAAGACATCCCCATGTAGCTCTGATGCCACTGACTATCAGCTGGGGTGCCTTTCCATGGGGGAATGTGGAACAGGGGAGTTGGTGCTTTCTCCCATTTTATCTGCTTGCTTATTCCATCACACTGCATGAGAAGTCACTTCAGTCATGTCTGACTCTTTGTGACCCTACCGACCAAGGCCCCCTAGGCAAGAATACTGGAATGGGTTATCATGGCCTCCTCCAGGAGGTCTTCCTGACGCAGGGAATGAACCCATGTCTCTTACATCTCCAGCACTGGCAGGCAGGTTCTTTACCATGAGTGCCCATTCCATCACAGTAAGTGATTAAAGAGCAAAGTCTCTCATTTTTGCCTCCTTGCCTTTTGAACTCCTCTTGCACCTCACAGCTCAGCTCTCTCTCCCAGCTCAGGTGAGCTCCTTACAAACAAGATTAGTGGGCAGTCCTCAATCAGGGACTAAAGAGGCAGGAACACCAGTAACTTCATTCACATTTGACTTCAACCCTCTTCCTCCTGGGAATCTCAAGGGATATCCTGGCCTGTCATAGAGACTCCACAGAAAAGCTGTCATCTTCTAGTGATTCAAAGTGCTGTCTTTATTCTGCCCTTCCCAATCAACAGCAAGAACATTATGGGATAAAATAGTCGTGTCAGCCCTGCACGCATGTTAGAATCAGCTGGGGGACTTAACTGAAAACAGATGTCAGGCCTTCTTTCCCCTAGAGTGCCTGGTTTGAATTTCATTGGCTTAGAGAAAGAATACAGTTCTTCACAACAACCCAGATCTCATTTTTCTCCAGCTCTGTTGCACCTTGGGTGATTCCCATCACTTTCCTGACCCTCAGCCTCCTCATCTGTGATGCGGGAATGATAACACTTGCCTCCCGGGGGGTGCTATGAGGATTAAGTGAAACAAGGTGTTTAGAGGTAACTGGAACACACCGTGTGCACTGTAAATGTTGTCTCCATCAGAACGTGAATCAGGAGGAATATCCTGTGAGCCCAAGAGCCAGGAAAGACTACTAGGAAGAAAGAGTTAGACTTGCCTCCCTAAGGAGGAAAGATTGCAAAGTGTTGTTTTTAAATTAATCACGAGAACAAACATACCAGAAAATACTGAAACAGGGAAATGTTCAGATTAATGTTGGCTGTAAAATGAATACTGGTGTCAGAACCACTTGAAACCTCTGTGGAGTGAGAGAGCGTGTAAGAGCCCCTGACCAGTGACATGGCCCTTTTGCTTCCCACCCCTGGTTCTGCCCCCACACCCCAAAGGAATGCACACATATGTCTGTAAATAGACTGCTGCCACTAAGTCACTTCAGTTGTGTCCGACTCTCTGCGACCCCATAGATGGCAGCCCACCAGGCTCCCCCATCCCTGGGATTCTCCAGGCAAGAACACTGGAGTGGATTGCCATTTTCTTCTCCAATGTACGAAAGTGAAAAGTGAAAGTGAAGCCACTCAGTCGTGTCTGACCCTCAGCAATCCCATGGATTGCAGCCTTCCAGGCTTCTCCATCCATTGGATTTTCCAGACAAGAGTACTCCCAGCCCTCAAATCCAAGATTTGATCCTGCCCCTCAAACAGCCTCCTTTAAGCCCCTTGGGACTGGAGTTGCAAACTGGGAGGATGGTCCCCTCAGGAGGACTGGCCTGGGGAAGACTTGGCCCTGATACATGATCTAGAAGGTGGGGGCATGGGCTCCTGGGGGCATGGCACTCGGCCACTATGGACTCCTTGCCCTGTGGGCCAAGGTGCAGACAGAGGAAGGCCAGAGTGCAGCCCTCAATATGTGGGGCCCTGGGCTGGGGCCCTGACTGCTCCGATATGAGAGTGGCCCCTCCACCCAATTGAATCTATGTTCCTCCTTAGGGAGGCAAGTCTAACTCTTTCTTCCTAGTAGTCTTTCCTGGCTCTTGGGCTCACAGGATATTCCTCCTGATTCACGTTCTGATGGAGACAACATTTACAGTGCACACAATCCCTCTTGGAAGCTCAACTAATTTCCCTCCCCACCACTCCCACCCCATCTACCCTCCAGCACTGTTCCAACCCACAGCCTTTATGTTAACTGTTAATTCTCAGTTATCTTACACTCACAACAGAAGGAAAGATGGGAGAAAGTGATGATGTGCAGTGTTCTGTGCAGGTACTTCAGTTGTACGTTGCTTTTCTCAGTCATTTCCCAGAAGCCAGTAAGATGGGCATTTTAGCAGAAAGTTCCCATCCAGTCCCTACTGTTATGGGCCGAATTGTGTTTCCCCAAATTAAAACCTTGGAGCCCTAATGCTCAAATGTGACTGTATTTTGAAGATGGGGACTTTCTGGAGGTAGTTAGCGTTGTAGGAGGTCATAAGGGTGGAGCTGTAATTTGACAGGGCTGGAGTGCTTCTACGAAGAGGAAGAGTCCAGTCCAGAGATCCCCCCCTCCTCCTCTATCTCTCTCATCTCCCTTGTGCACACACAGAAAAGACCATGTGAGGACCCAGGGAGAAGGCAGCCCTTGACAGGCTAGGCAAGATGCTTCACCAGAAACCAACCCTGCTGGTACCTTGACCCTGGACTTCCAGCCTCCAGAACTGGGAGAAGGTACATGTCTATTGAAGCCACGCAGACTGTGGTATTTTGTTATACAGCCTCAACAGTCTAAGACACCTAAGCACCCCAAATTTAATGCCTTCTGGGGACCCAAGCAGGTCAGGTGCTACCTGTGTCCTGAACCTCACCGCCCATGGGAGTTACAGTCCCATACTTCCTTCCTGCAATTATCCTCCAAAACCAGGTTTCAGCTTCCCTCCCTACATTCCCTTAGTCCTTATTCCCATATTTCTCCTGGGATATATCATCTCATCCCATTGGCCCAGAGACCCATCCAGAGTGCAGAGACATTCTTTATGAGGTTGTTTTTTCTTAATGTCATTTCTCCACTGATGGTCCCACGTCAAGCTGCTTCACACATGAACTATAAATCTGTGTATATGTGGGAATGTACACACCAAGAAAAGAGGCCAAGGTTCCCCTGCCCTCTCCTCAATCTGGAAGGACAGAAACCCTGTATGGAGGCTCCAAAAGCTCCTTATCGAGGCTGAGCTGACTCTGAGGAAGGACTGGATCCCTTAAGATTCTGGAAGTAATCATCCTGTTTTCTGGGAGTCCATTCTAAGCCTCAGGGTTTTTTCTTGCTATTTTATTTTTATTTTTTGGCCACTCTACCCAGCATGCGGGGTTCCCAGACTAAGGACTGAACTTGTGCCCCTTGTAGCAGAAGCATAGACTCTTAACCCAATGGACCAGCAAGGAAGTCCTCTTTTTTTCCCCTCTGTTTTTTTTTTTTTTTCAGCCTCCAGGTTTCATCTCAGCCATGAATTGAAGAAAGGGCTTTTGGAGTCAGACTCCTTTGGGTTTGGTTTCTGGATGTGAATCTTACTGGAGGATCTGAAGCGAGTCATGTCATCTCCGAACTGCAGTTTCCTCATCTGTTAAATGGAAATGATCCTGGCTTTGCAAGGTTTTAATGAAGAATTCACATTGTTTATGGAAATGCCTGGTTTGGGGTTTTGCAGACATTTACTCTATTCACCCTCTTCTTCCTGAGTCAGTCTGACCAACAAATCTGAATGGTAGCTCTCCCCCTGCATTGTAGCTTGTGTGTGTGTGTGCGCGTGAATGAGTGATAGGGAAGTGGAGGGGAGGAGCAGAAGAGGTGGCCATTTACAAATCTGATTTATCTTCTTCCTGTGTGAAGGAAGTGTATCCTCAGAAAATGCAGACCACCCACAGTCTCTGTGTGCACACCTTTAGGGAGGTGGACCCGCATTCCAAATGGCGCGTTAGTGACCAGTCATTCCCGGATGAAATGTCCAGGACTTTGGCAATTGGCAGTGGGGAGTTCTTGAAAGGATGAGTGAATGAATAAATAAAAGCCCTTTTAAAAGCCTGATTTGGAACATTCACAGCTCCCCTGGGGTTGTTCACTCTTCTACTCCCTTTGGGCTGGTGTGGAGAGCCAGAGTCGTACTGAACTTCAGGGTCCGCAGGAACTGCCTCTCAGAGACAGATACTTTCTGAGAGTCATTTTCCTGGTATTTTTCAGACCCTTGGTGATGCCACTTTGAATGTGTTATGCCTTGCCCTGGGAATACTTTGTTAGGTAGACTCACAGCCTGCCTTCATACCCTGTATTACTATTTTGAAATCTAAGAAAAAGGGTAATTCCCTGGTGGTTCAGTGGTTAGGACTCCATAGTCTCACTGCTGAGAGCCCAGGTTCAATCCCTAGCCACAGAACTAAGATTCCCACCAGCCACATGGCATGGCCAAAAAAAAAGTAAAGGGTAGCATCAGGAGGGAGAGAGAACACAGAGAAGGCAAGAGAGTCCTAATCCATGTCTTTGTGTTAGGAATTGTACGGTCTCTCTAGCACGGGCCCTGTGGGGAGAGGTAAGATCCTGCTGGTGTACAAGAAATAGCAATGGATTATGAGCTCCAAAGACTGGCAATTGAGTTCTGTCTGGCTGTGTGAATCTGAGCAACCAGTTTACCTTCAGAAGCTCTGCTGCCGCTTGTGTAAAAGGGTAATGGTAACACAGCCATCTTGGGGCTGGCGGTCTCACTATACATACTGTGTGCTCAGTCACTCAGTTGTGTCCAACTCCTTGCCACCCCATGGACTGTAGTCTGCTAGGCTCCTCTGTCCATGAAACTTTCCAGGCAAGAATACTCATGTGGGTTGCCACTGCCTTCTCCAGAAGATGGTCCTGACCCAGGGATTGAACCCAGGTCTCCTGCATTGGCAGGCAGATTCTTTACCACTGAGTCACCTAAGAAGCCCCATGACACATACTAGCAAATGCAAAAGGTCTTATTTGAAGAGGAAACTTGTTGTTGTTGTTTAGTTGCTTAGTCATATCCAACTCTTTTGTAACTCCATGGACTGTAGCCTACCAGGCTCCTCTGTCCATGGGATTTCCCAGGCAAGAATACCAAACTGGACAGCCATTTTCTTCTCCAGGGGATATTCCAGACTCAGGGATTGAACCCACGTCTCCTGCATTGGCAGGTGGATTCTTTAACAGTGAGCCACCAGGAAAGCCTGAAGAGAAAAGTATTGACTATTTATTATGATTAGAACTCTGGTTTGGAGTCAGACAGATGGAGTGTCTTAGTCCCAGTGCCACTCCCTGGAGTCAGGCTTGGTCACGTGACCTGTCAACCTGTAGGAAGTGCTCCAACTGCCCCCCCACCCCTGCCTTCCAAAGATGATTTTATAAGCTCATTTCCCCAGCCCCTGTGATGAGGAAGTACTTGTGAAGAGGGGCCCTGAACAGTCAGGATTTTGAGTGGCTGGAGGAGGCACAGTCCCCAAGCTGTAACTCCTTGGTGGACCCCTTTCACCAGGTATCTTAGCTATTTTAGGGTTTGGCGGATTTGGAGATGTGGGGATAACTCAGTGTGGCCTCACTGATACACCTGGGTACTGTTTCTTTATGCCATTTAATAGAAAAACTGCACGAAGAAAACGTAGGGTAACACGGAGCACTGTACAGCCTTGGGCACATCTCAGGGACAGCCCGAGCTGGGTGGCTACTTGCCGCCGCTCTTAGGAAGGGGCCGATAGACCCCGACCACCACAGCGTGGTCCCTTTCGTAGGGCTCCAGAGTCAGCTGCTCTTGAGGCTTTAAATTCTCCTGCTGCAGCTTCCTCACCTCGGAGGCGAACACTGCCTCGGCGGACGCGGTGGAGTCTATGCAGTTGGCCTTGATGGAGATGAGGAAGTGGCCCCCGTTGCGCAGGAAGGTGTGGGCGTTCAGAGCCACAATGCGGGACTGGTCCGGCTGCGCCACGTCGGCGAAGATCACGTCCACCATGCCGATGAGCATGCGGTACTTGAGCGGGTGCCGCGCATCTTCGAGGACCGGGATGATGTTGGTTCGCTTCTTGGCCACGTTGACGAGATCGCGGCCGGCGCGGTGGGAGAACTCGACCGCGTAGACCAGGCCATCCGGGCCGATGATGTCGGAGACGTGGGACACGGTAGTCCCCGAGGCGGCACCCAAGTACAGCACTTTGGACTTGGGCTTGATGTGAATCTGGTCGACCCCGCCCAGGATGGCCGCGGCCAGCTTGGAGCGGAAGGGGTTCCACGTGCGGTATTCCAGCTTCTCGCCGCCCTCGGTCACCGTGACCCGCCGCTCGCCGTACACCGACTGGCCCGGCACCATGTTCAGCGTGACCAACGCGTCCTCCGCCCCGCGGTAGATGAAGACGCCCTCGTGCCGGTGCGGTTCCACCGACACCGTCAAAACGCTCTTCCTGCGGCGGTTCCTGTTCTTAGCCACGCCGCGCAGCTGCCCGCCGCCTGCGCGGTCCCCCCGGCCGTCTCCTCCGCCGCCACCGCGCCCCCGGCCCCGGCCGCCACCGAAGCCGCGCGTCCGCGCCCCAAGGCCGCCCTTGCCTCCCGGGCCGCTGCCGTCGCCTCCGGCTCCCTTGCCGGCTCCGCCTCCGCCCCCGCGCCCTCCGCCCCAGCCGCCTCCCCCACGGCCGCCAGACCCGCCACGACGCAAGCCCACCGCCGACTTCATGGTGCGCCCTGGGCGCTCCGGAACCGGGGTGGGGGTGGGGGTGGCTGCCGGCGGTTGTCAGGGGTTACCGATGGCTTGGAACGGTTGTCAGGGACGGCCGGTACCTGGCAGTGGTTGTCAGGGGCCGCTGGTACCTGGGCGTGGTTGTCAGGGGTCACCTGTGGCAGAGAGAGGTTTTCAGGGATCACTGGAGGTTCCAGGCGGTGGTCCTGATGCCGGAGGAAGGTTAGCAGCAGCTGTTGCCTGCTGGCTTAGCCGCGGCAGGCTGCGGGGGCGAGGTGGGCGCGGGCTGGGGGGACCGGCTCTGCCGCAGTGCCTGCATCCCTGGAGCCGCCCTTTGACGCAGCGATGGGCGTCATTGCATCACACTCGCTATGGCGACCCGGTAGCCCCGGAAGCCCCTCTTCCCAGCCCTCTCCAGCTGCCTACTCCCTTGTTGGCGTCCCTTTCGCCCTTCCCCAGCTCTGCTTTCTCAGGGACCTCTGGCAATTCTCCAGAGGTGTAAGAAAGGGGGAATCTCCTTGGCAGGAGAGGGGGAGACAAACCTCGGTTTCTGTCCCTGCTCTGCCACTCGCTTCCTGTGTAGTCTCCGAAAGCTTTATCTGACCTTCTCTGAGGGTCTTATCTGAACTTGAGCAAGTGTCTTGACATCCCTGGGTCCCATTATTCCTTCTGTAAAGCAGAACCTACCTCAAAGGTTTGTTTTGAAACACTGCATACCCTTGCCTCAGCTATGGTACGTATTAAGCGCTCTATATAAGCATTAGCATTTTCTTAAAATCTTTTTAAAAACTACTATTTATTTTATTTTTGGCCGTGCTGGGTCTTCGTTGCTTTGCTGCTTTGCGAGGGCTTTCTCTAGTTGCAGTGAGCAGTGGCTTCTCGTTGCTGAGTGCAGGCTCTAGACACTATGGGGGCATCAGTAGTTACTGCAGACCCACTCTTAAGAGTGCGGCCTCAGTTGTGGCACGTGGGTATAGCTGCTCCCAGCTATGTGGAATCTTCCCTGACCAGGGAATGAACCCAAATCCCCTGCACTAGCAGGCGGATTCCCATCCACTGTGTCACCAGGGGAGTCCAGCATTAGCATTTTTTTTTTTTATTAAAAAAGCACTTTTGGCCGCACCACACAGCTTGCAGGATCTGTTTCCTGACTGGGGATTGCATCCAGGCCACTGCAGTGAAAGTGTGGAATCCTAACCACTAGATCACCAGAGAACTCCCTGTTTAGTTTCTCAGTGTACTGGGTTAGGCAAAAAGTTCATTTGGGTTTTTCAGTAACATGGAAAATCCAGATCAACTTTGTGGCCAACTCAGTATTTATTTTTGGTCAATTTTTAATTGAACTGTATTGCTGGTAGTGCTTTAGCCACATAGAAGTGGCTCTGGCCCTCTTTTACGAGATTGATGGAAATGCTCCTTGGTACAGGTGTCAAATCCTTAAACAACACACCTATACTTCCACTTGGTTATTCCACTTGGAAGTTTTTATCCTAGAGGGATGATTCCAACAAAAAGTGATGGTAAGTAGAAGCAGAGGGGTGAGGGTGGTGATGGTAGTATGATGACCATCATTGTCATGAAAGTGTTGGTGGAGGTGATGAAGCAGCCTAATCTAAGAGCTGTTTAGAAGATAGAATCCATAGGGCTTTCTTCTAGAAAGGACATGGGAAGTCAAAAAGAGGACAATTCCAAGCCAGGGATTGCCAAAGGAATAGTGGCTCCCCTGGTGTGATTAATAGCCTGCAAGATACAGCCCTGGTTTCTCTCTATTTAGCTCTGCTTTTTTCCATCAGCTGTGCTAAATCCTAAAACCTGTTCTGAGAATATGGGACAACAAGAAAATATTGACTCTTCAGCATGAATGGGGACACATAGGCCAGAGTCCTAAATCCTATAACACATTGTCCGGAATCACTTCAGTTGTGTCTGCCTCTTTGCAACCCTATGGACTCCCCTCCAGGCTCCTCTGCCCATGGGATTCCCAAGGCAACAGTACTGGAGTGGGTTGCCATGCCTTCATCAGGGGTCTTCCCAATCCAAGGATAGAACCTGCATCTTTAATGTCTCCTTCATTCAACAGCACCACCTGGGAAGCCCCTATAATACATCAACAAAAGCCAAAATCTCATGCTTATAGTTGAATTTTAGTCTATCTCAAAAATCTGCTCTTTAAATGTGCAGCATCTTCTTGAGCATAAAAAAGAACCATTAGGCAGCACCACAGACAGCAAAACAGGTGTCAATGCAGAGGCATACTCTTGATATCAGAACCATGGACAGCAACACCAATGGGGCTCAACTAGGAGCCATGGGAGATGGCGTAGGTAGGTGGTGTAAGCCACCAATGGACCTCTCTATGAGTGGGACTAAATGCTTGGTACAGCTAGAGATAAATTGTTCCTGAAAATTAAGGCAAATGTCAGACATGGTGCACACAGCAGAGCTTTCATTTCATCCTGGACCAGGAGTCTTCATAATTCAAATTCATAGATAGCAACATCAGGTCTGGTTTTCTCTTCTGGTCAAAATGCCTCCTGAATGTGGGCTAGAAGTCTGTGTGTTGAAATGTGGACGAGGAGTCAGAGAGAGTGCAATGTATGGTTCCTGAGGTGTATGGTTCACATAAAACACTCTGCTTAGAGGTTCCTTCTCTTCTCACAAGGGGTGTTTGTCTGCACTGAATCTTTCTGCATCAGGGATCAAACCCAAGTCCCCTACATGGGTAGTTGAGGTAGAGTCTCAACCACTGAGCCACCATGGGAAGTCCAAAAAGGAGTCATTATTGAGCAGATTATCACAGTGCATGATTAGAGCTCTGATTACCCTCTGAAGAGCTGTACAGGTTGTCTCAGAATTGTTCCAGCACAGGCTGGGAGGCTAGGGCAGTCATCCACCATTCTTCCTTCCCGCATTGTCAGGAGCTGTTTCTGAGGCGTTAACTGTCTTATCCTTTGAGTTGCTCCTGTGCATGGCTCAGCAGATTCCCCTGATGCTTCACACAGCCCTCAGGTGGAGAAGCTGGCATTCAGAGTGGGGAGCTGCAACCATACTGGAAGCTGCTTACCACCCACAGCTGCAGGTGAGCTCCAAGGTGAGTCTAGGCAATATTAGGCATCAACAGTACCTGCTCCAGTTGGCCACTGCATCTCAAATACAGCCAGAAGTTTGTTGTGAAAACAGAACTTGGACGACATACACAACTCATAAAGCTTATTGCATCAGGAGATACTATAAATGTCATACTATAAATGTACTATCTGTAAAATAGGCATTCAAGTTAGCAAGCTCTCATCAATAAGCATTAATATTGTTCCCCTCTGGTGCACAATATGATGAAGGTCTGCAGTTACATCTGAATAGCTTATTCCTACTTGCTTGCATTTCACGTCCATTGAAGATCCATGGAAGGTTTGTTCTACAAAGTCGCTTGCGAGGCTCAGCACCAACATCTTGTGGCTGTAACATGACAAACAAGACGGTTCCCCTTGTTACCACACTACCACGAGGGAAGAACTGACATGGAGAGCTCACTTCCCGTTTTCTGTGTTTTGTCTCAGGGCTTCACACAATCATTTCTTCTCATAGCCCATTGGCCAGGACTAATCACATGCCCTGTCTAACTGCTGGGTGGATCATTGGTGAATGGGAAAACTTTTGGTCACAGGTGTCTACTGCAGAATGTCAGTCTGGCACACCTGAATCAATGTACCTACAAAACATCACAGACAAAATTTACCATTTGGGCGCATATATATAAATGTATTCTTCAAGGCAAAATGTAATACCTTTTTACTAACACATGACTAAAACCCAAAGTAGTACTCAATTCCCAATCACATATCTAATATAGCACGTTAAGTGAAAAGGAGAACTGTCTCTTTTTTAGTATCTGGGCCTTGGAGAATGGTCTAGTTCCCTTAGTTGGGATTCCATTGATGTTTGCTCACTACCTCACTGGGTGAGGTGCTCACCTCTCACTCCATTCCCCCTGCAGAATTAGTGACTGACACTCGAGAAATTCTCAAAAAGCGTATTCAGTGTTATTCTAGAGAAGCACATTTTCTCACAGCTCTGGAGGCTGGAGGTTCAAGATGAGGGTGCCAGTGTGTTCACTGGTCGGTTTCTGGTCGACCACCACAAAGAGAGCTGTCTCTTTCTGGCTTGTAAATGACCACCTTCTCACCGTGTCCCTAGCTGGTAGGGAGGGAAAATAAACTCTCTGGCATCTCTTTTTTGTTTCAGTTTATTTTATTGAAGTGTTGATTTACAATGTTGTGTTGATTTCTGCTATACAGCAAAATGATTTAGTTATATACATTCTTTTTCATATTCTTTCCTATTATGGTATATCATAGGATATTAAATCATTCCCTGTGCCATGCAGTAGGAGCTTGTTGTTTATCCACCCTATATATAATAGTTTGCATCTTCTAATCCCAAACTCCCACTCCTTCCCTACCCCACTCCCACCCACCTTGGCAACCACAAGCCTGTTCGCTATGTCTATGTGAGTGTTTCTGTTTCGTAGATAGGCTCGTTTGTGTCAGACATTAGATTCCACAGATAAGTGATATCATATGGTATTTGTCTCTCTCTGACTTATTTCACTAGTATGATAATCTCTTGGATCCATCCATGTTGCTGTAAGTGGCATTATTTCATTCTTTTGTATGGCTGAGTGGTATTCTGTTACACATCTTTATCCATTCCTCTGTCAGTGGACGTTTAGTTTGCTTCCGTGTCTTGGCTCTTATGAACAGTGCTGCTGTGAACATAGGGACGCATGTTTCTTTTCCAATTATAGTGTTGTCTAGATATAGGCCCAGGAGTGAGATTGCTGGATTATATGTCAACCAGGGGTTCCTTTATTCTTTTTAAAAATTAATTTATTTGACTGAATCAGGTTTTAGTTGCAGCACAGGGACCCTCTGTTTGTGGCCCGGAAGCCTTAGTTGCTCTGCTGCATGTGGGATCTTAGTTCCCTGAAAGTGAAAAGTGAAAGTCGCTCAGTCGTGTCCAACTCTTTGTGACCCCTTGGACCATACAGTCCATGGAATTCTCTAGGCCAGAATATTGGAGTGGGTAGCCTTTCCCTTCTCCAGGGCATTTTCCCAACCCAGGGATCAAACCCAGGACCCCCACATTGCAGGCAGATTCTTTACCAGCTGAGCTACTGGGGAAGCCCAGGGATCAAATCCATGTCCCCTGCATTGCAAGGCAGACTCTCAACCACTGGACTACCAGGGAAGTCCCCCCAGAGAGTTCCTTTTTAATGGCTAAATAACATTCTTCTGTGTAAGAACTTCTTTTTTTTTTTTTTAATATATAATTTTATTTATTTATTTATTTTTGGCTGTGCTGGGTCTTTGTTGCTGCATGGACTTTTCTCTAGAGAAAAGTGTCTGACTCTTTGCGACCCCATGGAGTGCAGCACTCCAGGCCTCCCTGTCCCTCACCATCTCCCAGAGTTTGCCCAAGTTCATGTCCATTGCACCAGTAATGCCATCCAACCATCTTATCCTCTATCGCCCTCTTCTCCTTCTGCCTTCAATCTTTCCCAGCATCAGGGTCTTTTCAGTGAGTCAGCTGTTTGCGTCAGGTGACCAAAGTATTGGATCTTCAGCCTCAGCATCAGTCCTTCCAATGAGTATTCAGGATTGAGTTCCTTTAAGATTGACTGGTTTGATCTTGCTGTTCAAGCAACTCTAAGGAGTCTTCTCCAGCACCACAGTTTGTAAGCCTCAGTTCTTCAGCTCTCTGCCTTCTTTATGATTCAGCTCTCACAACCATGTGTGACTGCTGGAGAGACCGTAGCCTTGACTCTACAGACCTTTGTCGGGAGAGTGGCTTCTTAACACATTGTCTGGTTTTGTCACAGTTCTCCTGCCAAGAAGTAATCGTCTTTTAATTACAAGGCTGTGGTCACCATCTGCAGTGATTTTAGAGCCCACGAAGAGGAAATCTGTCACTGCTTCTACCTTTTCCCCTGTTATTTGCCATGAAGTTATGGGGCCGGATGCCATGATCTTAGTTTTTTTAATATTTAGCTTTAAGCTGGCTTTTTCATCTTCCTCCTTCACCCTCAGCAGGAGGTACTTTAGTTCCTCTTCACTTTCTGCCATTAGAGTGATGTCATCCACATGTCTGAGGTTGTCGATGTTTCTCCCGGCAATCTTGATTGCAGCTTGTAACTCATCCTGGCATTTCATGTGATGTGCTCTGTGTATAAGTTAAATAAACAGCCTTATCATACTCCTTTCTCAGTCCTGAACCAGTCAGTTTTTCCATACAGGGTTCTAACTGTTGCTTTTTGACCTGCATATAGGTTTCTCAGGAGACAGGTAAGATAGTCTGGTATTCCCGTCTCTTTAAGAGTTTTCCACGGTTTATGATGATCCACACAGTCAAAGGCTTTAGCATAGTTAATGAAACAGAGATAGATGTTTTTCTGGAATTCCCTTGCTTTCTCTGTGATCCAGTGAATGTTGGCAATTTGATCTCTGGTGTCTTTGCCTTTTCCAAACCCAGCTTGGACATCTGGAAGCTCTCAGTTCACATAATGCTGAAGCCTAGCTTGAAGGATTTTGAGCAGAACCTTACTAGCCTGGGAGATGAGTGCAGTTATCTGATGGTTTGAACATTCTTTAGTACTACCCTTCTTGGGAACTGGGATGAGGACTGACCTTTTCCAGTCCTCTGGCCACTGCTGGGTTTTCCAGATTTGCTGACTTATTGAGTGCAGCACTTTGATAGTCATCTTTCAGGATTTTAAATAGCGCTGCTGGAATTCCATCACTTCCACTAGCTTTATTGATAGCAGTGCTTCCTAAGGCTCACTTGACTACACACTCCAGAATGTCTGCCTCTGGGTGAGTGGCCACACCATCGTGGTTATCCGGGTCACTGAGATCTTTTTTGTACAGTTCTTCTGTGTATTCTTTCCATCTCTTTTTGATTTCTTCTGCTTCTAATTGGTCTTTACTGTTTCTGTCCTTTTTTGTGCCCATATTTGGATGAAATTTTCCTTTGATATTTCCAATTTTCTTGAAGAGAAAGGTACACCCAACTAAATGCAGAGTTCCAGAGATTAGCAAGGAGAGACAAGAAGGCCTTCTTCAATGAACAATACAGTGCAATAGAGGAAAACTACAGAAAGGGAAAGACTAGAGAGCTCTTAGAAAGGGAAAGACTAGAGGGCTCTTAAAGTGACCATTCAGATCAGTTCAGTTCAGTTCAGTCGCTCAGTCGTGTCCGACTCTTTGCGACCCCATGAATCGCAGCACACCAGGCCTCCCTGTCCATCACCGTCTCCCGGAGTTCACTCAAACTCACGTCCATCAAGTCGGTGATGCCATCCAGCCATCTCATCTCTGTCGTCCCCTTCTCCTCCTGCCCCCAATCCCTCCCAGCATCAGAGTCTTTTCCAACGAGTCAACTCTTCGCATGAGGTGGCCAAAGTACTGGAGTTTCAGCTTTACCACCACCTAAATTCAATACATTTTTATCACCCTATAAAGAAAGTATATATCCACTAAGCAGCCACTTCCCATTTTCCCTGTTTTTAGACCCTGGCAACCACTAATCTCCTTTCTGTCTCTGAATTTGCTTATTCTGGACATTTAATATAAATGTAATCATACAATTTGTGTCTGGCTTCTTTCATTTAGGTAATGTTTTCAAGGTTTCTCCATCTTGTGGCATGTATCAGTATTCCCTTTTATGGCTAAAAAATATTTCATTGTATAGATTACCACATTTTATTTATTTATTCATCAGTTGATAGACACTTGGGTGTTTCTACTTTTACTATTATGAATATGGACTTGTGCTGCAGTGCTATGAACATGTATACAAGTTCTTGAGTGAGCATGTTTTTAGGTCTCTTGAATATATACCTAGGAGCATTATTATATGGTATTTCTGTGTTTAATTGTTTGAGGATAAGATGGTTAGGTAGCATCGCTGACTCAATGGACATGAATCTGAGCAAACCCTGGGAGACAGTGGAGGACAGAGGAGCCTGGCATGCTACGGTCCATGAGGTCACAAAGAGTTGGACATGACCTAGTGATTGAACAACAAGAGCAATCTAGTTATTCCAGCACCATTTATTGAAAAGATGTCTTTTCTCCATTGTGTGGTCTTAGTATGCTTGTTGAAAACTCAATTAACCGTAGAATATGGGTTTATTTCTGGACTCAGTTCGATTCCATTGGTCTGTGTCTATCCTTAATGCCAGTCCCATGTTGTTGTTTACTGTTAATTTGTAGCAAGTTTTGAAATTGGGAATTGTGAGTTCTCCAACTGTTTTTCAACCTTTTGTCTAATCAGGGTCTCTTTCAGTTCCATATGAACTTTAGGATCAGCTTGTCAGATTCTCCAAGGAGTTAGCTAGGATTCTACTGATCATGAACAGGCTGAATCTGTAGATTAATTGGGGAAGTAATGCCATCTTAACAAGCCTTCCAAACCATGAATATGAAATGTTCCATTTTTTCAGCCATTTAAAATTTTTCTTTCCATGTTTTGTAGTTTAATTCAGTGTACAGGTCTTACACTCCCTTGGCTAAATGTATTCCTAATTATTTTATTCTTTTTGATGCTATTGTAAATGGATCTCTTAATTTTTGTATTGTTTGTTGTAAGCAATACAACAAACAAAATAGGAATACAACTAATTTTTGTACTTTGACTTTGTGTCCTGCAACCTTGTTGCCTTTACAAGCTCTATTAGTTGTCTTTGTATATATGTGTGTGTATTCTTTAGGGATTTTTAAAATATATAAAATCGTGTAATCTGCGAAAAGAGAATTTTACCTCTTCCTTTCGAATCTGAATGTCCTTTAGTTCTTCTTCTTGCCTAACTGCCCTGGCTAGAGCTTCAGACCAAAGCAGATTTCCCTGTCTTGTTCCCGATGTATTGATATACTCATGTGGGGTTTCCCCACACCCTCAATTGATTACTATGATGTAGACTTTATTTTCATATGTTGAACCATCCTTACGTTCCTGAATAGTCTCATTTGCTCATGATAAATTTTCTAATTTTTCCCAGTTCCTCTTTATAGTTTCTAGTTCCTTTTTACAGTAATCTTCCAGAGAATAGCAAGGAGAGATCAGAAAGCCTTCTTAAGTAAACAATGCAAAGAAATACAGGGAAATAATAGAATGGGAAAGACTAGAAATCTCTTCAAGAAAATTGGAGATACCAAGGGAATATTTCACGCAAATTTCTCCCAATAGCCTTTCTTAATTCCTTCAGTATTTTCATTATCCTCTTTTTGAACTCAGTGTCTATTAAGCTTAAGAGGTCTGTTTCATTGTTTGTTCTTTCAGGGAAGTTCTCCTGATCTTTTATATTTGGGAATGTAAAAGATTCCTCTGCTTTTTAATTGTACTTATATTTCTCTTGCTCTGAGTTTAGGAAAAACAGTTATCTGCTGTGGTCTTGGAGGTCTGTGTTTATGTGGGGACATCCCTGTGTAGCCTGCGTAGGTTTAATCTTTTGGGTATGAGGGCTGTTTTGGTATGGATGGCTGCCGCCTCTTAGTGTGGGCTGGCTGTTAAACCCCTTGACCGGAGGTGTGACTGGTGTTCTGGTGACCAGACCCTGCCCTGGTTGTGGAGCGGGGCCTTCTCTTTGCCCTGTGGTTGTCACTACCCTGCTAGGGGCATGGTCTGCTCTTTAGCTGGTTGGAGCAGACATCCCCAGACAGGCTTCTGAGCTGAGCATCCCCACTGGGAGGGAGCCGCCAAGTGTCGCTCTGCTGGAGCTGTTCCCTGGGGAGCGTGCTCGGTTGTGCCACCTTTCCCCCCTCCCCGCTCCCCCCCACAAAGTTCACTGTCGCGCACACTGCCTTCTGCCCCACCTCAGCCGTGGGTGTGTTGGCAATCAGCCCTGGTGTCTCTCAGTCTGCCAGGATTGCAGAAGTCCCACACCCGGACCTGACATGGGAGCCCACAGCTTAGATCCTGGCCTGGCCCAGCCCCCTCGTGCAGGCACCCACAAAGCCCACAGCTTTGGGACACCCACTCTGTTCAGGTGTCCCTCAGGCCCTCTGTGTTCAGCTGCGCTTTCCACCCCACCTCTGCACGTGGGCAACCCACTGGCGTCTACTCCCGAGGTGGGACCTGCAAGCCTGCCCAGGCGGGGCACACGCTCCCAAGGCAGAGGGGGCTGACGTGTGGATGAAAAGGCTGTAATGGGCCCCTTACCGCTGGAGCTTCACTTCTGTGGCGGGCCGCTTGCAGCCCTGGTTGCTCAGCTGTACCATACTCCAGCCCCTTCAGGGTGTCTCCAAGCAGCCAGCACCGTCCTCTCCCAGGGCCTGTCCTCTCAACCCTGTCTCCTAGCAGGTGCACCTTAGGCTGGGCTCACGGGCAGTGGCCAGGACCACCTGTCTGTCCTGCCTGTCTCTACCTACCACGCCCTCCTGTGAGCCACTGAAGCGCCTTCTCTGGCCCAGCTCTCTCCACAGCTGAGGAGTCTTCCTAAGGTATGGGAACTTTCCCTTTCTTCAGCTCCCTCCCACCACCTCTCTCCCCCCACCCCTTCTTCCTGGCCAGTTGCTAGAGATCTTTCTCATCCTTTCAGGTGTTTGAGGACTTCATTGGTGTTTAATAGGTGTTCTGTAAGAATCCATTTGTAAATGGATTTTCAATGTATTTGTGGGAGGATTTGCTCATAATTCTTTGAAAATTGCTCTGTTTGATTTCTAGTACTTGTGAGGTTTTCTTGGTCATTTGTATTCACAAGGGGCATTGATCTGTGCTTCTCTTCTCTTGCCATGTTTGTGGCTGTGGTATCAGGGTACATGCGTGTGTGCTTAAGTTGTTTCAGTCAGGTCCGGCTCTGCGACCTTATGGACTGTAGCCCACCAGGCTCCTCTGTCCTTGGGGTCTTCAGGACCCCTGGAGTGGGTTGCTGTGCCCTCCTCCAGGGAATCTTCCTGACCCAGAGACTGAACCCAAGTCTCTGAATCTCCTGCACTGGCAGGCAGGTTCTTTACCATAGTGCAACTTGGGAAGCCCTTGATACTGAGTGCTAGAATGTGCCTGCCAATGCAGGAGACCCAGGTTTGATTCCTAGGTCAAGAGGATTCCCCAGAGAAGGAAATGGCAACCCACTCCAGAATTTTTGCCTGGGAAATCCCATGGGGTCACAATCAGACACAACTGAACAACTAAACATCACAGTAATACTGGGCTTCTGACCTTATAGAACAAGTTAGGTAGTGATTCTTCTTTATTTTTTGGAAGAGTCTGAGAACTGATGTTAATTCTTTTTATCAGAGAAGTCACCTGATCCTGGAATTTTACTGGAATTTTTTTGGTTAATAATTGACTCAATCTCGTTTCAGGTCTATTCAGATTTTCCATTTCTTCTTCAATCAGCTTTGCTATTTTGTGTTTCCAGATTTTTAAAATTTCACCTATGAGGTCTATAAAATTTTTGGCATGCAACTAGACTATGTACAGTTATAATACATTTGATAATGTAAGATTAGTAGTAATAGACCCACTTTCATTTCTGATTTTAGTGATTTGAGCTTTTCACCAGTTTAGCTATAAACGTTTGTCAATTTTGCTGATCTTTAGAACCAGATTTTCTTTCGATTCTGTTGTTTTCCTATTCTCTATTTCCAGTCTGGTCTTTATTATTTCCTTCCTTCGGTCTTCAAAATGTTAACTAATTAGGAAAATGCAAATCACAATTGTGATACCACCTCACGCCCAACAGGATGGCTACTATCAGAAAGTGTTGACAAAAATAGAAAAATTGGAACCCTTGTGCACTGTTGTTGGGAATGTAAAACGGTAGAGCTTCTGTGGGAAATGTGGCAGTTCCTAGAAATAATAATTACTGTGATGTGTTTCTTGTTGCTTTCAAAGTTTTCAACTTGTCTCTCCAGATCGTGTTTTTAAAAGGCTTTGTTTTTATCCTACTTGGAGTTTACTACGCTTCTTCTATATGTACATTAAAATTTTTCATCAAGTTTGAAAATTTTTTAGCCATTTTTTCTTCAAATATTTTATGCTTCTTTCTCTCCTCTCACCTGGGACTCCTATTATACATATGTTGGTACTGCTGATGGTGTCCTAAAGGTTATCTTAGTCTCTTTTCATTTTTTAAAAATTTCATTCTAAGCACTGATGTAATTCTTTCTCAGACTGTATAATTTAAATTTGGCCTCTCTTCAAGTTCCTTTTTCTATCTGCTCAAATCTGCTGTTGGACCCCTCTAGCAAATCTTTAATTTCAGTTATACTTTTCACCTCTAGAACTTCTACTTGGCTTCTTCGTAATTTGTCTTATCGCTATTCTCTATTTGGTTAGATATTTATTCCCAAGGTATCCTTTAGCTGTGGATACAGGCTCTGAACAGACCAGTTTGTAAATGGTAGCTATGGTCATAATTCATTAGATCATATCTACGGCTCCTCTGAGTGTGGAGACCCTTGGAAGCAGCACAGTCATTCATGTATAGTAAGCATTGTTTCTCCAGAATAAATGGTAGTGAAGGTTGTGTTCTTGGGGACTACATTAGGGCTCAATAAATGGAATTCCTTATCTAATTAAGGTTAGTGAAAGTACTTTTCAGAAGTTCAGTTGTGAGAGACAAAGAAACACAAGTTCTATAGATAGTTGATAAATTCCTTTTACTTGTTTTTGTATCCACATGATTGTAAAAAAGCAAACAATGCTTAATGGCCACTTTGGTGAAAACACACAGTGTTCAAACCTTAGAAGGATTACATTCTTTGGACAGGTTTTATTCCCAGAATGTCAAACCCCTTAGCCATGACAGCAGCAACTGCTTCACACAGCAGCATACGCCACATGTTCACCTTCAGGACCTCTCCTAAGAATACAGAGAAAGAGAGTAATTACTTTTTCTACAAATCACTGTTAAAAAAGCTATGCTATTTTTGGACTTTCCTGAGAAGTAAATAGCCTAACTCAGGTGTTTGGGGGGCTTTAACTAGTATCCTCTTTAAACTGTACACAGAGAATCTAAGAAATAAAGGTGTTCTGTTCAAGAAATCTGTTTTTAACTGATAAAAGACAAAAAGCCTGCACTATTAGACTATAATTTTATCTTTTTCTTTTTTTTATTCTGTTCTAGGCTTAATGGTCTGAATTAACTTTAAACACCATAATGATTTTTTTCCTAATGAAATTTTAAGTTCTCAAGCATGAGTCTCAAAAATGTCTACTTGCTATATTATTATTAATCATTAGTTCAGTTTATTTCATTAACTATGTAACACAATAGAGCAAAAAGCCTAAAAGAGGTATTATTTTTTTCCTCTAAGGGTAGTTTTCATTATCGAAAACTCAAAGACTCACTCTGTGACTATCAGTCACACTGCTTTTGTTGGAAATGTCCTATTCCTAGTGACCTTCCAATTGTTTCTTTGGAGTTTTATGGTTCCATCCCATGTGGCTAAGGGTGGGGAAACGAGTCTGTTTAAGAATTCCATTTAGGCTTGTATTAGAGCCAGTGCAATTCTGTCTGTTGTATATGATATGGATTACTGTGTAACTAGGGGGAAACTGGGTGTGGGGGGTTTCCATAAATAAATTGAAAATTACCCACATCCAACTGAAATGAATGCCTCTGTTGGTGCCCAATCCCCAATATGACTACTAGATGAGCCACTTACCGCTCTGCCGATCTTTCTCCACACAATAGCAGCTGTCATAGAATTCTGTGAAAGTAGTTGCCAGCTCATAGATATAATCACACAGAGTGTGGAGAAGTAAGTCATCTAGAATCTTCTGCAGAACCTCAGGGAACCGCAAAATGCACCGGCCTAATTTCCATTCCTTCTCATGGTCCAAAATGATTTTGGTTTCACGAGCGGCTTTCTGGAGCATCTCTTCATCAATATTGGCCAGACGTGCAATCGACCTGAAAAATCAGGTAACAGCCATCATTCCCCTTTGTTAAGTATATTCTTCTCCATTGAAAACATGAAATAAGGAATGACTGATCCAAACTAGAAATCATCATTTGACTAAAAATAAAAAATGCTGCACCCCAATTACCTGATTCTAGTGAAGGCATACAACAAGTAAGCCGCTGTATTTCCTCTGTCATCCAGCATTTTGTCAAAGGAGAAGATATAGTCATTCATCCGGTTATGGGAAAGATCAGCATATTTGATACAGCCATAAGCAACAGATGTCTGAGCAGCCTTCAATTCCTCTGTGGTTAAGACCTTTTGGAAAAACAAAAAATACTTCAGAAGTTACCAATCCTTGTTTTGTTCCACCATCTCATCAACAAAAGATGGTGGTAAGGAGCATCTAGGGCTTCCCAGGTGGCGCTATTAGTAAAGAACCCGCCTACCAACGCAGGAGATAATAAGAGACGCAGCTTCGCCCTCTGGGTCAGGAAGATCCCCTGGAGAAGGGACTGACTACCCACTCCAGTACTCTTGCCTGGAGAATCCCATGGACAGAGAAGCCTGGCAGGCTACAGTCCATGGGTCGCACAGAGTTGGACGCGACTGAGCACAGCACACACAGCACAAGGAGCATCTAATGGTCTTTAACCAATGAACTTCAATAAATATCAACACTGAGGTAGGAAAACAGGCCAATCTACTGGGAAGGGAATAAGGAAAATAAAACTCATCAGCTCTGTGTAACAAAGAATGCTTCCATGAGAAACCTGAGTTATAAATTATGAAGTGTCAGCTCGAATACTTTTTTTCCAGTGTATTCAGTAGATATGAAATGAAAGCACCAACTATTAGTTTTTATCTGCTTCATTCCATAGCATATTCTGATGTAGGTTATAAGAAACAAAATTAGGGTCAGGTAATTTACTGGAATAAAAACAGGGTGTCAAGAACTGGAAAAGAACTAACACTGTCTTGGTAAATTTGGTCATATTCTGAAGCATTATTAGGTCAAGTAAGTAGGTGAGGATTTCTGGTCTGGACATGATGCAGTAGCTTGAAGCAGACTAACCCCTTCCACCAGAATCAACTACTTAAAAGCTGAATAAATTATATGAAGCAACTGTTTGAAGTCTCCAGAAAGCATCAACACAAGGACATCATTAAGACAACTAGCTGCTGTTCTATCAGCCAGAAAACTTAACTAGGAAGATGACATTATCTACAACTATTACAACTTTTCACCCACCACCATTTAGTCAGATGAAATGACTAAAAACAAAGGGGGTGGGGTAGGGGGAACAAGACAATACAAACAGAAACACAGCAACTTTAAGACTGCAACTGGAGCTTCCCTGGTGGTTCAGTGGTTAAGAATCTGCCTGCTAACGCAGGGGACACGAGTTCGATCCTTGGTCCGGGAAGATCCCACATGCTGTGCGGCAACTCCTGAAGCCCACGCTCCCTAGAGCCTATGCTCCATCACAAGAGAAACCAGAGCAACGAGGAGCCCACGCACCACAACGAAGACCTGGCACAGCCAAAAATAAAATAAATGACACAGCTTTTAAAAGTTTGGAATCGTTTAAAGAATACTTGTTAATTACAAAGGGGAAAAACAGTAATTTCACAATGGAGAAAACTGATATTATCACCTTAACAAAAGTGATCAAAATTAATGTTAACAACCATGAGACACAGCAACATCGGGTGCCTCCTGAAATAATGAGTGAGAAGGAAACTTATCTTCCTAAGACTGTATACTTGAATTTAATCACAAAGAAATACCAGATGAACCCAGCTGCAGGACAGTCCACAGAAAACCTTACAAAAAGTGTCAAGATGAAAGAGAAAGAAAAAGCAAGGAACTGCCCAGATTAAAAAAGATTATGGAGACATGAAGACTAAATGCAACATGTGATACTGGATTAGAAAAAGACAAATGGCAAAATCTGACTAAGGTCTGCAGATTAGTGAACTGTACTGTACCAATGTTAATTTCCTGGTTTTGAAATCACACTATATCTATAGATGTTAATATTTGGGGAGGCTGATATGGGAATACTTTGGGCTGTTTTATAATTTTTTATATCTGAAATTATTTCAAAATGGAAAGCTATGATTAAGGTATCTAGAATATCCAAAATAAAGCATATAGAGGAGAAAAGTGAAAAAAAAAAAAGTGAAAAACACTCTGGGACACAGTCAAAAGTTCTAATATAATATATGTACTTAGATTCTACAACAGAATGGGGCAAAGATGCAATGTTTGAAGAGATATGACTGAGAATTTTCCTAAACTGATGAGGAACCCAACCCTCAGAAACTCAGCAACTCTAAGCTAGATAAATACAAAGGAAAGCAGGAAACACAATCTCCCTCTCCAAACCACACCTAGGCAATTAGAAACTGCAAGGAGGAATAAAGTTCACCAGAAAGTGTAAATATGTGTATAAATATAAATGGATGGTCTAAAACAAACACTACACAAAAGACTTGAACATATCATTCACAAAAGATACCCCGATGATCAATAAGCAACAGTTAACATAATTACTCATTAGAGAAATGCAAATTTTAACCCATGAGATGCTAATACATATTCACCAGAAAAGCTATTCAAGTAAGGCTCACAAAATCAGTTATGTGGAAAGATACAGGGCAACTGGAACAACTGTACTAGTGATGGGAATATGTAACATTTGTAACTCTCTCCTTGGCAATGTTAAAAAGAGTTAAATGTAACCCAGAAATGCCATTCCTAGATATACATCCAAGAGAAAAGTGCACATACCCCAAAAGTGGCTTGAACAGTAATGCTGAAATTAATAGCTTCTTATTCGTAATAGTCAACAAACAGAAACAACCCTAATGTCCTTCTGTTGAAGAAACACATTAATACTATTATCTAGCAGTAAAAAGAAATGTACTACTGATATACCTGGAAAACAGCACATACTTTATGCTTTCATTTAAAGTCCTCAAATAAACAAAAATGATCTACGGTGACAGGAAACTTTCTGGGGTGAAAGAGATATAACTTGATTGGTTGATGTTAGCATGGTCACAACTGAGTGACTTCCCTTTCACTTTTCACTTCATGCACTGGAGAAGGAAATGGCAACCCACTCCAGTGTTCTGGCCTGGAGAATCCCAGGGACGGGGGGAGCCTGGTGGGCTGCCATCTATGGGGTCGCACAGAGTCAGACACGACTGAAGCGACTTGGCGGCAGCAGCAGCATGTATATATGTNCTCACCAGATTTTAGCTCATTTTTCTTTACTGATGTATACCACTTGCATAGCATTGTACACAAAACATAAAATGTACTCAATAAAAGTGTTAAATAAAAAAGAGTTAAAGCAGTTTTTGTTACTATGCAGACTAAACAAACTGATTAGTGACTAAATTTTCCACTTTTCATCTGATTGTGCCGCTTATACCTAGGCCAGGACTAAAAGGCAAAACCATTCTGGAGATACCGACTGGGTATACTTGACAACCACCAACTGGAAACAGAATAAAAAACAATTTCACATTTCACTTTGTGAACAATGGAAATGGAACAGGTGGGGAGAATGCTCCCTTAGAGCCTGCCTTCATGCTCTCTGGATTATCAGTGATCTACCCAAACCAAACCAGAGTATGTCCTCAAAGAACCATTTTTTTTTTTTTTTTTGGCTCATTCATGTCTACATTTAATCCTATTCTGTGTCTCTTTCTATAATTTTACTCTTCTGCTTACAATAGTTATGTTCATTCCATTTGACTGATGGAATGTAAAAGACCTAAGATCCTTTGACTCAATCTCTGACCTCTATTTATTTCTATATTAAAAAAATTTTTTTTTTCCCACTTTGATGCAGTTCATCCAAATTTCACACAAATCCAACCACAGTCCTTTCTAAGGGTGCTATGAAAGGCCATCATGTTGCCTACTCTGTGGGCTCAAAGGAAGCCTTGCGTGGTCGGTGTTTACTGCTAATGACGACTCTTCAAATGCTCCCAGAGAAAGGAGCTCAGCAGATGTACACCCTAATGTAGGCTATTCACTCAAACCGCCTCAGACTTCAGTATTCTCCTATCACTGGTTCAAAGCAGTGACAGGTGAACTGCCAAGAAGTAGCAGAAATTCTATGCCACATTAAAAAAGGAAGAAAAGGCCATGGTCTTTTGTAATAGCTAAGAACGATATCTTCACAATAAACACTCAGCAATTCATGAAACAAACTGCAATAAACCTGAGATATAAGTCTGTCAGAAGTTGACTGACTGCTTATAAACCTTCCCAGTTCTCTCAATAAAAACAAAAATGAAAAACCGCAACAAAATGCATGCTACACAATATACAAGTAAGTCTTTGGATTACCTTGTCTCTTTCTTTTTCCTTCAATTTGTCCATGGAGCGTTTTAGTCCTTCTTCCAGGAGGTCAATGAGGCGCACTGTTTCACCCGATCGTGTTTTAAACTTCTTCCTAATAAAATTTAAATGTCCCGATTAAACAGATTTTGAAACAGACCTTCCAACTTAGAAATCTTTGAAAGTTAAGGTTTGACGCCACCTTATTCAGCTGATAACCAGGGAGGATGACAAAAGAAAGTAGACACTCCCAAGTGTCTCTCATCTATAACCCTCAACTCCAAGCATTCTATGCTCTAGGCTCCTAATAGCATTCTCTACGTATCCATTTTAAATACAGTCCCTAAAAGGGAAAGAAAGAAGGCATCTGTTAATATGTTCATTTTCCTGAACACAAAGTTTGGGTCAGCTGTTTTGCCTTATTAATACTTTTGCTTCTAGAATTGCTTGGGAGGAAATTCTTAATTGGAATCTCACTTGCATTTTCCTAACTAGTAATTCCACCTTTTTAGTGGTAGCCAACCCTAAGAACATATTACAATCAGCCTAAGAACTTTAAAACTAGATGTCAGGGCCCCACTCATACCCACTGAAATCAGAATCTTTGTGGATAGGGCAAAAGTAGAGATAAGCACTGCCCTGGGCAACTGTACTATTAAAAAACGTCTCATGAAAATTGAATTTTACCTATTAAATAAGTTTGCAAGATACTTAATCTTTTTTTTCTTTAAAATTAAAAACATTGTTCAATCCCAACAATAATATAAAAGAAGTATGCTTTTCTATTGAACACAAAGTCTGCCAAAGTGCCTGTGATACTTCCTGTTAAAGTTGTATGTTCAGCGTTGCCTTTAAAAGGGATCATCTTGCTCTTTATTATGGAATTAAACTCCTTTATTATTCCAAAACTACATGATTTCCCAGGCTTTCCTGATGTCATCACTGCCCATCCTTGAGAGTTCAACTTCCAAATCTTCTGTGTGATGAAATGATACCCATGATAAAGCCTAGGCAAAATGCTAAGAAAGCCTTCCTTAATGTATCCACTTGGCAAAATCTGGTCTTTTCTGTTACTCCCTACCTGTGCCTGCCCTGAATCTTTATTTTTCGTGTGTGTGGGTCCTCTTCTCTCACCAGTGGTACTAATGAGAGGGACGCATAGCTGAATATCAAAAAGAGCTTTCAAAAACAGATGCCTAATACCCACTGCAGACCTAGAAAGTCATTAGCTCTTCTAGGAGGGCCTGGCCTGTGTATTTAAACAGGTTCCAAAGGGAACTGCTCTGCTTTAGAGGACAGGCTTCTTCAGGAAAGAGGACGTGCTTTATGTTATCGTCATGTACACACTGTGGAGCACCCAGCCAATGCCATGCACAGTGGGTGCTCAATACACAGGAAGTTGATCAAAAAAATGATAATTTATTGTAAAAAGCCTTAAAAAAGAAAAATTCACTAAAAAAATAGATGGCAGAATCTGAGCATTTTATTTTATTTTTTTGGCCACACTGCAAGGCACGCATAACTTCCCTGACCAGGGACTGAACCCCACGCCCCTGTAGTGGAAGCTCAGGGTCTTAACCACTGGACCACCAGGGAGGTCTGAATTTGAGCATTTTAATATCAATGTTTAAAATATGGTAGGATGCCACTGGCTAGCTATCACTGATAATTTTTTTTATGGTGTAGGACACCATAATTATATGAATGCAGATATCTAAAACAATACAACCAAGGTAGAAAGAATGAATATTGTGAAAATAACTATACTATCAAATGCAATCTAAAGATTCAATGCAACCCCTATCAAATTACCAATGACATTTTTCACAGAACTAGAACAAAAAAATTCACAATTCATATGGAAACAAAAAAGACCCTGAATAGTCAAAGCAGTCTTGAGAAAGAAGAATGGAGCTGGAGGAATCAACCTTCCTGACTTCAGATTATACTACAAAGCTACAATTATCAAGACAGTATGGTACTGGCACAAAAACAGAAATAAAGACCAACAGAACAAGACAGAAAGTCCAGAAATAAACCCATGCACCTATGGGTACATTATTTTTGACAAAGGAGGCAAGAATATACAATGGAACAAAGACAGCCTCTTCAATAAATGGTGCTGGGAAAACTGGACAGCTACACGTAAAAGAATTAAATTAGAACACTTCCTAACACCATAAACAAAGATAAAATGGACTAAAGAGCTAAATGTAAGACCAAAAACTATAAAACACTTAGAGGAAAACATAGGTAGAACACTCGATGACATAAACCAAAGCAAGATCCTCTGTGACCCACCTCCTAGAGTAATGGAAATAAAAACAAAAGTAAATAAGTGGGACCTGATTAAACTTAAAAGCTTTTGCACAGCAAAGGAACTATAAGCAAGGTGAAAAAACAACCCTCAGAACAGAAGAAAACAACAGCAAATGAAACAACTGACAAAGGTTTAATTTCCAAAATATACAAGCAGCTCATACAACTCAATACCAGAAAAACAAACAACCCAATCAAAAAGTGGGAAAATGACCTAAACAGACATTTCTCCAAAGCAGATATACAGATGGCTAACAGACACATGAAAAGATGCTCAACATCACTCATTATTAGAGAAATGCAAATCAAAACTATAATGAGATATCACCTCACACCAGTCAGGATGGCCATCATCAAAAAGTCTACAAACAAATGCTGGAGAGGGTGTGGAGAAAAGGGAACGCTCTTGCACTGCTGGTGGAAATGTAAATTTGATACAGCCAGTATGGAAGACAGTATGGAGAGTCCTTTAAACACTAGGAATAAAACCTTCGTATGACCCAGCAATCCCAGGCCTAGGCATATAACCTGAGGAAACCAAAACTGAAAAAGACATGTATCCCATTGTTCTTGCAGCACTATTTACAATAGCTCGAACATGGAAGCAACCTAGATGTCCATCGACAGATGAACAGATAAAGTTGTGGTCCATATGCACAATGGAATATTACTCAGCCATAAAAAGGAACACCTTTGAGTCAGTTCTAATGAGGTGGATAAACCTAGAACCTATATACAGCATGAAGTCAGAAAGATGAAGATAAATAACGTAGTCTAACACATATATATGGAATCTAGGAAAATGGTACTGAAGAATTTCCTTATAGGGCAGCAATGGAAAAACAGACATAGAGACTAGACTTGTGGATGTGGGAAGAGGGTGAGATGTATGGAAAGAGTAACATAACCACAGGCATTTGCTGTATGGCTAAGAAAACTCAAACAGGGGCTTTGTATCAACCTAGGGGGGAGGGAGAAGGGAGGAAGGTCAACAGGGAGGGGATATATGTATACCTATGGCTGGTTCATGTTGAGGTTTGACAGAAAACAAAAAAATTCTGTAAAGCAATTATCCTTCAATAAAAAAATAATTATATAAAAACAAACAAAAAAATAAAAATAAAATCCTCTAGCCATTACATGATAAACAAACGCTGACATATAACTACTGGTGATAAATATCAGACATAAAAAGTAAATGTGGTAATTTTCTTCCAATTGTAGGAATAATCATCTAAATGTTAGTCAAAAAAAAAAAAAACAAAAAAAACAAAAAAACAGGAAAATAAGACACTATAAAGCAATACTCAACTCATGTGTTTGATTTTTAGCACTTTCTTAGGACCATGAATCCCTTAAGGACCCAGTGTCTTCCAGTTACAAAATAAGTGCAGCTATACAGAATTATGCTTGATCTAAGGTATTTTGTCTGCATATAACCTTACAGCTAAAATCAATACCCTGACATTTATTTGGGTCGGGGCTAGGCCTTTTATATGCTTAGTCAGGACTTTTGCACACTGGCATGTTAAGCATCTTAAGCTACTTCATGAAGCTTATTTAGAAACATCACCCACTTTTATGTGATGGCAGAATTTAGGCCATGTCACCAAATCAAAAACGATGTGGTAATGAAATAACTTAAGTGATCCTAAGACAATATTAAATGGAAGATGTAAAAATCTCTCAATTCTTCCTAAAAGGCTACACTCTCTGGCACTGATAAGACACAGGTACAAAACAGCTTGGCTGCGTACATACTACAGCACATACAGACTATGGTATCAAATGACATGGTCTCTATTAAAGAATTCTGGGGGCGGGTATGTAGTTACCACCTTCACACTTTCCAGACTTACTTGTCTTCCCCCAGCACCACACCAAATCCAGCATGAGACACTCGAGTTACTTCAGGGTCATACCAACCAATCATTTGAGCAGCACTAAATATTGTCTGGAAGTGTAAGGACTATAAAGAAATAGAAAGAGAAAGTTACTTGCTAAACTTTCTAATTTAAAAAATGATTTAAAGCTCTTCTACTTAGGAATAAAGATTTGTAAAATTCAAATCACTCACTAACCTTTTAAGGCAAGTAAAGTTACAGAAGCTCTTCTTTATTCCTTATATATGAGAATAAGGAAACATCCTTCAGTTTACAAAGATGAGTGGGAAAACTGAGAAGTGAACAAGTTTGGCCAAATTCAAACCCTGCTCTCTCTCTCATATCACTTTTCTGAATTTCTGTCTTTGAGGAAAATTTACAGGGTTTTTGAGTGTCAAATGCTTCACCATACTGCCTTACCTCCAAACAGACAATGCAAGTAGATACCAATGTACAAACTTACTTGTCCATTGTCCACCACATAGATGATCATATCTGCTTTTTCCTCAAACAGTCTTTGTTTAATGGCAGCCAGGTCAGATGTATCATAGGTATAACCTCCATCCGATTTTACTATGGTTAATGGTACAGAACATCCTGGAACAAACACAATCTTTCTGCCATCATCTACTTGCACAAATCCTAGAAGAAAAAAGAAAAAAAGAGAAAGCTGTGTCTGGGCACCCAGGGAGTGTTCCTGGTAGTTCCCCAAAGTAACACGACTCCTGGCTCCCAAACTCTTCATAAAGCATTTCATTCTATGAGGAGTCGTCCACCTGCTAAGCAGACACAAAACATGGAAATCTGTGCTTTGCTTTCAAGCAGGAGCCATAGCTTCCTTTGGGAGAAAGATGCCATTTCTATCATTACCTCTTAAAATGTATTCATCCATTTATAGTTTTCAAGTTACAGCTACAACAGAGTTCAGGGCACAAACATGGCAGGATTCAGCATTGGAATGACTAGTAAAGTGGAAAAATAAAATCATATTCATACACTCATGATGAAAAAGGCAAAATTCTTGGATGCAAGGGACAATAAGGAACATGATGGTAAAAACAGCCATTTTTCAGGGTGTGCTGCTGCTAGTCACTTCAGTTGTGTCCAACTATGTGACCTCACAGATGGCAGCCCACCAGGCTTCCCAGTCCCTGGGATTCTCCAGGCAAGAACACTGGAGTGAGTTGCTATTTCCTTCTCCAGTGCATGCAAGTGAAGTTGCTCAGTCGTGTCTGACTCTTCACGAACCCATGGACTGTAGCCTACCAGGCCCCTCCATCCATGGGATTTTCCAGGCAAGAGTACTGGCGTGGGGTGCCATGTCCCTCTCCTCAGTGTGTGCTACTATATGCTAAATACTATATTGCGTCTTAAATTCAATCTTCACAATAACTCTATGCAGTACATACTATTACTATTGCCTTTTTCAACATTTTAGAAAACTGATGCTTAGTAGGATGAAGGCAGTATAAAATCCTGGTTAAAAACAAACTCTGAAGCCAGACTGCCTAGGTTTGAATCTTGACTTAGCAGTTATTAGCTATGTAACCTTGGGAAGTCACTAACTTCTTTGTGTTTCTTTTCTTTCTTTAATGGACATTACTTTCCTTGTTACGAGTACAAAATAATGTCACAATTAAAGTGTTTCTCACATTATGACAATCTGGATTCTCATCTTCCCCTCACAGCAAGGAATACAGTTTCCCTCCAATATCCTAAACTATTTCTAAGGACCTCACACTTGCTTTGCCTTGCTTTGCTGGATTCCTCCTTTCTGCTAGCATGACTAACATGGCCAGCTTCTTTTCTCATTATTAAAATTTTTTAACCTAAGTCTACAAATAACAAATGCTGGAGAGGGTGTAGAGAAAAGGGAACCTTCTTACACTATTGGTAGGAATATAAACAGGTGCAGCCATTACGGCAAACAGTATGGAGGTTCTCCAATAAACAAAAACTAGAGTTGCTGTATGATCCAGCAATCTCATTCCTGGGCATATATCTAGATAAAACTATAATTCAAAAGGATGCATGCACCCCTGTCTTCACAGCAGCACTATTCATAACAGCCAAGACATGGAAACAATCTAAATATCCATCGACAGATGAGTGGATAAAGACGTGGCATAAACATACAATGGAACACTACCCAGCCATGAAAGAGAATGACATGCCATTAATAGTAACATGGACAGACCTAAAGACTGTCATACTGAGTGAAGTCAGACAGACAGAGACTAATGTCATGATGTAATTTATATGTGGACTCTAAAATATGACACAAATTAACCTATCTACGAAACACAAACAGACTCAAAGAGAACAGACTTGTAGTTGCCCAGGGAGGGAAGGGAGTCTGGAGTTAGCAGTTCCAAACTATTATACATAGAATGGGTAAACAAGGTTCTGTCATATAGCACAGTTAACAAAAATGAATATTCTGTGATAAATAATGGAAAATAAAGAAAAAATTTATATATATGACGGAGTCACTTTGCTATAAAGTAGAAATTAATTGTGAATCAATTACATCTCAAGTTACAACAATTTTTAAAGATTCCTTATCTTAAAAGTATGGTCCTTCGTTTCCAAAATGTGATTAGTATCATTTCTCATTCAAGGAACTAACTTCCCTGGAGATAACAGAATGGCTGAATACACAATTAAGGCAGGAAATGTACAAACTTAGCCTGAAATATTGTGTCCAGAAAACAAGTAAACCATCAAAAACTCTAAGAGTCAAGGGGAAAAAAAAGGAAAGCCACTTGAGACTACCATTAGCAAAATACAAGACAATTTGAGTATTAAAAAAATAAAGGTAAACAGTTGGAAAATATAAAATATATTAAACCTAATTTACAATAATGCTAAAAATAATCCAGTTGTTACAGCTGGAAGATATTAAGAAACTAGTTTACTATTCTGAAAATTGGTAAATAAAAATAAAGAAAGAACCAAACATTTATACTGTTTGCCTCCTATGAACTGTCCCTCTGGTTAACCAAAATGATTATGTGACAAAGTTCTGCACAGAATTCCAAGTAACAAAGAAATGACATAATGCTGCATTTCCCAACCTCTAATAAAATAACAGAACCAAGTCACGACCATCAATAGCTGCTAAAACCACCAGAGGAAAGTCTAATGGAGAAATTAAAGGATAGATCAGGCTGACAATACCTGAACCCACTAATTCATCTTAACATCCTAACAAGAGAGTCAACTAAAAAGTGGCATTCTCACAAATAAACAAGACAAAACAAGTGACGAAAAGAAAACACAAATGGAGTTTAATTTGGCCGCTTTAGAAAATGCAGATAGAGGAATTATGCCACACAACACCAAATGGGAATCTCTCTAACACAAATGGCCCAGTTTCTTCAATAATGAATGAGAAAGAAGTGTGGGCTATGGAAAGAAATCCATGACTTAACAAACTTTATATTAAACAAATGTAATGTGCAGACTCTGAAAAAATACTTATGATTAAAAAATATGAATCAGCTTAGGAAATGTGAACTCATGACTTGCTATTAAGAAATCATTGGGACCTCCCCGTGGTGGTCCAGTGGTTAAGAAGCTGCCTTGCAATGCAGGGGCATGGGTTCAATCCCTGGTCAGGGAACTAGGATCCAATCCCTGGTCAAAGAACTAAGATTCCACACGTCACACAGCAACTAAGCCAACAGGCCAGAGCACAGAGCAACTACTGAAGCCCAAGTGCCACAAGAGAGTCCGTTCACTGCAACGAAAGATTCCACACGATGTGACTAAGACCCGACGTAGCCAAATATTTTAAAAAAGAAAGAAAGAAGTATTAATTATCATGGAGTGATAATGCTATCATGGTTTTGCGGTGGGATGAAGGGTCTGTTGTTTCAGAGACAAACCAATTATAGAAGAAATTATAAAAGCAGTGTACACAGGACGGTAACAGACACAATAAGGTCTGCCCGTGTTCATAATGAAGTTGGTGACAAGTGTATGAAGCCGGGATGTCACTATAATATTCTCTTTGCTTTTGCCTATGTTTGAAGATTTGTATAATCAAGTTAAAAAAAAAGAGTGCTTACCTCTATCTTCAAATTCCTTTACAATATCATGCATCCTATCTTGATAGAAGGATTCGCCCCTCTCTATTAAAGAGATGTCCAATGCCTCATAGATTTTATTAAACTCTAGGGAAAAAGTCATAAAATAAAGAGAACGTATAATTTTAAAAGAGAAAATATGCCTCTTACCTTCAAGGAAATTTATTATTTAATTGAAACATTTGGAAGAAAATTAATTTCATTAAAATGTATGATACAGATTATACACATATTATCATTTTCAAAATGTGAACAAAATATTGCAAGATACATATTAAAATTATTAACAGAGGGTAGGAATACAGCTAACTTATTTTCTTTTTTCCTGTCTACATTTTTTTTTCCTCCAAAGAAATACCTCGTGTAATTTTTAAAAAATGTACTTAGAAAATGTAAATGATAAGGGAAAAAAGAAAAGCCTTTACTATTTGGAGATCAACTGTTCACTGAATTTTCTTATAGTTTTTCCTAATTGGTACCATTTATCTTTCTGTCTAGCTGCACATTAGTGACATAAGATAACCTACAGTAACACAATACATTTTACTGCCTCGTGTGGCAAAACAGCCACCAGCATTTCCCAAAGATCTACTGGCTATTCGTGTTCATCTGTTCTTCAGTGACCTTTCAAATAACACTGGCAAGTCTGAACACTCACAATTGTCTTGAAACCACAAATGAGTATGGAGAACTAGGGGACGTGGCGTGACACTCTACCCAAACATTCTGTTCCACCCTGGTGTGTATTTCCCTTCATTTTAGCCCTACACATTTCTGGATAGATTTATTTGTAAGGATTTTATAGCTTTGGATGCTTAATGTGAATAGCATCTTTTTCCTTTCTACTTTTTTTCTAACTAATTTTTCCTGAATTCTAAAGAAATTAAATTTTGCATCTGCCTGTCTCTATAAACTTTCTTTGTAGTTTCAATTTCAGAAAATATGTAAGAAAACAAAAGTCTATTTGTTAGCCCTTGAAAATTTAATACGTCATTCAAAGTCAATTCTGAATACTCAAGAAATTACATGTAGTAGTATTCGCTAGATAAATAAACAAAGCCCAGAAGCCTACCTTGGCGGGAGACATCACAGATAAGTTTCCAAGCTCTCATCATGTCTGGATTTTTACTCTGGAGCGAAACCACACACTGATAGGCTTGCTTCTTAAATTCCTCCTCAGTATCAAACCTCTTCTTGGATTCCTATATTAAAAAAAGGTAAGGTTCACAAACAATCAGCCCCATATTTCTAGATAAAACATATTTCTAAAAAATAAAAAAAATCTCACAAAAAAACCAGAGGAAGTAAAAACTTAGATCTGTTGAACAACAAGTGTTCTATCTCAACAGTCAAAGAATGTTGTTACAAATTAATGTGCTAATAAAACCCGATTATTGCTTCTGAAATAATTTTCCTTAAAAATGTAACATCTGATCACAATGCCACCTCTACCTTTCCAGTTCACACTAGTGCTTGTTCCAGGAGAATTACAATGTATAGCTAACACATGAGGCTGATTTTCCCAGGCTCTATTTTCCATTCTGAATAATCTTTTTCTGGGGGGAGGGAGTAATTAAAAATAAAATCATGGACTTCCCTGGTGGCACAGTAGATAAAAATCTGCCTGCCAGTGCAGGGGACACAGGTTTGATCCCTGGTCTGTGAAGACGCCACATGCAGTTGGGCAACTAAGCCTGTGCGCCACAGCTACTGAAGCCCAAGAGCCTAAAGTGTGGACTCTGCAACAAGAGAAGCCGGTGCACAGCAACCAGAGAGGAGACCCCGCTGGTTGCAGCTAGAGAAAGCCCTTGTGCAGCAACAAAGACCCTGTGCAACCAAAAAAAGAAAAGAAATGCTTTCATTGGTTCATATCTACTTTGAAAGCAATACATGCTTATTAAAAAAAATATTATTATTAACCCTATCCCAAACTAACCGGCAATAACATTCTGACGAAAATTCTAGATATCTCTTTGCAATCACAGATCTGTATGTTTTAAAAACTATAAATATATGGTTTTTCTTTTATCCTTGGTATTAAAATTCAGCAATGTGTTTTAAATATTTTATGGCATTAATAGATTTGCCCATTGTATTCAGTGCACAGAATCCTAGCAGATTATAACAGCTATTTCACCTAACTGATATCAGTACACAATTTTCAATCTTTTCATTAGAAAATACATACCAAAAGATAAAAAACCTCTAAAAAAGCCAATTACCAATCAACTAAAAAAAGTTTTAACTACTATATTATTTCTTAATGCAGTAATCCTATTCTTAGGACTCTATCATAAGAAAATACTTTTAAAAACAAGAAAACCTACATGTAGAAACACGTAGGTATAACCTACAAGTAAACCTACAAGTAAAAAAATGAAAGGAGCATACACTTTGGTCTACAAATCCAAAATAAGATGTGGTCACAAAGTAACATGAAAGAGTATGATAAAACTTTAAATAGGTACAATACAAAAAATCATATTATAACCACAATTGATATAACAAGTTTATATATGGATAAGTGGAAGAGTCAAAGATTGTTTACTACAATGACTTAAAATTATGGTTTATGGTAAATTTGTCTTTAAAAAAGTTTATACTTAATAATGCTTTCAAAATATACAGAATCAGGAAGATAACAGCAGCATCAAAATTTTTAAATACTAAAATATATTTTGATTAACAAACTCCTAAATTCACGTAAGAATGGGTAATGCTATAGATTTAAATTTTTAACATCCACCAATAAAAGCAAACAAGCTAAACTAAGGAACAGAGAATGGAGCAACTTTTATTTAATCCCATAATAGCTTCAAATACCATTTAAAACTCCCTAAGGAAAAGCAAGTATGATAATTGATAGACACATAAAGAATACAAAAATAAATGGCACCAAACCTTATAAAAAGCCTGAAGATCCCCAATGGAAGGTGAAACTGTTAGGTAATCTGGAAATTTATCTCGCAGGTGTGCTATGAGCATGCCAAACTGGGTTCCCCAATCTCCTACATGGTTTAATCTAATATCAAACACAGAACATAAAACCACTTAAAAATGATAAACATTAACCGGACTATAAAGAAGACTGAGTGCCAAAGAATTGATGCTTTTGTACTGCAGAGTTGGAGAAGACTTCCGAGAGTCCCTTGGAGTGAAAGGAGATCAAACCAGTCAATCCTAAAGGAAATCAGTCCTGAATATTCATTGGAAGGACTGATGCTCAAGCTGAAACTCCAATACTTTGGCCACCTGATGCAAGGAACTGACTCATTTGAAAAGACTTTAATGCTGGGAAAGGACTGAAGACGGGAGGAGAAGGGGATGATAGAGGAGGAGATGGTTGGATGGTATCACTGACTCGAGTCTGAGCAAGCTCCGGGAGTTGGTCAGGGACAGGGAAGCCTGTCATGCTGCAGTCCATGGGGTTGGTTGCAAAGAGTTGGACACGACTGAGCGACTGAACTGAAATTCCATGAGGAACCACAAACATTAGGTGCCAGCACCTCATGTTCAGTAGTGTTTTTTATGGAGGTGTTTCCTCATCTGGTCTGAGAGACAAAGACAAGGTCTGTTATGTTTGTCATCAGATATCCAGTAATGAGCCTGCAAACACCTGGCCTACAGGATTTGCTGAATGAAGTTCCTATAAATGGACTGTGATCTGTTTATTGTGTAGTTAACTGGGAGAGTGGCAGTCAGGTCAATGTTGGTTATTACCATAATTTTATAAAAACTTAACTTTTCAACCAATTATTTCAGTATAATTTAGTAGTTCCCAAATATCAATGGACAAAATTCTTCAAAATGTATCAATCCAATCACTTCTCATTCTGACTGCTTTCATCTAACCTCAAACCATCATATCATCTCTTAGCTGGCTTATTAAAACAGACTTCTAATTAATTACTATAGTCTCTTTTCCCTTCTTTGCCTAGTTTATTCAAAGAAACCAGGGCAATCTCTAATCAGATTATATGCCCTACTAAGACTCTAAAAAAGCTTCCCACTGCATTTAATAAAACCACAATTTCCTACCATGGCCTACAAGGTCCAGTATAATCTGTTTCTTGCTTACCTCTTCCACTAAAATATATACTTCTAATATACAGGACGGAGAAGGCAATGGCACCCCACTCCAGTACTCTTTCCTGGAAAATCCCATGGGCAGAGGAGCCTGGTGGGCTGCAGTGCATGGGGTCACGAAGAGTCGGACACGACTGAGCGACTTGACTTTCACATTTCACTTTCATGGATTGGAGAAGGAAATGGCAACCCACTCCAATGTTCTTGCCTGGAGAATCCCAGGGACAGGGGAGCCTGGTGGGCTGCTGACTATGGGGTCACACAGAGTCGGACACGACTGAGCGACTTGACTTTCACATTTCACTTTCATGGATTGGAGAAGGAAATGGCAACCCACTCCAATGTTCTTGCCTGGAGAATCCCAGGGACAGGGGAGCCTGGTGGGCTGCTGACTATGGGGTCACACAGAGTCGGACACGACTGAGCGACTTGACTTTCACATTTCACTTTCATGGATTGGAGAAGGAAATGGCAACCCACTCCAATGTTCTTGCCTGGAGAATCCCAGGGACAGGGGAGCCTGGTGGGCTGCTGACTATGGGGTCACACAGAGTCGGACACGACTGAGCGACTTGACTTTCACATTTCACTTTCATGGATTGGAGAAGGAAATGGCAACCCACTCCAATGTTCTTGCCTGGAGAATCCCAGGGACAGGGGAGCCTGGTGGGCTGCTGACTATGGGGTCACACAGAGTCGGACACGACTGAGCGACTTGACTTTCACATTTCACTTTCATGGATTGGAGAAGGAAATGGCAACCCACTCCAATGTTCTTGCCTGGAGAATCCCAGGGACAGGGGAGCCTGGTGGGCTGCTGACTATGGGGTCACACAGAGTCGGACACGACTGAAGCGATTTAGCAGCAGCAGCAGTATACAGGAGGCACTCAAGGAGTATTTGTGCAATGAGGGAGTTTTCCCCTTGGTTCTACACCCACCCCAAGTCTTAATAGCTATTAGTCCAAAGGAGGGGCCAAAGATATAATTTAAAAGCCTAACGGGTGAAGCAGACACTTAAGAATCACTGATTTAATCAAAGATTCCTTCTCTAGTGATAACTTTCTTTTCTATAGAAATCTCCAAAGAAAGGCAAGGGTACGTACCTCAGCACGTTATATCCTGCGAACTCAAAGAGGCGGCACACGCTCTCGCCTATGATTGTTGACCGGAGGTGGCCTACATGCATCTCTTTAGCTATGTTGGGAGAGGAAAAGTCAACTATAACCTGGGATAAATAATAAAGCTTCTTTAGAGAGGAGTATTAACATTTTCTTTTGCTAACACATTTATTAATAACATTTAACAATAAACAAGGCTTAAACACTGGCTTAGATTGTAATTCAACTGTTAGGATTTCTGATGGAACTTGTCTATCATTAACTGAAAAATAATCAAATCTGTTTAAATAAGTTATCTATTCTTTATTTCAGAGACAACTCATAAATATCAGTTAGCTACCTCAAATGCCTTGGGGAATGAAAACAAAAATCACATAGCAATTAAGACCCAGGGGGGCTTTTTCAAGGGTGGCGGCGATCGTGGGCAGAGTGCCACAAAGGGACACTTTGCGAATATAACGTGGTGGAGTGCTGCCTGCCGACCCCCGAATGCCGCATGCCGCCCCTCTATTCTATGAGAATTTTTGCACCTAATCATGCTGTTGCCAAGTCCCACTTCTGGGACTTTTGTGTTTCCACTGAAGACGATGAAGAAATCCTTGGGGGAAATGGTCTACTGTGGACAGATGTTTGAGAAATCTCCCTGGCAGGTGAAGAACTTCAGCATCTGGCTGCAGTGTGACTCCCACAGCGGGACCCACAGCATGCGCCGGGAGTGCCGGGGCCTGACCACAGCTGGCGCCATCACCCAGAGCTACCAAGACATGGGCACTGGCACCGAACCCAGGCCCACTCAATCCAGACTGTGAAGGTGGAGGAGATGGCAGCCAGCAAGTGCCGCCAACCAGCAGTCAAGCAGTTCCAAGACTCCAAGATCAGGTTCCCACTGCCAAACCAGGCCTTCCGTCGCCAGCACAAGCCATGCTTTGCCACCATGAGGCCCAACACCTTCTTTTAGGTGCAGTCCCTCTCTGTCCCCGGGTCTACACAAATAAAACTCAAGTGGGAAAACGGAAAAAAAAAAAAAAAGACCCAGGGGAAGGGGGACTTTCAAGACAGCGGTGGACTAAGATATGGAGATCGTCTTCCTCCCCACAAATACATCAAAAATACATCTGCACGTGGCACAACTCCTACAGATCACCTACTGAAAGCTGGCAGAAGACCCCAGACTTCAAAAAAAAAAAAAAAAAGACCCAGTGGAAAGGTTACTTCATAGCTATGTTCATAATCTCAAAATGTGAATGGTTAAATGTCAATATAAAAAGTGAAAGCCATTCTTAGCTACAGCTAATAGAATTCTAATGTACTATGCTATCAATCAAAAAAAATATACATATACCTTTTTGTTCTCTCCAATGGAAGGTATTTTAACACCATTCACCAAGAGATTGGTCAACTGTTGTGATACAAAGCCCTTTCTTAAGTGGATATTAATAAAACCTACAGAAAAACAGAGAAGAGAAAAAAAATCAGACAGCCTTCAAACTTGAGATTGCTCACTCCCAAAGCACTTCTCAATCTCACTTATGCTGGCTCCAGAACCCTAGTGTGGCTCTGGTGAAACTTTTCCAGCTTCTAAACCACCTGGGGCCTTGGCTTGAGCCCCCTTATAAGCTCCTTGTTTCCACATCTAGTTTCACCACTTTCCTGAAAGCTTCCTACTAAATGCAGGACCCCTTCACTCCCAGCGAATGATTTAACTCTTCACAAAAAAACGATCCTTCTGCCACAGAATATCTGCCATCACTTATCTCCTTTTTGCTGATGAGAAACTGAGTGACAAGGTAATAAAATAACTCATCCACAACCAGGTAAGTCAGTCTAGTTTAAAACCGCAGTTTCCTAACTCCCAATCCAAGGTGCTTTCATCATCTTGTTCAGTACGTGAGTTTTAACCTTATGTTTATATTTAAAATGGTTTTCTTTTCTTATTTCAAAAGGTCTCAGCAATCAATACAACTACTTTAGAGTAATTATAACATACCAGGACCAGCAATTTCAACTTTCTCAATATATTCATTGTCTGGGAGGTGTTTGACAATGTTTTCAGCAATTTCTCTTGGATTAACTTTCTGTTCCTTGGTTTTAAGCATCTATAAAACATAAATGATTGATTACACAACAGGTCTCAGCAAATTCCTAGGAAGCACACAGCTGACAAAGTGTCAGACTCACCTGATGCAAGACTCATTACAAGGCAGGAGCACAGCCCAATGCCCTTGTGAAAAGAGTCAAGCAGCAACAGCACCGGGGGAACAGAAAAGTGCCCAAACCAAAGGATCTCTTTTCAGAATGAGCTGCCACAGCTATCTAGAACTTCTTAATGAAGACTTTTAAAGTCTTTAGTTATAATGCCTATTTCCAGGATATTTACATTTCTAATTTTCAAATCATCAAAGTGTGCAAAATTCAGATTTAAGTAGTAAACAGCACCCTTATAAACTTAACTCTAGCACAAACACAGAAAAGTTATCTAGAAAAAAACCTGATCTCTTTAGATGAAGCCTTTCTATTCAGCAATGAAAAGAAATCAAAAAAGTCCCAAACAAAGGGCAATAAATTACTAACACATTAGCTATTAAAAACCGGGAACTCCTCTGACTGAATATGAAATACACAAGCCTATCTCAAAGACACAGCTCCATCAAATATTTGATGGGAATGCTGGTGCTAATTAGCTAACTTCTAATCCCTCCTACAATAATTCAGTTATCCTGGACACAAAAGGAGGAATGTGCCAAAACAAAACAGTATCAGCTATTTCCTTAAATACTGAGTATATATAATTCAAATATTAAAATTTGTACTTTTTAAAAATTAAAAACGCACACTGCCTTTCCTCAAGCTCTTCAGAACTGTGGAAAATGTTTTCACTGAGGATATAACGCTCTATTATTTATGTAAATGATAATGATAATGATGGGCTTCCCAGGGGGCTCAGTGGTAAAGCATTTGCCTGCTGATGCAGGAGACGTGGGTTTGATCCCCGAGTCAGGAAGCTCCCTGGAGAAGGAAATGGTAACGCACACCAGTATTCTTGCCTGAGAAATCCCACGGGCAGAGGAGCGTGACGGGTTACAGTCCATGGCGTTGCAAAAGAGATGGACATGACTGAGCATGCACGCACACAATGGTAACTGTGATGCTTAAGAAAATCAAACCACAAAGAATGCTTTATAATAATATAATTACCTGACAGATGCCCATAGCACTATTACACTGATAGTCCCCAAACTTGGGCTGCTGACTTGGAGTCACTATCAGTGGAGGATTTTCCAAAACTGGATAGGCAGCCTTAATGGCGCAACCAAAGACCTCTTCTAGGCAGCTATTGATGTTAATCATATTCTTGGTTGGTTTGTTCCTTTCTGCTTGAAGACTCTGTAAGAAAAGAATGTAAATGTTAATAAACTTTATACAAAAATTTCCCAAATATTTTAAGAAGCCTTCAAGTATTTTGAAACTGAAAGGTAACACACACTCATAGTGTAATACTCTCATATTTAGGATGTGCTGAGAAGCATGAATAGGACAAGTCTATCCCACAGCATCTAAGACATTCATGTAAAAATGCCCCATGTACTTTCTTTCTACAGTTATTTAATATAACAGAAGCCAGCAATAGGGAGTAAGGGACTGATGATTTTCTCAGCTTCCTAAAGCACTGAGAAAATAATATAAAATCAATCCTACATAACTTCCTCTCAAATGCTGGAACTGAAAGCTCTACAGACAAAAACAATAAAAACATTTAATCTCTCCATTAAAATGCTGACCCTTTCAAGCATGAAGTGAAACAGGTCAAAAATACTGATGGGTAATATTAATGTACCAGAGTAACAGATTGTTTTGTCTTACTGCTAAATAACTCCGTGGTACTTCCTATTTCTCACCTTCTCAGAGTGGAATACACTCATTTAAGATGGAATATAATTGATTAACTATCTCCATTATTGCACTTTTCATACTTTCTCCAAATTATCTGTCTTTGGACAGGTTTGAAATTTCTCCAAATATTCTGATTGCAAAGCAAGTGTCTTATTTATGGTTCTATCCTGACAGGTGGTAGTCCATGTGGTTGCAGAAGTGTTGGACACGGCAACTGAACAACGAAGGTTCTGGCACCAGCACTGTACCCGCCATGCAGCAGGTCAAGACGACTGGCGACTGACAGACATGCTCCTAAAGAAACACAAATGAACGTGCTGCCTACACACTAACCATGAGTCTACATCAGTCAAAATGTCGATATGTAATATGAATGGCAACAATAATGAAAACTGTTATTCGGGCAGTACTGAACTGAGTGCTCCTGAGTGATTCAAGGGTCAAGAGCAGAGTCAAGTGCTTTATTGATGTGCATTACCTTACGTCACCTACATAACAAGAATGGAGCTTGTGACTACTGTCACCATTTCCCTGTGGGTTAGAGATTAAGTAACTTGCCAAAAACGACAAAGGCAAGAGGCAAAGCCAGGATTCAAGGTGAATACTCTCTTCTCCCTTAAAATGTTAAGTTCCATGAGGTGAAGAAATATTACATATTGTACAAGCATCTTTGCTACAATTCAATATAAGCTTTCAGAAACATCACATTATGCAAAAAAAAAAAAAAAAACAACCACCCTAAAAATCCTCCTAAAACAACAGAAGTTATAAGAAAATTAGCATCAGGAGATAACTCAAAATCTGCGATTTTGTAACAAGAGCACCATCACATAGCAAACTTAACATTGTCACTGATGAAAAAATGTACCTGTCATTCTAATACTAATGTAAGACTTAATCTTGAAAAAAAAAAAAAAAATGACAGCTCAATGGGAGATTTGTAGAGATATGGATGGATTTAAGTCTGTCAAACAGAGTGTAGTAAGTCAGAGAGAAAAACAAATATTGTATACAATGCATGAATGTGAAATCTAGAAAAATGAACCTAGTTCCAGGGCAGGAAGAGATAAGCAGAGGTAGAGAAGGGACGTGCAAGCTCGGGAGAGGGAGGGCGGGATGAGCTGGAGGATTAGGGTCAAGGTAAGTACACGTTCATGGGTAAAACAGCTAGCGAGAACCTGCTGCGCAGCGCAGGGAGTTCAAGTTCTCCATTATATGCACCAAAAACTGACTCCTAACTTGTGTAATGCAGAGGGAAAGGACGCGGTTTGAGTCTTTTTTTTATCAAATTTCAGAATCTTCGCTAACAAGGACATTTTAAAAAGACACCATAATTTAAATTGTAAGATGAAACCAAAGCCCAGAGTACTCACTTTTTGAAGGATATAACACATGTGTTGTGAGGCAGAGGACTGGAGGGGTGGGAAGGAGGTCCAAGAGAAAGAGTGTACGTGTACACATACAGCTGACTCACAGTTGTACAGGAGAAACTAACACAACGTTGTAAAGCAATTATACTCCAACAACAACAACAAAAGAATACACTTCCTTTTGTATCTTTTCCCTCCTAGCTTCCAGCACATACCAGGTATTTAACAGTAGTTCTGACTTGAAATAAGTAGAGAAATGAATATAAATAGGTGCAGAATGAATGAGATAATCAGAAAGGTTGAGATATTTTGGGGACAATTCCCTGGAAATGGAATTTATTTTAGAAGACTCAAAGCTATTTCAAGCATAAGAGACCACAGTAGGTAATAAAAAAAAGACTTCATGGCAGTGGGGCAGGCAGAGTCTAAGATGAATAAATAAGAGTAAGCTTTGGGAAAAAGGTGTAATGCCAGTGCAGCCTGCCTGAAGGTAGTAGAGAACACACAGAGCAGAACATCGAGGGAGTGCGGCCACCGCCCAGGATGTGTCGTCAGGAGGCCTGAAAAGCAGGCCAAGAAACCAAAGCCCCAACGGAAGCAAGCTCAGCATTCTGACAAAATCAACAAACACTGTTAAGATTATGAAGTCATGAAATAACCAAAACAACACAAGCTTCATGGGAAAAAATGTTCCAAAATACTAACGGGAAAAGAACCTTCCCACAAATATGACACTGTAAAATACAAAAATAAAACTGTAAAATAACCAACTTAAACCAGAGAAGGACTGTGGGTGTACTTAAAAGCGATTACTGAAAATTAAGCTGGCTAAACACTAGTATGATGAAAACATTTCAAGGGCCCCAGAAGGAAAACAGCAATTTCTCCATTATCTGCACCAACAACTTACTCCTAACTTGTCTAATGCAGGGGGAAAGGACAGGGTTTAAGCCCTTTTGCCAAATTCCTTTCGGTATCTTCCCTAACAAGGACTTTTAAAAAGACACAATATTCTAAATTGTAGAACGAAACCAAAGCCCAGAGTACTCACTTTTCGAAGGATATTCAGTCGATACTTTAATTTTAAATTTTCTTCCCGCAACTTCTCCAAATCTGCAGAAGCTTCCGAACAGCTGTAGTTTTTCAACCGATCAATTTCAGCAGTCAGAAACTTAATCTCTTTTTCCTAGGAAAGAGCAGCCACCTTGGTCCATCATGATTGATAAACTCCCAAATGTGATAAATTGAACCACAAAACTTACTTCATCTCCCCTCCTCTCCACCTGAGCATGGTAGAGGTGACAGCAATTAAGGACTTTGATAAGCTGTGGTTTTTCTCTGAGTTTTTTGATGACAGTATCGGTACTATCCTTGGTAAGAAAAAAGTATTTGTGTGTGTTGGAGAGGAGGAACAGGAATGTTAAGTCTGCAATGGGATCACCTTCAGGTGGCTGGTTTCTTTGGTTCAAGTCCCTCCGCTTTTGCCTTTTCTGAGACAAAAGGACTTTCCTCTTTTAGCCTCTTTTTTGTTTCCAGTGTCTTAAGTCCTAGACCACATGTTTTATTCTAATACCCAAAACTAAAGACAGGTCAATTCAAAAGAAATAAAGCTACCAAACTAACTGCGTTATTCAAGGAGCGATTCCTCACTTTAAATTTGATTGTTTATCTGGGCATAATTACAGCAAAGACAAAAAATATCGTGTGCCATAAACGAGCATACTGTGTTCCAGGCACAGAGCTCAACACTTTTCAGAAATCATCTCCGTTCTTATCACAACCCAGAGAGTAATCCTATGTCTCTCACACTGAAAAAGTTCATATGACTCGAAATAAAGAACGTGACAATTTACTTGACCAACTCGTAACGGATTTGGCAATGAAGCTGTCCCCGTCCTCCCACCTCTCCCACCTGCACCTAGATTGTAAGGAAATTGTCAAATTCTTGACAAGCTCCTGCAGTTCTTTCCCCACGAATACTGAAAGCAAGAAGCAAACCCCAGCTTGATAATCAGCCCCTGCATGGACTGAGAAGAAAGAATCTCAGGATTCCTCTTGCACAGTATCATGGACAGAACGCGCTGAGCTGCAAACAGGGCCCAGGGCTCCTGCTCTCCCCCTACTCTCCTCTTTGTGTGTTCCCGCGCTTCCCCCGACAGAGCGCGCGTGTTCGGGGAAGGACGAGCACTGGTCGAGGCGGGACTCGACACGCTCAGCTCCAGCCCCGCTGTAGATGCTGGCTTGCGGGTGTCAAAGAGAGGGGGACCCTCTGCCTCGCTAGACGTCACTGTTACCCGGGCCTGGGGACCCAGGGTTCTTCCTCTCCCATCTCTTGGAAAGCGTTCCTGTAAGGGCATTAACCTCCGAGGCAGCGCAGGCCCTGCGTCTGGGGACTCCGCTGCCCCCGTCTGAAGGGAGCAGGTCGGTCCCCGCCTCGCTGCCGTTGTTTTGGTGATGTCCGGGCGGGAGCCGGGCCCCGGGGCCTCCCTTTCAAGCCTTCCCACCGGCCCCATGCGGTACTACCTGCTGCAGCAGCCGCGCGGAGCAATGAGCAACTAAGGCGTCCATCCTCGCGTCAGCGACCTAACCTCCATTCGCCGGAAGCGGAAGCAGTAATCCCCCTCGGAAGCGGAACCCCTCCCTTCTTCCCCGGCTCCGCCCAGCCACGCTTGGCTGGCTGGGTGTCGTTGCCTCCTCCTCTGCTGCCCCCTGGTGGAATTCGGGAGAAACTGCGAGGAAAATTCGCCGGGAATTTTCTGCCAGGATGAGGGCTGCAGCCTTCAGAGTCTCACGTTGGGAGGACAGCAAAGAATTTGAGGGGAATCCGACCAGAGCTGTTCTGTGCTCAATGGATTTAGACAGAGGAACTCACTAAAGCCTGCGTTTAAGAAGGGCTTCATTTAACCCTCCGTGAAATGGGTACAGAACCAACAAAATTAATTTATTTACCCAATAGCATTTATTATGCAGATTAATATGCCATCACTACTATTCCAGGCGTTGGAACACCAGCTGGACAAGTCCGACAAAGTTCCCGCTTTCGTGGAGGTTACATTTTAGAATAAATAGAACACCAGACAAAAAAATAAATAATCTCAGTTTTAATTGCCACGAATATAATGTGATAGGGTGACTTAGGGAAGGTCTGAGTGGGTAACATTTGAATTAAAATTTTAAACAGCTAATCTGGGATTAAGTTCTGAGAAGCCAGAGGCCTTAATTGTCTTGTTCACTTTTCCCAGGAGCCCCAGTGCTTCAAACAGTGGTCTCCAAACATTTTTGCCTCTGTGGGCCATATAAAAAATTTTTTAAATCCATACTCTAGCCTACAGACTTTTAAAAGTTGATATCTGAAAGCTCTTTCCACAAATTTGAATAGTGGTGATGAACTATTTTCTGGCATGTTGTTTCTTTTATAAGTGCTCTTAATGTGTTTTCATCAAAACTGTGGAGCTGTGAATTTAGCTCATCCAATTTATGAAAAATTTCCACTGTATTAATTGGCAAAGCTAGTTCTTTGTCAAGTCAAATAATTCATATCATTTTTACTTCATTTTTAAAAATTTTAACCCAAACACAAGTGTTAATATATGTTCCTGCGATACCTTTTTACTTCTCTGAGAGAAAAATAGATGGAGGGAAGGATGGATGAGTTGGTGGATGATCAAATCAATGGACAGATGTCCACCTTCGAAATAAAGCAGGAAAAAGGGCCATCTTCTAAACAAATTTCTTTTGTTTGGTGCTAAAGGGGTTACCCTCGTGGGAAACTCTTAAGTTGTAGAGAAGCAAAATTTGCTACCTCAAAATGTATCTTTTTGGTGATTATTTAGGCTGATTATTCTTTATGAAATGAACTCAGGAAGTTTTTCTTTTTACCTCCTCATTAGCTGCCTAAGAAGCTGAGCACCAAAGAATTGATGCTTTTGAACTGTGGTATAGGAGAAGCCTCTGAGAGTCTCTTGGACTGCAAGGAGATCAAACCAGTCTATCCTAAAGGAAATCAGTCCTAAATATTCATTGGAAGGACTGGTGCTGAAGCTGAAACTGCAATACTTTGGCCACCTGATGCAAAGAACTGACTCTTTGGAAAAGACCCTGATGCTGGGAAAGAGTGAAGGCAGGAGGAGAAGGGAACCACAGATGAGAGAGTTGGATGGAGTCACCGACTTGANAACTGCAATACTTTGGCCACCTGATGCAAAGAACTGACTCTTTGGAAAAGACCCTGATGCTGGGAAAGAGTGAAGGCAGGAGGAGAAGGGAACCACAGATGAGAGAGTTGGATGGAGTCACCGACTTGATGGAGATGAGTTTGAGCAAGCTCTGGGAGCTGGTGACGGACAGGGAAGCCTGGTGTGCTGCAGTCCATGGAGTGGCAAAGAGCTGGACACGACTGAGTGATGAACTGAACTGGCTGCCTAAAGAATTTGACTTTTAAAAAATATTTACTTGGCCGTGGTCTTGGTTGCAGGATGTGGATCACTAGATGTGGCCTGTGGGATCTAGTTCTCTGACCAGGGATTGAACCCGGGCCCCCTGCATTGAGAATGTGGAGTCTTGGCCACTGGACCACCAGAGAAGTCCCCAGCTCCCTAAGGAATTTAGATAAAGGGCCTGTTCCTGGCATAGAGCTACCTCCAGCGAACTCTGCAGAGAATATGGGCTAGGTGTGCTGGGGGAAACTTGGCAGGGCCTAGAGACCACAGTCCACACTTTATCTCAAATGTTTACTTACCCAACACCTGCTTTTCCATTTCCATGTGAATTGCTTTTCTCTGCAAACCATTACTTCCAATAGCCTCTTTTGTCTTTAGCTGAAGGTGGTATTTAAGGTGAGGGTTTGGGCCATTTTGGGAGTTCCTCATTTCTCCTTTTTCCCATGTATACATATTATTAAACGTTTCTGTGATTTCTCCTGCTAAACTGCCTCATGTCCATTTAATTCTTAGACCAGCCAGCTCNCCAATAGCCTCTTTTGTCTTTAGCTGAAGGTGGTATTTAAGGTGAGGGTTTGGGCCATTTTGGGAGTTCCTCATTTCTCCTTTTTCCCATGTATACATATTATTAAACGTTTCTGTGATTTCTCCTGCTAAACTGCCTCATGTCCATTTAATTCTTAGACCAGCCAGCTCAAAGAACCTAGAAGTGAAGTGAAGTGAAAGTCGCTCAGTCGTGTCCGACTCTTTGCGACCCCATGGACTATACAGTCCTTGGAATTCTCCAGGCCAGAATACTGGAGTGGGGGACCGTTCACTTCTCCAGAGGATCTTCCCAACCCAGGGATTGAACCCAGGTCTCTGCATTGTAGGCAGATTCTTTACCAGCTAAGCCACCAGGGAAGCCCAAAGAACCTCGAGGGTAGTAGGAAAATCTCTTCCTGACAAAGTATACCTAGTTCAGTTCCTGTTAGTTTACACCCAGGGCAGTGGGAGGAGTGTTATGCCTTTGTGGAAAGAGAGCTATAAAAAGAGAATCGGATAACTGAATTTGCAAGCAAAAATTTTTTAGGAAAGAGTATACAAAAACTTACAATCCGTAAATAGATTCTTCTCATGTGTCCAGGCCCTAATCCCTCTTAGAATGTCTTCCTACACCCTGAATCGCACATGACCCAGTTTGTCACAGGACATTGCTAAAAAACTGTTTCTTAATGTAATAAACAGGAGGGTTGTGAATGAAAAATGTTTCCTGCCATATCAGTAAGCAAAGGATGTTGCAGCCGCCAGGCCATGACAGGACAGCCACCCTGGACAGTGAACCCTGAGGGAGCTCAGGAGGCAGGGGACACAGGTTCTATTCCTGGTCAGGGAACTGAGATCTGAGATGCTGTGGGGCAACTAAGCCCACATGCCTCAGTGAAGGTGCAGCGTGACCAAAAAAAAAACCTGGACTTCCCTGGTGGTATAATTGCATAAGAATCTGCCTGCCCATTCAGGGGGCATGGATTCGATCCCTGGTCCAGGAAGATTTCACATCCGCAGAGGAGCTAAGCCCGAGGGCCACAGCTACTGAACCCTGTGCGGCAACTACTGGAGCATGCGCCGAGAGCCTGCGCTCCGGAACAAGAGAGGCCGCCACAGTGCGAAGCCCGCCCTCCACAACCAACAGCAGCCCTCGCTCTGCAACTAGAGAAAGCCCGCAGGTCGCTTGCAACCAGAGAAAGCCTGCATGCCACTTGCAACTAGAGAAAGCCTGCCTGCCAGTTGTTTTTTTTTTCCTTCAGTCAACAGGGTTCTAGACAGAGGGAATAGCAAATGCAAATGGTCTCAGACAGGAACTAGGTTTACTGGAAAGCAGAAAGAGGGATTGGGTGTGAGTGAATATGGAAAGATTGGCAAAACCAAAGCACATAGGAATTTGTAAGTGAAGGCGATGGGGGTGGGGGCTGGTTTCATTTTGTTCTAAACAGACTGTGAACCATTGGATGGGCTAGCAGAAAAATCAGATTTCTGTCTTTCAAAAGGAAGTTGAGCTGTTACAGGGTGAATTGTGTTCTCTCCCCAATCCATATGTCTGACCCCTTAGTACCTCAGAATGTGGCTATATCTGGAGGTAGGGCCTTTACTTCCCTTGTAGCTCAACTAGTAAAGAGTCTGCCTGCAATGCAGGAGACCTGGGTTCTATCCCTGGGTCGAGGAGATCCCCTGGAGAAGTTAATGACAACCCACTGCTTTATTCTTGCCTGGAGAATCCCAGGGATAGAGGAACCTGGTGGGCTACAGTCCATGGGGTCCCAAGAGTCAGATATGACTTAGCGGCTAAACCACTACCAGGGCTTTTACGGAGGGAATTAATTTAAATAAGGTCATGAGTGTGGAGCCTAATCCAATATGTTCGGTGTCCTTATAAGACAGGACACACACGCAGAAGGAAGACTGCCATCCATAAGTCAAGGGCTGTGGCCTCAGAAATAATCACTCTTGCCTGCAGACCCTTTGGTTTCAGACTTCCAGCCTTCAGGACGGAGAAGGCAATGGCACCCCAGTCCAGTACCCTTGCCTGGAAAATCCCATGGATGGAGGAGCCTGTTGAGCTGCAGTCCATGAGGTTGCGAAGAGTTGGACATGACTAAGTGACTTCACTTTCACTTTTCCCTTTCATGCACTGGAGAAGGAAATGGCAACCCACTCCAGTGTTCTTGCCTGGAGAATCCCAGGGACGGGGGAGCCTGGTGGGGTGCCATCTATGGGGTCGCACAGAGTCGGACACGACTGAAGCGACTTAGCAGCAGTAGCAGCCTTCAGGACTGTGAGAAAATAAACTGTTGCTGAAGTTCCCTCATTGCCCGCCTCCCCCCAGTCTTTGACAGCCCGTTATGGCATCACTAGCAAACTAATACAGAAGGTTTGCAAGTGATCCTGGCGAGGGATAATGAACCAAAGTGGTAACAGGGAAAAATAAAATGAATAGGTTAACGATATATTTTGGAGGTAGAACTGATGGAACTTGCTCTTGGCCTAGGAATCCAAAAATAAAGACATGGGGAATGAGAAATAATGAACTAAGTATGAGTGAAAGAAATGAAGAAGGTTATATAAGGAAGGAAAAGATGATTGGATCTTTGAATTTTCCTTCCCGGAACAAAAGTTTAATGACCCAACACACTTTGTTTCCATAGTGAATAATATTTACTTCAACCATCGCACTGTAAATGGTGTTAACAGTTCTTAATTTTCAAATCAACTCATAATAGGAAGCTGGATGATCATTGCAGAGGAGCATGTAAATGTGACTGTCTGTTTTAAACGACATAAAAAATAACCATGTAACTAACAAAAATTAGGTGTTGCTAAGGAGAAAGGGAAATATGTGGCAGAATCTCCTCCTCTTTATGGCAGGGAGGGGACAGCTCTTGCCTGCAGATGATGAACAGGGAATAAAGGTCAATTATTTAAGTGGAAACCACCTGATTAACAGTTATTAATTGTAGATTCCAGAGGGTAGGGTGTCTTATTTTATATCTTTCTGTAGCATTTGAGGTTTTTTTTTTTTTTATACCTATAATTACATAGTAACTGAAAACAAATTCTAAAGTGAAAAAAATCAGGCACCAAGCATACTGAAACTCTAGTGGGGGCAGGCCCTCTTTCTTAGCCTCCAGCTCCCAGTGAGGACTGCCCCAAGCAGGGAGTGAGTGACTTCTGAAAAGGAGAGGAGGGGGCCAAGACAAAGTTCTGACCCAGCAGGAGGTGAAAGCCTCTCCATGTCTTCCCCCTGTTGTCAGAGAGATGCTGGGGAAGTCATCGAGGGCCCCATGGACCCTGGCCCTCATCACTCCCACTTGTACAGCACCTGGGCCCAGTGTCATACCAGCCTTAAGCCAATACGAAGGCATTTTACTGTGTGAAAAAGCAAGGGGTTGGCAATAACATAAATATCCATCAATTAATTCAAGTTATTTATTTCATTTAGTGGAGTGCTTATATGGTTGATGAAAAGTAGCTTACAGATACCTAGCACCATTCTAGACATATTGACTCAATCACTGTCAGATAAGTTTCTTTGTTGATTATGTGATTTCAAAAAAAATTTTTTTTTTGGCAATGCCACAAGGCATGCAGGAATTTAGCTCCCTGTCTAGGGTTCAACCACTGCCCTTGGCAGTGAAAACACAGAATCCTAACCACTGGACTGCCAGGGAATTTCCTAAGATAGGAAATTAAATTAAATCAATCTTTAAATCAATTTCTTTCTGAACTTAAATCCTTGCTTATCCTCATCCTCAGGAGTAGTAGCTGTGAATTCATGAGTTCGATAGCCAAGTTAAAATAAACATATGATTATAATTATACAAAATCCACTGAGGTACCCTCTAACAGTGTTTCCTGTACTTTGCTTTGGAAAACTCTGCATGAAATCATTGGTTATCAAGACAGCCTGTCAAAAGGTCAAAAACCCCTGAAAAAACAAACAAAACTCAAAAAATCCCCAACAAACAGAAAATAAAACCGCTGGCAATTTCCCAGATTCATGTTATTACTTAGCAGAACTGCAATCAGAATTTTGGTACTAGACTAATTCATGCACAGAACAATTGTCTGCGGCTCTGCCATCTGTCAGGACTGCTCTGGCCCTGGGTGCACAAGACAGGCCTGATGCCTGCTCCTAGGTGTCCAATACCGTCATGATCACAGATTCAAAACCAATATATGAACTACGGAAATGCAAGTGGTAAAAACTTGTATAATGTTAAGCTGAGATCATTTTGTTACTTCTGATTAGCTTCATGGATATTTATGGTTGGGAAGTCCTATAAATATATGACTCACCATGGTCTCCTAGATAAATGTAAAACCAGTCCCAAGTGCCCTGGGAGAAGCCTTACTGGTGGTGTAGGATGAACTTCTACCTTAGTTATTCCCAGGAGCATCCAGAATATAGTAAGAATATAATTTCTACTAGAATATAACAAGTCCCCTACCACTCATTAATGACCGAATTCTTTCCAGTGCCTATAATGTATTTTGTCCTTGATCTTCATGCCACCTAATAAAGCCAGCAAACATACCGAGGAGAAATGACTGAGAGGCATTTTTACGTGGAGCATTTGAAAAGTGCAGGCAATAAGACATGGAGCCTCAGGGTCCATCAACACAGGAACGGATAAAGAAAATGTGGTACATACTTACAACAGAATACTAGTTAGCCAGAAAAAGAACGAAATAATGCCATTTGTGGCAACATGGGTGGATTTGGAGATTGTCATACTAAGTGAAGTCAGAGAGACAAATATGTTATCACTTATACGTAGAATCTAACAAATGAACTAATTTAACAATGAACTAATCTAACAAATAAACTTATTTACCAAACAAAACCAGACTCACAGATGTAGAGAATGAACTTATGGTTTCCAGGTGGGGAAGGATAGAGGGGAAGGGATAGTTAGGGAGTCTGGGATCAACATGCACACACGGCTATATTTAAAATGGATATAACCAACAAGGCCGTACCGTAGAGCATAGGGAGCCCTGCTCAATGTGATGTGGCAGCCTGGATGGGAGGGGAGTCTGGGGAGAGTGGGTACATGTATATGTGTGGCAGAGCCCCTTTGCTGTCCACCTGAACTATCAAAACACTGTTAATCAAGCACACTCCAATATAAACTAAAAAGCTAAAAATATAGGTGGTAATTTACCTACAGATAGTCTCATACTCCTGTGAAAGGCTGAATGGGAAAGACAGTAATTAGATGCTGTAAAAGCAAGGACTTGGCAACAACATAAATGTCCCTCGATTCATTTGAACAAGCAGTGTTATACTACGTGGTTGTTAAAAAGAACGAAATGGCTTACAGATATTGTCCTAAGTGAGAAGAGGCAAGGCTTAAATAGTCTGGTTAGTATGCCCTTTCAGGTGGGAAAAAAGAATACATGTGTAAGATTGTATGTGCATTGCCTATCTCTGGAAAGACAGGAAAAACTGGCAATACAGGATGCCTTCAGGGAGGGAACTAGCTGGTGGGGACAGAAATGTGAAGAAGTCTTGTCACTGTAGTTAGGAGTCTTAAGAGTACACTCTAGGTTTAATCCCAGCTATACCACTTACCAGCTGTGTGATGTTGGGGAAGTAACTTAAGTTGGAATGATCTAAAATAGTAATGATCATGATACTATCTACCTGATAGGGCTACTGTAAAGATAAATGAGTTACAAAGAAGTCAAGCTTCAGGACCATGCCAACACCTATAGAAGTGGAAGGGTTTGCTACCATAGTACTTGAGTGCCCTTTGGACTTTGCTGGACTCAGTCCTGTCCAACTCTTTGCAACCCCATGGATTGTAGCCTGCCAGGTTCCTCTTTCCATGGGATTCTCGGGGCAAGAATACTGGAGTGGGTTGCCATGCTCTCCTCTGTGGGATCTTCCCAATCCAGGGGTTGAACTCGGGTCTCCTGCATTGCAGGCAGATTCTCAACCATCTGAGCCACCAGAAAGGTTCCTCCTACATAAGGAATAATACACAAGGAACAGCCAGGTAAGGAATGTAGTAAGGAGGTGGGGAGAGTCTCTGCAGTCAAGAAGGGGGAGGGGTCTCTACTCTGTCACCCCTCTAGCAGTGGTCCTCAGTGGTCTGGAGAGGGTCATTCCTATTACTGGCCCCTGTGTGACTTTCTGCTGGAGTGTGGGGCTGTACCACTTTGCCTCAGTCTCATTCACATGAGGCCAGTGGGTCCCTCGAATGGTACTGTGTGTAAGACTGATGTGGGAATGTGGATAAAAGCAGGTCTCTGGGCCATCCAGAGATGGTTGAGAGGGGTCCAGGAGTCTGTATTTTCTTTATCTTTGGCTGCTCTGGGCCTTTACTGCTGCAGAGGTCTTCTCTAATTGCAGTGAGCTAGGGCTACTCTTCTGGAGAAGCCAATGGCACCCCACTCCAGTACTCTTGCCTGAAAAATCCCATGGACGGAGGAGCCTGGTAGGCTGCAGTCCCTGGAGTCGCAAAGAGTTGGACATGACTGAGCGACTTCACTTTCACACACTGGAGAAGGCAATGGGAACCCACTCCAGTGTTCTTGCCTGGAGAATCCCAGGGACGGGGGAGCCTGATGGGCTGCCGTCTATGGGGTCACACAGAGTTGGACATGACTGAAGCGACTTAGCAGGAGCAGCAATAGCAGCAGCAGGGCTGTTCATCACTGTGGTACTCAGGCTTTGCAGTGCGGTGGTTTCTCTTGTGGACCATGGGCTCTAGGCAAATAAGCTTCAGTAGCTGTGGAGCTCAGGCTTAGTTGCCCCAAGGAATGTGGGATCTTCCTGGACCAGGGATCGAACCCGTGGCCCCTGCTTTGGCAGATGGATTCTTAACCGCTGGACCACCAGGGAAGACCCCTGTATTTTTTAACTATATTTATGTGCTTATTTGGCTGTGTCAGGTCTTAGCTGCAGCATGAGGGGTCTTCACTGTCTCGTGAGAGATCTTTTGTTGAGCTGCATGGATTCTCCAGTGGGTGGCACCTGGGTTCAGTAGTTATGGCGCATAGGTTTAGTTGCTTTGAGGCATGTGGGATCATAGTTCCCCAGACAGGGATGGAACCGGCGTCCCCTGCATTGCAAGGTGGATTCATAAGCACTGGAGCCCCAGGGAAGTCTGCTGGGCCAAGATTCTGGTGCGGCTGGTAGTGAGACCTACGCTGAAGGCAGCTGCAGCGCTCACTTCAGAGAAGGACAGAGGAAGAGCGTCTGTGACTTGGGTGCTGGCGTCATACAAGTTGATGTCTACAGCAGTCCCCGCTCAGCAGGGATTTGCTCCTTTAATGAGCACATGAGTGAACAAAAAGAAAAAAAAAAAACAACTTTCCTGGCCTGGGGACGGGCTGGGAGGGAATGAGTGGGAAGTGGAGAGTCAAAAACCAGGGGACACTGATGAAGGGAGGGGTAGGGGAGAAAAAGCGAGTGAGGACGTGCGTTCAGAAAGGCCACTTTATTGATGGAGATGAAACCGAAAGGTGTTCTCCACAGCCCTCCCTCACTCGTGTCAGTGGCTTCACTGGGCATGAGACCAGCGTGGGCAGGCCCGTCGCCAGCCAGCCCCACGCTGCCCGCTCCACGTCAGGCGGCCACATAAAAACACATCACAGCTCGTGAAGACTCACGGACGCACCTCAGAGTCCCCACACAGTCCCCGTGCGTCTTTTTAAAAACGTTGTACAAAATACGTTAAGTAGGAAAGGTCAGCTGCGCTGTGACACCTTCAGGACATCCTTTGAGGATTACTGTCCCTCAAACATTACTTCTTATTGCAGTGAAACTTCTAATAGGTAGATCTGTACAAAAAAAAAAAAACTAAACAACTTTAAGAAGAGCAGCAACTTAATACTGCTTTAGTTCATTTAAATTTTCTTTCTCAAAAATACATTCCTAAATATACAAACTATACAATCTTGTCATTGTAATGCTGGTTTTTTTTGTTTTGTTTTTTTGTTTTTTGTCTGTGTTTTTTTTTTTTTTTTTTTAAATAATAATAGAACCCAAACTAAAAAATTCTGTTTATCTTCAAATGGACAAGAGTGCGAGAGGACTCATGACTTGGTACCTTCATATAACACCACATAAATAACTTTAGCCACAGTCCAGGTTCACAGCGTGATCAATGGGACAAAACAAATACTTTTCTGGCAATTAGACGTCATCTGCAGAGAGGGTCGGGATATTCATCCGAGGCCGCGTGAAAAATGCCATCTTCTCCCTGTAAAAGGAGAAGATGTTTGTATTTCTGTATGTATGTATTTATGTATTTCTCTTTCCTTTTTTCCATCTACACCATGAGGCACGCAGAGTCTTAGTTCCCTGACCAGGTATTGAATCCGTGGTCCCTGCAGTGGGAGTGTGGACTTTTAACCACTGGGCCACCAGGGAAGTCCCAGGCCATCCCTTTCGACCAGGGCTTCTCAACCTCACTTTATAGATGTTACGGGCAGGATAATTTCTTCATTGTGGGGCTAATCCTGTGCAGGGTAGGGTCTTTAGTAGCATCCCTGGCTTCTACCCACAAAATATCAGAAGCATCTCTGCCAGCCCTCCTCTGGTTCTGGCAATCAAAAATGTCCCTAGACATTGCCAAAGGCCCTCCCCGGAGGCTCAAGTCACCCCTGGCCGAGAGACTCTGCCTTGGGGGAACATCAGCAGGAACCACCACCTCCAGTTCCAATCAGGGGCCTCTGAAGTCTCAAAGGGTCCTTGGCCATTTCCACTAGTGGTCTGTGTTATATTTCCTGCTGGTTAAGAATGAAAAGATGTCCCAGTGTGGTTAAACAAACGACAGTATATTTTACATCTTTAACTTCCTCAAAGGGATGCGTTTTAGCACATACACAAACATGAATACCTTTTCCGAGAGGACAACACAAACCTAAATGCGAAACCCTCTGTGAACGGGGAGGCCCAGGACACGCCTGGGTCCAAGGGTGACAAGAAGGAATCTCCCCGAGATCCTGGCAGGTGGCAGGCTGTGCTAGGGAGGCCCAGCAAGCATTTTCCACTGCCAGGCTGATTTGTCCCTCGGCCAATCCTCTGCAGTTACTGGTGATGGGAATGCTAAGAGGAAAGGCCGGAGCAGGTGGCCCACCGATTAAACAAAAGGATCTAACAAATTAGGTCGAGTTGTGTGGGGACCGATAAAGACAGCCGGGGGGGAGCACCGCAGGGCTCACAGATCACAGGGGAAGACTCGGCAGAGGGCAAACATCTGCTACAGAGAGCTGGGGCTGTGCTACCGCAGGGAGCATGGACAGGGAACATCGAGACCAAGGGGAGGCCGAGGCTGGGAGGGCAGGCTGGGAAGGGGAAGGCCGGCTGGCTAGGCGCCCACTTGCTGACCTGAAAGACTGCACCTCTGGGGGCTCCTTACAGCTCTGGCCTCGAAGCCTGTGCACGTCCTTGGCGGCCGACCTCATCATCTTGTCTGTCTGAAGCTCTCCCTTGTGCTCTGCTCGGTCCATCTGGAGGGCAGAATGAGGTAGTAGGGAGTACTCAGGGTCTCTAGAAATGGGTCAGCCACGGAGACTCTTCTAGCATAAACGAGGAGTCTACTGTGGTTAAAAGGTTTGAGGGTCACCGGACAGGCACCATGATGCTTCCTGTTCCTCTTTATTGCGAATGATGATGAGGGGAAGTGATCCCAACATGTGTCAGACAGGATAGGTTTTCAGGGCCAGGGAACTGAATACCTACGTGCACCTGTCAGAAGTAAGGCGGCAAGGGCTACTTGGTAAAATGTGTGTCACCTCACTGCTCCTTGGGGCCACTTAGGAAGGCAGGCTTTATAATATATTTTACAGGTGCGGAAACGAAGCCTCAGGCATGTTAAGAAACCACTTTAATGGCACACAACTAAGAAATCGTAGAAACCCAATTTTGAACCATCCAATTATGGTCAAGGGTTTGAGGAACAATACATCCTTCCCTCCTGACACAAACCTAAGGAAGCACTTTAGAGAACAAACCAGAGAGCCCTCAAATATCTATGTTCTACATACTTAAAGCTCCAAGATAAATGTAACACAGTTACCATTAGAGACATATTTAATTCCTTCTCTTCCTTAAAACTTTCTCTAATTTTCTATTTTCTCTTAATGCTGTTATTATAACTCTGAAATAATAAACAATAAAGAAATAAGTGTTTGGGGAACTTCTGATTTACTAGAGTCAATTTGAGGCTCCCACAAGTCTAGACCTAAGAAGCCCAGTACCACCTTCCTGCTTTCTGTTATCACCTTAATTAAGAGCTGGAATTTGAGCTAATGGCCCTCCCAACAATCCAGTGAGGCATCCTCTGAAAGGTGCTCTTGCATTGCTTGGCTATGTGCAGAGAAAACTAGCAAAAGCTTGTCATTTCTGCCATGGACAGCCATCCTGGCAGGTATGAAAGGAATGAGTCAGAGATGGCCTCTGTGTGTTAGTCCTATGGTGTTATTTCTTCACCAGAGTCTGTTAGCTAAGAACCCACTGGTGTCAAAGACAAATTTTTACCCATCCAAGTGTTTTAAATGAAGCTCAAATAGCAGTTTGGTTTTTTTTTTTTTTTTAAGTCTTTTAGAGCCTGCCTGTTACCTATGCCCCCTAAAACTGCACCCAACATTTGCTAGTCATAGATGTGCTAAACCCCAGGGCTATAAAAGACTTCAAACTCCTGCTGCTTTGGAGTTCTCCAACCCAAGACTTCTCATGGTGCTCCAAGTCATATCATCTCCATGTCTAGGTCCCCTCTCCAACTCCCTTTTTCCCTGGGAGTTCGCCTAGCCCCCTCCCCTCTAGGTCAGTCAGTTCAGTTCAGTTGCTCGGTTGTGTCCGACTCTTTGCAACCCCATGAATCACAGCACGCCAGGCCTCTCTGTTCATCACCAACTCCCGGAGTCCCCTCTAGGTGGTGGAGCCAAAACAGTGGCCTTTGGAGGCTGGGGGTGGGGGCATCTCATGCAGTGTGAGACCTTCCCAAATACACACGTGTGAAAGCAGCAGCCACCCAAATTCAACTCATCGTGTGCTCTGGCCCCTTTGTGGTTGTATCTTTTTTCTTGAGCAACGCTGAGATCTCCCCAATTCACTACGCTAGGGATGAGACGCCAGCAGGCTTGTATCCTCAGGAGTCTTCATCAGGATAAAACCCGGCCAGGACCCATTCCTCTCCCCTTTGGAGAAACGTGCTCTGCGGGACTGGGCAGGCAGGCACGAGGGCAGGTCAGCGTTTTTATTTACTCTGTGCAAGTGTGTGCCCCAGCGTAAAGTGCCCCCCAATATGCCTGATGAAGGACCAGCTGCTGGAATAAACATGTGAGTAGTAAGGGCTTGCACACAAACACCGGAATGCAGCAAAAGGACCTGGCAGCCAGGAAACAGTGAATCAAGTTTCCTGGGGGAGGGATTGCTGGCTTCCTTTGCTGATGAGCTTGAGGGGCTCTGGGAGCACTCGGTGAGTCGCAGAACTGCAGGACCCATTCAGGGCCCTCGCCGCCCTCCCTGGCAGTGGCTCGCCCTGTGTTCCCGCTATTCGCCACCCACCCGCTTCTCCAGCATCCTCAGCAGCAGGCGGAAGCGCTCGTCCTCCCGCACCCACTGTGGCAGCTCCTTCTCCCCGTGGCTCTTGGCTTGTTCCAGCTGCTCCTTGAGCTCCTTCAGCACCGAGATCTCCTGAGTCAGCTGGCTGTGCCAGGTCCTGGTGGCCTGCAGGTCCAACTCGAGGTCCAGCGAGGTGCGTGGCAGGCGCTCAGTGCGCAGGGATTTGACGGACGAAGGCTGCGGGGGTGGGGATGGTTTGGACCGGTTAGTACAGGGCCGGCTCCAGTGACTGTGCTCTTCCCTGCTCTGGAGCTCAGCTACCCTCCTTCATTCATCAGCGGGCTTCCACTCCAAAAGTAAGGCTCGCCCAACCCCTGGGAGCCTGTCTTGATTTTTTCCACGTCTACCCCTCATATTAGTGAGCATTTTTATATCCCAGGCATGGTGCTGGGTGCTTTACTTTGGTTACCTGAGTTCATTTTCACGACCCTATGCGGTCCTGACTGTTATCATGTGTGCAGATGAGGCTCCCAGAGGTTAGATCACACACGTTATAAGCAGTGAAGCTGAGATTCCACCCCAAGCAGCTGGCTCCAGAGCCCTCCCATGCACTCCCTACACGCAATTGCTTCCCTTACTCTCACTGGCTTCCATCTACTGCCTGAGCTCTGCCTCTTTCTGCGTCGACATATCCAGACAAGTTTCTGAGACTGGACATGGGCCGGAGCAAAGGAAATAGCAACCCACTCCAGTATTCTTGCCTGGAGAATCCCATGGACAGAGGAGAGCAGGACATGACTGACGATTGTACAGGGGCAGCAGAGCTAAGCAAAAGCATCTTCAGGTGAGACCTGGAGTCACCGAGATCACTCAGCTGGATCTCCCGGCCTTGCTCATTTATAAGCACAGACTAGACAATGGTCGCCCTAGAAAAGCACAGAACCACTCCATTGAGTGTTTTTCCTATTCCTAAAAGCATGCTGGCCAGTCTGAAGTGAGGACAGGTCTCATAGTTAATGTCTTATGTATTAATACCATTTAAAAAATCACTTTATTGGGTGTTGGATTGGTTTTCTGTTACTGCATAACAAATTATACAAACTTGCAGCTGAATGTAATGCAAACTCACTATCCCACATTTTCAGTGGGTAGGAGTTTAGACAGACACAGGTTGGCTGAATCCTCTGCTCAGGGTCTCATGAGGCTGAAATCTAGGTTTTCACTGACTGCATCCCTATCCAGGGGTTTGACAAAGGGATGATTTGCAGCCAGGCTCCCTCAGGTCCTGGGTAGGGTTCATTTCCTTGCATTTTCTCACTCAGCTTCTGACCAGGGACTGCTCACAGCTACTAGAGGTCCTCTCAGGCCCTTGCCAGGTGGCCTTCTCCACAACGTGCATTGTTCAGGCAGCTAGTGGAGGAAGGTCTGCAGTGTGCACGGGTCCTGGCCCAGCCTCTGGACACCCCTGTGCCTCAGGACATAGAAAGGACCTGAAGGGAAAGGACCTGAGCTGGGCTCAGGCCAGCTATCAAGGGTCCCCTTTGCAAGGCATCCCCTTGGCTGAGGGGAAGAGGAAGTGAAGAAGCAGGAACTTCTGTGGGGCTTGCCTTGCGGTAGGGGGCAGGGCGGGTATGTGTGTGTGGTGGTGGTGGGGTTGTAAGACATGCAGAGGGTACCGAGTAGGAGCTCCTCGGTGTCATTTCTCCAGGAGTGGATCACGGAACAGGAGCCTATAAAAATGCTGCTTCCAGGGGCACACTGCAGCTGCCTGGGTGAGGCAGTCTGGGAGTGCGGCCTGGGAATCTGCATCATCAACAAGCTCCCAAGGTGACTTGGTGCTCCAGGGACTGGAGTGCCAGCCAGCCACAGCAGACAGGGTGGGGCAGGACGATGCCCCTGTCACTTGCGGCCATGCCCACATTCTCCTGCAGCCAGCACCCTCTCTTTTCCCAGAGGGAGCCTCTTCTGCACTGCCTTCTTTCTCCTGCCGTCTCTTCTGGAGACTTGTGGGGGCAGGGTACGGCCAGGCACAGGACCACTCCCAAGGCTGGTGGTCAGCAGCAGGCCTGCCAGAGATGCTAAGGGGCTGCCCCTACATGCGGCTATCAGCACGCTCTCCTTTCTCTGCGTTTTTGCTTTGCTCTCTCCACTTCTCTTTCTGACATTCTGGCTCCTGGGTTTTTTCTAGTTCTGTAAGCTCACCAGAACTGTCAAGTCTGTGCTGAAAGCCCACAGTGGGGAGGGCCCCCTGCCCTTCCTGCAGCCCTGACTAGTGAAAGTCCCTAGCAGGAGTCAGGCCTTGGCCTAAGGCCTCTTGCCAGCCCCCATCCTGCAGCAGTGCTCTCTGTTGCTCTGCAGGGACAGCTTGGGGCCTCTTCCCTGGGAGTTTCTGGCTGGATTGAGTCCCGTTTGCACCTTCTTGCTTCCAGGTCAGCTCTCGGTGAGGAGGCGTCGGGGGCAGGGGCACCTGGCTTCTCTTCCCGCAAGGACGCTGTTGCAAGGGACCTTCAACTGCTCCGTCAGTTGGACAACACAGGGAGCGGAGACCCGCACGAGGCAGGCTCCCATCGGTAGCCGTGACGTCTTGGGTTGATTGGTTCTTCATGATTCTGATTTCTACACAAATATGCCCACTCCTGGTCTAACTTACTGGCCACAAAAACTATGTTACATTTACCCCTTGGCACTTTCCCCAGTGCCTACCCAGGCCTTACAGTTCACCAACTTCCATTTGCAAATACCACCATGCTTTCAAGTGCTTTCTTCTAACCAGTGGCTGAGGAGAAACGGTCAGGCGTCAGGGGATGTGTGTGAAGGACATGGGGCTTGGGGAAACAAAGGGACCATCTTACCCGCTTCATCCGGACACTGCGCCGCTCCAAGGAATTTCGAACAAAAGGTGGCTTCTTGGACAGGGTGGAGCTGTCGCTATCACTTCGGTTCAGCTGCAAAGAGAAGAGGCGTGGGACACTCATGAAGGTCCGAGTGCATGCAAAAGGCACACTGGGGCCCGGAGGGTGGTGGGGTCCCCAGCCCAGTCCTTCCTCTCCGTGTTCCCCGTGGGGACTGCATGCAGGAGACAGGTTTCATTCGATCTTCCTTTTCTCTCTGGGTGAGCATTCACTGAGTGGGTCCTCAACAATGCACGCCCCTGTGTGCCAACCACAAGACTTCATTCATCCTTCCAACAGCCCCATGGGAGAGGACATCGCCACTTTACTAATGAGAAGATGGCGGGTGAGGGGCTACCCGACTTGCCCAAGGTTGGAGCTGGTGCAGCCTGGCGGATGACTCCAGGACACACTGCCCCCTGGCTTCCTATGCTAAGGCCTGTTTGCACCAACTCTTTCCTGTTACCCACAGAGCCCAACTTCAGGGCTCGAATGGAGCCCGTGTCGAGACTGATACATACGTGAGAAGGCAGCCCACAGGCCAGACCTCAGGACTGTATCCTTGGAGAAGATGGGGCAGACAGGTTCTGTGAGGGCTGTGCTGGTCACAGCTCTCTCCTCATCAGAACCCATTCAATCCTGCAGTTATCTGGACTCTCCCTGGAGGGCTAACATTCCTCATCTGTGGCCAGAGATCAGGGCTACGGTCAAGCGGATGCTTTTCTACTGACAGTTCGTGTCCCCAGCGGGAAGAAAGGAGAGGGAGAGGAGATGGTGGTCTCTCTCTGGAGTCATATTTCCAGGTCAGGGGGATCGTCACAGGCTGATGCTCCAGAGTCTATTTATTCTGGCAGCTGTCAGCTCACTGAGGTGGGTCTCCTCTGAGAAGCTGTCCACACTGTCATGTTTGTGGTTATTAATAATTATCAGTAATAATGATATTAATAGTCCTGCTACATTGATGAAATAGCTACAGCACTAGGCAGAGTGTCAACCAGAATGAGAAATGGATGACAGTAACAACAAAAGCCACATTGGGACTTCCCGGTGGTCCAGTGGCTAAGACTCTGCACTACCAACACAGAGGGCCGGGGTTCAATCCTGGGTCAGGGAACTAGATCCCAGTCCCACCTGAGAGTTCACATGCCGCAAGTAAAGATCCCACGTGCCACCACTACAGCCTGGTGTGGCCAAATACAAACAAACAAAACAACAGCCATATGGATGGAGCCCCTATTATGTGCCATGGGCTTGACTGACAGTTTCATTTAATCCTCAAACTATCTTAACTGAGGGGACTGAGATCCGGAGAGGTTACCACACTTTTATACACCATAGAGCTGGTAAGCATCAGAATGAGAGTTCAAGGTCCCATTCAAGGCCACGTCCTCTTCAGGATGCATGTAATGCTCAGAGATGAAACTAATATAAAGACAGAGGGGTGGATCATCTTAACTGCAGTGGATTCATACAAATGGAGTGCCTGGGTATCATTTCAGAAGGGGGCTTTATTCTGCATTGTTTCAATCCAAAAGTGGCACTCACAGAATATATGTCATACCAGCTAGAAATACGTGTCAGGACGATTGATGCTTAAGTCATAGTTGTTTATGTGTTAAAGACCATGTTATAAAAGAGTGATGAAAGTTACATTAAGTCCTTGAATTTAACTTTTTCTTAAAGATGTTTTAGTGCATTTGATCTCAGACATGGTAGAGAATATTGCTGCCTTTTTGTTATCTCATTAGAGGGAGATTGAGGAGCAGAGAGGAAAAATAACTGGAAGTCAGAGGGATCTACTTGAAAATGAGAATTTTGGAAGAACTGTATCCTTCAGGTCAAAGTGAGCCAACCAACATGTGTGACAGCGCTGCTGATAAGTACATAGGTGTCAGAGACACAGGGCTTGTGGGGAGCTGTGGAGAGTATAACACACTGTCCCCACCCCTCATGACTTAAAAGTCCAGTGGAAGCCCAAGCCCAGGAAGTTCACCAGGTGATGCAGGCCGTGCTGAGGTCCAAAGAGGGGACACCTGGCAGAGGGCTCTTGATGTGGTATCAGGCCAGAAGGGATTGCCTGTGCTCATAACAAAGTGCCCTGACTTGAAGCATCTATGAAATGGAATTAACGCCACTTGCCTTGAAGGGCTGTTTGTGAGATTAGATGACACAGGAAAAACAGGGAATTTTTTTTGTGGGGGACGTGGTGTGTGTGGTGCTAACCTAATTAGCATATGAAACTCCATCCTCTTATGACTCTCAGTGGGAGACAAGCCCGCCTTCCACTCATAAGGCAAAAGTACCAGAGTCTTGCTTTCATGGCCTCCTTTGCAGCTAGAAGCCAGCACAGGACTCAACTATGAAAATTAAATGCAACCGCCCTGGTCTTTGAGTCACAACCTGGTCAGCTGGACCAAATCTCTGTCTCTGTGCCTCCTGGACTCAGCCAGGCCATTCTCTTCTGTTCCGTGTTCATTGGTTGGTTTGTTGTATCTATGTTTGTTGGTTTCTCAGGGAGAAGCAGCCATCAGTGGTGAGCAGTGGCAGCAGCAGCAGCTAGAGCTTTCCTGGCCTCCTGCAGTGTCAGGAGTCTGGTGGGGGCATCAGTGCTGAACCCCAAAGGCAGCTGCAGGGCCAGCTGGGGCCCTGGTCTACAGCAGCACTGTGTCCTCGCCTGTCCTTATGGTGCGATTCTGGCTGTGGTCTGGCCTGCCTTGTACCTGCCTGATTTCTGAGGTTGCTTCTACAGCCTTCTAATGAATCTGTGAACTACTCACTTTCCTGTTCAAACATTTCTTCCCCACATATACTGCTCCCAGTCTGTTTCTGCTGCTTGCTGTGAAGAACCCTGACCAGTACAGGACTTGGTACTAGGGGAGTGGAGCGCTATAAACCACAGGCTGGAAGACAGGGAGCTGGCTGTGTATTGGAGGTAGGAGGAGGCACAGCACAGACACACATTCCCTGCTGGGAATTTGAGAATGAATTTTGTGGGTGAGAAACAGAGGGATGCATTATTGTTACCTGTTGAATCTCAAGAGACAGACTGCACACCCCTATAGAGTTTTAAGGGAAATGACAGGAAAAAAAAATTCAGGATGTTGTACCATCGGCTGCTTCCTGTAGCCTTAAGTGAGAATCTACCAGAAACAGAAAAGCTTGGGCTGAAGTGTAGTCAGAAAGCAAAAGAAGAAAAAATACACATCTTTGCTAATAAAGGCCCTTTTTGCCTGTGGCAGGGGATCCATGCAGACTGGGAATTTCTTTACCTTCAGCCCTGAGGTTGGAGACTGGTCCAGATAATAAAATGCGAGATGGGCTCAGCTTAGTGCTGCTGCTGCTGCTGCTAAGTTGCTTCAGTCATGTCTGACCCTGTGAGACCCCATGGACTGCAGCCCACCAGGCTCCTCCGTCCCTGGGATTCTCCAGGCAAGAACACTGGAGTGGGTTGCCATTTCCTTCTCCAATGCATGAAAGTGAAAAGTGAAGGTGAAGTTGCTCAGTCATGTCTGACCCTGTGCGACCCCATGGACTGCAGCCTACCAGGCTCCTCCGTCCATGGGACCCTCCAGGCAAGAGTACTAGAGTGGGGTGCCATTGCCTTCTCCGCAGCATAGTGCTAGTTGTGTTAAAAATGCTTGAGACATGGGACTGGACCTCTTTGTTATCAGGAATGCCAATTCTGGAAAAGGCCATTTAAAGTGAATCCATTTATATAGGAGACCAGAATTTTACAATAAACACTGGGGGGAAAAGTTTGAGTTTTTGGTTGGAAAAGAGTAACACTTTTCAAAAGTTTTATATTTCATATCTTCCATTTGACAAAATTACAACTGCATTCTAAATCCTGATGACAAAGGATAAATCAAACATTCATTTCTTTTGCTGTGATTTTTCCAACAAGTAACATCCTTCATTTTGTGTTTGATTTTCATTGCACGTTCATAAAGGCGGTAATTTTGCCAAAGACAGATTATCCATTATCCTGAGGGCTTTTCTAAATCCTTCAAGTTATTCACATTTGAAACATGGATTGGGTTTTTCTCTTCCTCCGCTGTGAGCTGGGATTATGCAGGATTCTTCCCTTGTGGTTCAGGAAGTCCCTTGCATTAAAATCACACTCAGTGACTGCAGGAAACCCTGTATCTTTTGCAAGATACACAACTATATCACATGTGCTCACACTTTCTTTTCAGATGTTTACAAGTTCAAACATTAAGTAGAGACTTGATACAGAGAGGAGAGGTTTACGTTATTTCTGGGAGGTACTGCAGGGAATGTTTTGGGGTGGGCACTAATTTCAAAAGTAGCCGGTACATTTGTAAAACTGTCACGTTATAAAAAAATTAACTTCACTACTACTGGCTTAACAGTAAAAAATCCGCCTGCAATGCAGGAGACACAGGAGATGCAGCTTTGATCTCTGGCTTGGGAAGATCCCCTGGAGAAGGAAATGGCAACCCATTCTAGTATTCTTGCCTGAAGAATCCCATGGCTAGAGGAGCATGCAAAGAATTGGACACAACCGGGTAACTGAGCACACACACACACACTCAGGCTTATAACTGGAGGCCTTGGATACCAGATATTAGATGCTGAATCCCCCATAACCCCTCCCTCTGTTACAATAGACAAGTGGATGTCAGGTTGATGAGGTTCCAGGGGCCTCTCCTGCACAACTGGCTGGAACACGAGACAGGAAGGTTCTGTTTATTATTCTAGTTATTGCTTGCTCATTTTGTACAGTAAGAGATAAGGAAGGATGTCAACACATCATATGAACCTCAAAACAAGGTCTTGGCTCTACAGCCCCAGCAATTGGCCCCTCAGATGGGGGTCATGGAGAGAAGGCAAGGGAATCCGGAAGCCAAGACCACCGCACAGCTTCTAACTCTTCCATGGCCTGCAAGAGCAAGTCGGCAAGTCAAATAGGTTAAAGAGGGCCAGGTGGAGGCCACAGTGAACTTGAAAAGGCCTGCCAGTCCCTCCTCTGAGGGCGGCAGCCCCCACCGTGGAGCTCCAGCCACTCATCACTGTGACAGAACGTGTAGCCCTGGGGCCAGTCTCCCTCCCCCCTGCCAAGAGAAACTGGAGTTTCATGTGAAATGGCTGCATTTAAAATTTTAGTTTTAATTGAATTTCTTAAGTTTTCAATGGTAGCCAAAAAGTTCAATGAAAAAAAGCTCCTAAACCTATGGCTAAGTAACCCAGGGCTGTTGCTATTTTGCAACCTCAGGCTGCATGCCGCCATTGCCCTGGAGGGGGAGGAACTGTCCGTCAAGGGAAGGTGAGGGTCAGATTGATCTCAGCAAGAGGTGCAGAAGGGCAGGGCTGGGTGTAAACAGAGTGGAGAGTTGGTTGGAATTATAAACAGTTCCAAACAGGAAAAGGAGTACATCAAGGCTGTATATTATGACCCTGCTTATTTAACTTATGTGCAGAGTACATCATGAAAAACGCTGGGCTGGAGGAAGCACAAGCTGGAATCAAGATTGCCGGGAGAAATATCAATAACCTCTGATATGCAGATGACACCCCCCTTATGGCAGAAAGTGAAGAAGAACTAAGAGCCTCTTGATGAAAGTAAAAGAGGAGAGTGAAAAAGTTAGCTTAAAGCTCAACATTCAGAAAACAAAGATCATGGCATCCGGTCCCATCATTTCATGGCAAATAGATGGGGAAATGAAAACAGTGGCTGACTTATTTTTGGGCTCCAAAATCACTGCAGATGGTGACTGCAGCCATGAAATTAAAAGACCCTTACTCCTTGGGAGAAAAGTTATGACCAACCTAGACAGTATATTAAAAAGCAGAGACATTACTTTGCCAAAGGTCCATCTAGTCAAGGCTATGGTTTTTCCAGTGGTCATGTATGGATGTGAGAGTTGGACTATAAAGAAACCTGAGCACTGAAGAATTGATGCTTTTGAACTGTGGTGTTGGAGAAGACTCTTGAGAGTCCCTTGGACTGCAAGGAGATACAACCAGTCCATCCTAAAAGAGATCAGTCCTGAATATTCATTGGAAGGACTATGTTGAACCTGAAACTCCAATATTTTGGCCACCTGATGTGAAGAGCTGACTCACTTGAAAAGACCACGATGCTGGGAGAGATTGAAGGCAGGAGAAGGGGATGACAGAGGATGAGATGTTTGGATGGCATCATTGACTCAATGGACATGAGTTTGAGTGAACTCCAGGAATTGGTGATGGACAGTGAGGCTTGGCGTGCTTGAGTCCATGGGGTCGCAAAGAGTTGGACATGACTGAGCAAGTGAACTGAACTGAACTGATAAACAGCCTTGGCTGCGAATTTTCTGGTGACCCAGTGGTTAGGACTCTACACTTTCACAGCAGGGTGCATGGGTTCAGTCCCTGGTTGGGGAACTGAGAACCCATGTGCCATGTGGTTGCGTAAGTAAGTAAATAAATATACATATTATATTTATATAATAAGCAAGTAAATAAATACATATATAAGTAAGTAAACAGACACACACATATATAAAAGCGTTGGCCATGTACTGGTTACTGAGCCTTTCCCACGCTTTAGCCAATTCAGTCCTTAGAGCAACCCCATAGACTTGGTCTATTAACTCCATAAGGAAACAGGTGTAATATGCCAAGAATGACTGACAACAGGCGCGGGACCAGGACTTAGACCCAGAACCGTGGGAGGCAAGAAGTGGGTGCTCTGGGGAGGACGGCTGTGCAGCTGCTTACCCGGCACACGTACTGGCTCTGGGGGCCTGGGGAGAAGGTCTTGGAGCGGATGATGGTGCTCCCTCGAAGAAATGGCCCTGGGGAGGGCGTGCCCACCCGCCGGTCCTTTGGCCGCACCACTGTGGGAGATGGGGCTGGGGTCTCTGTGTTGGTCTCCTTGTCCACCTGAGGAAAAAGTCGCAGCTGTGAGGCTGGGAGAATCCAGAGTCTCAGCCACCCACCTTGAGACTCACAGGGTGGACACTGAAGCTGCTCCCCACTCCGATCACCTCACCCCTGGCCCTCAGACACAGTTGGAGGCTTCTGCGGACCCAGCCTGGCCTGCATGGCACCTGAGGCCCCGCGTGCGTGCCAGCCCCCAGCCCTCCCTGACGCCTGTGCTTGGGGCCAGTGGGAGGGACTCAGTCCCCTAACCAGCTCACATAAGCAGTAGAGGCACCTCGGGCATGGATGTCCTGGGCCTCACACTCTCAAGAATAATGTGCCAACCATATTTTGACAAAGCCACACCCAAGGCTTCCATCGCCAAGAACTGCAGATGTTTTCTTGGAGTTATGGAAGCAACTAGCAAACCTCGTTTTTTAAAAACTAAGTGATCAGCTTTTCTATTGTCCTTTCACAGTAATTACCAGTAGAGATCAACAAATAAAAACACCCAAATGAAAAGCCTTGGTTAGCCTAAACAGTGCCTTTGTGTGCTTTTGAAAAAGGCACCCCTCTTTGGCTGGAGAAACTGCAGCAAGATTTCCTCTTGGTGTGGAGTAGTTAGAAGGCAGGCCCAGATTCTTTTCCAACACCCCTACCTCCCCCGACCCTGGCCTGGGGGCCAGGCACCTTTGTGCAATGTGCAACCTGTGCCTCCACCCCTATGCACTACATGCCCAGAAGTCGCACAGGTGAAAGAATATGGGGATCTCTCTCTATGGACCATGGAGCCTCTTAACTTGTCACCCGAGTGCAGAAGGGGAGCAGAAGGTGACAGTGACTCGACTAGACCCCCTTTCCTACTGCCCTTCAGGTAGACCCAAATGGAGAAATCCACTGCTTTGAAATCCACCCATCTGCAAGGTTGGCATTGCTGCACCCATTTTAGAGATGAGAACGCCAAGGCTGGAGAGGGATGAAGTCATCGGTCTAAGGTGACACAGCTAGGTAGGAGCAGAGCCAGTGAATCCAGGCCAGCTGACTGCACAGCCTGGGGTCTGCACAGAGAACTGAGAATCACAGAGGGTGGGAGAGATGAGAGGGTCAATCAACTCCTCCTGATTTTCTGTCACTGAAATAACTCCAATTCCAGGCAGCGACACCCCTACACAGCCTTCTGCAGGTCACCCCACTCTGAAAGCTTGTCCTCTGATGCTGGGGCATGAGACTTAGCCTTGAGACTTTTCTGACTGCTCAGGTTCAATAATTGAGGATTATTTCCCCAAAAACAGCCCTTCCCATGTCCCAGCCCTCCCTACCTTTAACGCTGGGCACCCGTCCATGTCAGGGGAGGCTTCCTCTTCCCCTTCTTCCTCCTCTTCCTCCTCTTCTTCCTCCTCGGCTGCGGCCTCATTCTCGCTGGTCCCCTCCTCATACCTCCTGTGATGACAAGACACTTTGATTACCCACAGCACCCACTCTCATCTNTTAGCTTAAAGCTCAACATTCAGAAAACAAAGATCATGGCATCCGGTCCCATCATTTCATGGCAAATAGATGGGGAAATGAAAACAGTGGCTGACTTATTTTTGGGCTCCAAAATCACTGCAGATGGTGACTGCAGCCATGAAATTAAAAGACCCTTACTCCTTGGGAGAAAAGTTATGACCAACCTAGACAGTATATTAAAAAGCAGAGACATTACTTTGCCAAAGGTCCATCTAGTCAAGGCTATGGTTTTTCCAGTGGTCATGTATGGATGTGAGAGTTGGACTATAAAGAAACCTGAGCACTGAAGAATTGATGCTTTTGAACTGTGGTGTTGGAGAAGACTCTTGAGAGTCCCTTGGACTGCAAGGAGATACAACCAGTCCATCCTAAAAGAGATCAGTCCTGAATATTCATTGGAAGGACTATGTTGAACCTGAAACTCCAATATTTTGGCCACCTGATGTGAAGAGCTGACTCACTTGAAAAGACCACGATGCTGGGAGAGATTGAAGGCAGGAGAAGGGGATGACAGAGGATGAGATGTTTGGATGGCATCATTGACTCAATGGACATGAGTTTGAGTGAACTCCAGGAATTGGTGATGGACAGTGAGGCTTGGCGTGCTTGAGTCCATGGGGTCGCAAAGAGTTGGACATGACTGAGCAAGTGAACTGAACTGAACTGATAAACAGCCTTGGCTGCGAATTTTCTGGTGACCCAGTGGTTAGGACTCTACACTTTCACAGCAGGGTGCATGGGTTCAGTCCCTGGTTGGGGAACTGAGAACCCATGTGCCATGTGGTTGCGTAAGTAAGTAAATAAATATACATATTATATTTATATAATAAGCAAGTAAATAAATACATATATAAGTAAGTAAACAGACACACACATATATAAAAGCGTTGGCCATGTACTGGTTACTGAGCCTTTCCCACGCTTTAGCCAATTCAGTCCTTAGAGCAACCCCATAGACTTGGTCTATTAACTCCATAAGGAAACAGGTGTAATATGCCAAGAATGACTGACAACAGGCGCGGGACCAGGACTTAGACCCAGAACCGTGGGAGGCAAGAAGTGGGTGCTCTGGGGAGGACGGCTGTGCAGCTGCTTACCCGGCACACGTACTGGCTCTGGGGGCCTGGGGAGAAGGTCTTGGAGCGGATGATGGTGCTCCCTCGAAGAAATGGCCCTGGGGAGGGCGTGCCCACCCGCCGGTCCTTTGGCCGCACCACTGTGGGAGATGGGGCTGGGGTCTCTGTGTTGGTCTCCTTGTCCACCTGAGGAAAAAGTCGCAGCTGTGAGGCTGGGAGAATCCAGAGTCTCAGCCACCCACCTTGAGACTCACAGGGTGGACACTGAAGCTGCTCCCCACTCCGATCACCTCACCCCTGGCCCTCAGACACAGTTGGAGGCTTCTGCGGACCCAGCCTGGCCTGCATGGCACCTGAGGCCCCGCGTGCGTGCCAGCCCCCAGCCCTCCCTGACGCCTGTGCTTGGGGCCAGTGGGAGGGACTCAGTCCCCTAACCAGCTCACATAAGCAGTAGAGGCACCTCGGGCATGGATGTCCTGGGCCTCACACTCTCAAGAATAATGTGCCAACCATATTTTGACAAAGCCACACCCAAGGCTTCCATCGCCAAGAACTGCAGATGTTTTCTTGGAGTTATGGAAGCAACTAGCAAACCTCGTTTTTTAAAAACTAAGTGATCAGCTTTTCTATTGTCCTTTCACAGTAATTACCAGTAGAGATCAACAAATAAAAACACCCAAATGAAAAGCCTTGGTTAGCCTAAACAGTGCCTTTGTGTGCTTTTGAAAAAGGCACCCCTCTTTGGCTGGAGAAACTGCAGCAAGATTTCCTCTTGGTGTGGAGTAGTTAGAAGGCAGGCCCAGATTCTTTTCCAACACCCCTACCTCCCCCGACCCTGGCCTGGGGGCCAGGCACCTTTGTGCAATGTGCAACCTGTGCCTCCACCCCTATGCACTACATGCCCAGAAGTCGCACAGGTGAAAGAATATGGGGATCTCTCTCTATGGACCATGGAGCCTCTTAACTTGTCACCCGAGTGCAGAAGGGGAGCAGAAGGTGACAGTGACTCGACTAGACCCCCTTTCCTACTGCCCTTCAGGTAGACCCAAATGGAGAAATCCACTGCTTTGAAATCCACCCATCTGCAAGGTTGGCATTGCTGCACCCATTTTAGAGATGAGAACGCCAAGGCTGGAGAGGGATGAAGTCATCGGTCTAAGGTGACACAGCTAGGTAGGAGCAGAGCCAGTGAATCCAGGCCAGCTGACTGCACAGCCTGGGGTCTGCACAGAGAACTGAGAATCACAGAGGGTGGGAGAGATGAGAGGGTCAATCAACTCCTCCTGATTTTCTGTCACTGAAATAACTCCAATTCCAGGCAGCGACACCCCTACACAGCCTTCTGCAGGTCACCCCACTCTGAAAGCTTGTCCTCTGATGCTGGGGCATGAGACTTAGCCTTGAGACTTTTCTGACTGCTCAGGTTCAATAATTGAGGATTATTTCCCCAAAAACAGCCCTTCCCATGTCCCAGCCCTCCCTACCTTTAACGCTGGGCACCCGTCCATGTCAGGGGAGGCTTCCTCTTCCCCTTCTTCCTCCTCTTCCTCCTCTTCTTCCTCCTCGGCTGCGGCCTCATTCTCGCTGGTCCCCTCCTCATACCTCCTGTGATGACAAGACACTTTGATTACCCACAGCACCCACTCTCATCTGCTCATGTGCCTTTAAGTGCATCCAGGGCAGGGCTTCCAAGCATTTTCTGGATTGAGGACACATTAAAAAAAATATATATATATATCAATTTTAACGAGGAATATTTACATATAAAAAAATGCATTTCCTATGTTTGATGAGTTTTGACCACTGTGTTCCCCTGTGTAACCACTACCACACTCAAGAAAAAGAATGTTCCATTATCTTGAAAGTTACCCTTATATGCCTTCCCAGTTAATATCCCCCCACCCTCAGCCCATCATTGATCAGCTTTTCATGACTAAAGATTAAATCTGATCTTTCTTGTGTTTCTTAGAAATGGAATCAGATAATATATGCTCTTTTGTCTCTGGCTTCATTCTTTCAGCATCCCATTTGGCGCGGAGTATTAATAATTTACTCCTTCTTATTGTCGAGTCATCTTTCATTGGATGGATGGACCACAGTTTGCTCATCAGGTAATAAACACATGGGTTGCTTCCATTTCTTAGAAATTATGAATAAAACTTCTGTAGACATTCACCTACAACTCTGTGTAGAAATAGGATTTCATTTGTCTTAAGACACTGGATTAGTTTGCTGCTGCTGCTGCTAAGTCGCTTCAGTTGTGTCCGACTCTGCACAACCCCAGAGACGGCAGCCTACCAGGCTCCCTTGTCCCTGAGATTCTCCAAGCAAGAACACTGGAGTGGGTTGCCATTTCCTTCTCCAGTGCATGAAAGTGAAGTCGCTCAGTTGTGTCTGACACTTAGCCACCCCATGGACTGCAGCCTACCAGGCTCCTCCATCCATGGGATTTTCCAGGCAAGAGTACTGGAGTGGGGTGCCATTGCTTTCTCCGGGATTAGTTTGCTAGGGCTGCCGTAACACAATACCATAGACCGGGTGGTTTTAACAACAGAAATTTATTTCCCACGGCCCTGGAGGCTAGTAAAAGTCAAGATCAAGGTGCGAGCAGGCTGGTGACCTGTAGATGGCCACCTTCGTGCTGGGTCCCCATGTGGTCTTCCGTTTGCGTCTGCATCCCTGGTGTTCGTCTGTGTGTCCCAATGTCCTCTTGTAAGGACGCCAGTCATATTGGATTAAGGCCCACCCTAACTTTAACAGACTCATGTTAACTTAATCAGCTCTGAACACCCTGTCCTCAAAAACAGTCACATTCTCATGCATGGTCAGAGCTTCAATATCTGTAATTTTGGGGGAGACATAATTCAGACCATAAGATATGTATACATACCCAGGAGTAGAACTGCTGGGTCAGACAATAAGTGGTGAACTGGTTTACCCACACGGTTATATGATTTTATGTTTCCACAATAATGTTATGGGAATTCTAGTTCCTCACCTATACTTGGTAACATCCATCTTTTTTTTTTTTTAATTTTAATTTTTACTTTATTTTACTTTACAATACTGTATTGGTTTTGCCATACATTGACATGAATCCGCCACGGGTGTACATGAGTTCCCAGTCCTGAACCCCCCTCCCACCTCCCACCCCATATCATCTCTCTGGATCATCCCCGTGCAGCAGCCCCAAGTATCCTGTATCCTGTATCGAACATAGACTGGCGATTCATTTTTTACATGATAGTATACATGTTTCAGTACCATTCTCCCAAATCATCCCACCCTCTCCCTCTCCCTCAGAGTCCAAAAGTCCGTTTATATATCTGTGTCTCTTTTGCTTTCTTGCATACAGGGTTATCATTACCATGTTTCTAAATTCCATATGTATGCATTAGTATACTGTATTGGTGTTTTTCTTTCTGGCTTACTTCACTCT
>SJYA01001331.1:2566060-2587034 GCA_006410615.1 Neotragus moschatus
AGTCCTGAATATTCATTGGAAGGACTATGTTGAACCTGAAACTCCAATATTTTGGCCACCTGATGTGAAGAGCTGACTCACTTGAAAAGACCACGATGCTGGGAGAGATTGAAGGCAGGAGAAGGGGATGACAGAGGATGAGATGTTTGGATGGCATCATTGACTCAATGGACATGAGTTTGAGTGAACTCCAGGAATTGGTGATGGACAGTGAGGCTTGGCGTGCTTGAGTCCATGGGGTCGCAAAGAGTTGGACATGACTGAGCAAGTGAACTGAACTGAACTGATAAACAGCCTTGGCTGCGAATTTTCTGGTGACCCAGTGGTTAGGACTCTACACTTTCACAGCAGGGTGCATGGGTTCAGTCCCTGGTTGGGGAACTGAGAACCCATGTGCCATGTGGTTGCGTAAGTAAGTAAATAAATATACATATTATATTTATATAATAAGCAAGTAAATAAATACATATATAAGTAAGTAAACAGACACACACATATATAAAAGCGTTGGCCATGTACTGGTTACTGAGCCTTTCCCACGCTTTAGCCAATTCAGTCCTTAGAGCAACCCCATAGACTTGGTCTATTAACTCCATAAGGAAACAGGTGTAATATGCCAAGAATGACTGACAACAGGCGCGGGACCAGGACTTAGACCCAGAACCGTGGGAGGCAAGAAGTGGGTGCTCTGGGGAGGACGGCTGTGCAGCTGCTTACCCGGCACACGTACTGGCTCTGGGGGCCTGGGGAGAAGGTCTTGGAGCGGATGATGGTGCTCCCTCGAAGAAATGGCCCTGGGGAGGGCGTGCCCACCCGCCGGTCCTTTGGCCGCACCACTGTGGGAGATGGGGCTGGGGTCTCTGTGTTGGTCTCCTTGTCCACCTGAGGAAAAAGTCGCAGCTGTGAGGCTGGGAGAATCCAGAGTCTCAGCCACCCACCTTGAGACTCACAGGGTGGACACTGAAGCTGCTCCCCACTCCGATCACCTCACCCCTGGCCCTCAGACACAGTTGGAGGCTTCTGCGGACCCAGCCTGGCCTGCATGGCACCTGAGGCCCCGCGTGCGTGCCAGCCCCCAGCCCTCCCTGACGCCTGTGCTTGGGGCCAGTGGGAGGGACTCAGTCCCCTAACCAGCTCACATAAGCAGTAGAGGCACCTCGGGCATGGATGTCCTGGGCCTCACACTCTCAAGAATAATGTGCCAACCATATTTTGACAAAGCCACACCCAAGGCTTCCATCGCCAAGAACTGCAGATGTTTTCTTGGAGTTATGGAAGCAACTAGCAAACCTCGTTTTTTAAAAACTAAGTGATCAGCTTTTCTATTGTCCTTTCACAGTAATTACCAGTAGAGATCAACAAATAAAAACACCCAAATGAAAAGCCTTGGTTAGCCTAAACAGTGCCTTTGTGTGCTTTTGAAAAAGGCACCCCTCTTTGGCTGGAGAAACTGCAGCAAGATTTCCTCTTGGTGTGGAGTAGTTAGAAGGCAGGCCCAGATTCTTTTCCAACACCCCTACCTCCCCCGACCCTGGCCTGGGGGCCAGGCACCTTTGTGCAATGTGCAACCTGTGCCTCCACCCCTATGCACTACATGCCCAGAAGTCGCACAGGTGAAAGAATATGGGGATCTCTCTCTATGGACCATGGAGCCTCTTAACTTGTCACCCGAGTGCAGAAGGGGAGCAGAAGGTGACAGTGACTCGACTAGACCCCCTTTCCTACTGCCCTTCAGGTAGACCCAAATGGAGAAATCCACTGCTTTGAAATCCACCCATCTGCAAGGTTGGCATTGCTGCACCCATTTTAGAGATGAGAACGCCAAGGCTGGAGAGGGATGAAGTCATCGGTCTAAGGTGACACAGCTAGGTAGGAGCAGAGCCAGTGAATCCAGGCCAGCTGACTGCACAGCCTGGGGTCTGCACAGAGAACTGAGAATCACAGAGGGTGGGAGAGATGAGAGGGTCAATCAACTCCTCCTGATTTTCTGTCACTGAAATAACTCCAATTCCAGGCAGCGACACCCCTACACAGCCTTCTGCAGGTCACCCCACTCTGAAAGCTTGTCCTCTGATGCTGGGGCATGAGACTTAGCCTTGAGACTTTTCTGACTGCTCAGGTTCAATAATTGAGGATTATTTCCCCAAAAACAGCCCTTCCCATGTCCCAGCCCTCCCTACCTTTAACGCTGGGCACCCGTCCATGTCAGGGGAGGCTTCCTCTTCCCCTTCTTCCTCCTCTTCCTCCTCTTCTTCCTCCTCGGCTGCGGCCTCATTCTCGCTGGTCCCCTCCTCATACCTCCTGTGATGACAAGACACTTTGATTACCCACAGCACCCACTCTCATCTGCTCATGTGCCTTTAAGTGCATCCAGGGCAGGGCTTCCAAGCATTTTCTGGATTGAGGACACATTAAAAAAAATATATATATATATCAATTTTAACGAGGAATATTTACATATAAAAAAATGCATTTCCTATGTTTGATGAGTTTTGACCACTGTGTTCCCCTGTGTAACCACTACCACACTCAAGAAAAAGAATGTTCCATTATCTTGAAAGTTACCCTTATATGCCTTCCCAGTTAATATCCCCCCACCCTCAGCCCATCATTGATCAGCTTTTCATGACTAAAGATTAAATCTGATCTTTCTTGTGTTTCTTAGAAATGGAATCAGATAATATATGCTCTTTTGTCTCTGGCTTCATTCTTTCAGCATCCCATTTGGCGCGGAGTATTAATAATTTACTCCTTCTTATTGTCGAGTCATCTTTCATTGGATGGATGGACCACAGTTTGCTCATCAGGTAATAAACACATGGGTTGCTTCCATTTCTTAGAAATTATGAATAAAACTTCTGTAGACATTCACCTACAACTCTGTGTAGAAATAGGATTTCATTTGTCTTAAGACACTGGATTAGTTTGCTGCTGCTGCTGCTAAGTCGCTTCAGTTGTGTCCGACTCTGCACAACCCCAGAGACGGCAGCCTACCAGGCTCCCTTGTCCCTGAGATTCTCCAAGCAAGAACACTGGAGTGGGTTGCCATTTCCTTCTCCAGTGCATGAAAGTGAAGTCGCTCAGTTGTGTCTGACACTTAGCCACCCCATGGACTGCAGCCTACCAGGCTCCTCCATCCATGGGATTTTCCAGGCAAGAGTACTGGAGTGGGGTGCCATTGCTTTCTCCGGGATTAGTTTGCTAGGGCTGCCGTAACACAATACCATAGACCGGGTGGTTTTAACAACAGAAATTTATTTCCCACGGCCCTGGAGGCTAGTAAAAGTCAAGATCAAGGTGCGAGCAGGCTGGTGACCTGTAGATGGCCACCTTCGTGCTGGGTCCCCATGTGGTCTTCCGTTTGCGTCTGCATCCCTGGTGTTCGTCTGTGTGTCCCAATGTCCTCTTGTAAGGACGCCAGTCATATTGGATTAAGGCCCACCCTAACTTTAACAGACTCATGTTAACTTAATCAGCTCTGAACACCCTGTCCTCAAAAACAGTCACATTCTCATGCATGGTCAGAGCTTCAATATCTGTAATTTTGGGGGAGACATAATTCAGACCATAAGATATGTATACATACCCAGGAGTAGAACTGCTGGGTCAGACAATAAGTGGTGAACTGGTTTACCCACACGGTTATATGATTTTATGTTTCCACAATAATGTTATGGGAATTCTAGTTCCTCACCTATACTTGGTAACATCCATCTTTTTTTTTTTTTAATTTTAATTTTTACTTTATTTTACTTTACAATACTGTATTGGTTTTGCCATACATTGACATGAATCCGCCACGGGTGTACATGAGTTCCCAGTCCTGAACCCCCCTCCCACCTCCCACCCCATATCATCTCTCTGGATCATCCCCGTGCAGCAGCCCCAAGTATCCTGTATCCTGTATCGAACATAGACTGGCGATTCATTTTTTACATGATAGTATACATGTTTCAGTACCATTCTCCCAAATCATCCCACCCTCTCCCTCTCCCTCAGAGTCCAAAAGTCCGTTTATATATCTGTGTCTCTTTTGCTTTCTTGCATACAGGGTTATCATTACCATGTTTCTAAATTCCATATGTATGCATTAGTATACTGTATTGGTGTTTTTCTTTCTGGCTTACTTCACTCTGTATAATCGGCTCCAGTTTCATCCATCTCATTAGAACTGATTCAAATGTATTCTTTTTAATGGCTGAGTAATACTCCATTGTGTATATGTACCACAGCTTTCTTATCCATTCATCTGCTGATGGACATCTAGGTTGTTTCCATGTCCTGGCTATTATAAACAGTGCTGCGATGAACACTAGGGTACAGGTAACATCCATATTTAAATTTAGTCATTCAGCTGATGAGTACTCATATCTATTGTGGTTTTAATTGGACTTTCCTGTTGAGAATTTCATTGACCATTCAGATTTCCTTTCGCAAGGTTTCCATTAGAATTTTTAGCCCATTTAAAAAATGGGTTGTCTTTTTATTACGGAGTTGCAAGAGTTCATTATATATTCTAGATAGGAATCCTTTGCAAATATTTTCTCCAAGTCTGTGGCTTGTCTTTCCTCTTCTAAATGGTGTCTTTCAAAGAACAGAAGCTTTTGATTGTGACAAAGTCCAATTTATCCCTTTTCCTCTTTAACGCTTTGTGCTTTTTATGTTGTACCTAAGAAGTTTTTGCAGAGAATTTCTCTTGTACTTTCTTTTAAAGGGTTTTTAGTTTCAGCTTTTATGTTTAATACTATGATCCACTGCAGATTAATTTTTGTCCATGGCACCCAACATTTATTTTTTTCTGTATGGATATCCAATGGGGTTGCAGCACCATTGGCTGAAGAGACTTTATTTTTGGTGACGCTCTTCATAATTATCCTTTCCCCTCAGACTCTGAGCCTCAAAAGAGTTGGTGTGACAAATGGATGGCATTTGTTAATTAGTAATTTATTTCCGTTCCCATCTTTACTTTTCAAAGACATACATAACCGCCAGGCTTCTGATCAGCATGAGGCAGCATTGCCACGCAGAGCTGAAGGGATTTCAGCCAAAAGCAGAGAGTTTGACATCTTGTTAGCTGGCTCAGTGAGACTGTGGATAAACACAAAATCTCCCTTAGGATTTTCCCAATAGGGAAAGCAGATCTTGGCTCTCCACCCTCAGCCCTGTGCTGAAAACCTCCCTGGCACTTAGACGGGGACTCGCGCTGTCGAAGCGCCTCTTCTTTCCCTCCTCCGCCTGTTGATCCACTCATGAAAGAGCCACTAAACGTGGGTACCAGAGGCTTCCCTGGTGGCTCAGAGAGTAACGCAGGAGACACGAGTTCCATCCCTGGGTCGGGAAGACTCTCTGGAGAAGGGAATGGCAACGCACTCCAGTGTTCTTGCCTAGAGAATCCCATGGGCAGAGGAGCCTGGCAGGCTACAGTCCATAGGGCCTCAGAGAGTCAGACACGACTGAGCAGCTAACACTTTCGCTTTTCAAACAAGGCCCCGATGACCTCTGGGTGCCACGCTGAGGCCCTTCAACAGCACCGAAAGCCCCTCTTGTCTCAGAGAGTGAGTAGGCCTCCTCAGTGTCACAGGCCACTCAGCGGTGCAGCCAGGTTCCTGCTGCATGAAGCGCTCAACTGCTAAGGAAGTCTCTTCTTTGTGACTAAGAAGCTGATCGACATATTTTCCGGGAAAGGAAAAAAAAAACAAAAAAAACCCCCCTCCTGTGTAAAGAGAAAAACAATTAGACACATCTTTTCACCCTTTGGAAAAGTGGCCAAAAATCCATAAAAATTTAAAAATGTGCATTTGATATTTGTAATATGTATTTGATATCAAGTGAGGGTTTGGGGAAAAGGTGTATCCCTGTGAGGAGTGTTAATTAGAGCAGCCAATGAATACTGTGAAGTCAATTTAGCAGAAACCTGCTAGAAAAAAAACAGGTACCTGTTCTTGATTAAACACTGTTTGATTATATTGTATCAGAGAGGACGTAGCTTTAGGGGCACTCTCAGTCAATGCTGGTGGGAGCATTTACAATCCTGTTTGAGAAGGATGCTGCAGGATCCGGTAAAAGATAAACCACAGATGCCCTGGGACCCAGCAAGGCCACTTTTCAACCTTGTCCTAGACAAATAACGGAAGCTCCCAAGGAGGTAAATACAAGGGTTTGCACTCTAGCATTGTTTGTGGTTATATTCTCCTGCAGGCGTGTGTCCGACTCTCTGCGACCTTATGGACTGTAGCCTGCTGGCTCCTCTGTCCATAGGATTTACCAGGCAAGAATACTGGAGCAAGTTGCCATTTCCTCCTCCTCTAGGGGATCTTCCGGATCCAGGGATCGAACCCTCGTCTCCTACAGCTCCTGCATTGCAGGCGGATTCTTTACGTGAGCCACCGGGGAAGCCCCGATATTCTCCTACATTTTCTAATCCTCTGAGAGTTTTGTTTTGTTTCTGGATCTTAAAAAAAGATCAAGTCTTCTAATGACACGCATTAAAGAAACCCGAACAAATGAAAGGAGGGAACAACAGCGGCATCCTCCACTGGGCCTTGGGTGCGGAGGGAGGAGAGGCGATGAGAACAGAGGACCAGTCTGCGGAGCCCTCCACTCCAGAGCTGAGCGGGCCAAGCAGAGCTAGTTAACATTCTGGAACCAAAAGAAGCCTCTAGTGTGGGGGGAGGTGGCTGCAGATGGAGCCACCCCACTACTGCAGCAGCTTGGGGGGACTCCCAGCCCTCTTTATAAGTCAGTGTCTGGGGAAGTTTGAATGGCCAAGGGTGGGGAGAGAGGGGGCCACAAAGGGTGAGGGAACAGAAGGTGGTTGCTAGGAGACAGTGTGAAAAGCCTCAACATAAGCTTGGAATTTGGTGGAAAACCACTGATCTTGTGCCAGGGTTTTGGAAGACAGGTCCTGGGCCGATTTCCGGCATTGGGACCTTTGCAGGGTGTCAGAGGGAGGGGAAGAGAGGGAGAGAAAGAAAAGGGGACAGGGAGAGAGAGAGAAGAGGGAGAGGAGAAAGGCAGGAGAGGGAGGGGGAGGGAGGAGGAGGAAGGGGAGGAAGGAGAGAGGCAGTGGGGAGACAGGAGGACACAGGGAGGGAGGGCAGGGAAGGAGAGTGGGGAGCGACGGGGGGTGGGACAGAAAAGAAGAGAAACTGAGACAGTTGAGAGAGAACCCTAAAGCAAACGAACATGCAAGAATTCAGGAACCTGGCCCCGTTCTTCACCACATGGAAGAAGAGTCAAGGACAACAGGAAGAGAGGAGTCAGCCTAGGGGCCAAATCCAGCCCCCTGCCTGTTTCTGGACAGTCCAAGGTCCAGGCTGTGAATTATTTTTATATTTTTAAATGGCTGTGGAAAAAAAATTTAAAAGAGAGTGATATTTCATGACATGTGCAAATGATGCGAAATTCTAGTTTCCGTGTCCGTAAATGAAGGTGTGAGGACAGAGGCATGGTGGGCTGGTGTGTGTACTGCCTGTGATTGTGGTCACACCATGATGGCAGAGTTGAGTGGATGCAACAGAACCTGCCTGGCCCCTGCCTGGCCCGTGAAGCAGACATTTACTATCTGACCCTTTCCAGAAAGCACCTGCTGACCCCTGGAGTAAAAGGTATTAAGGAGAGACTTCTTGTCAGACCAAACATAGAATTTAGGGCTGTAACAGAAGAGTCACTGCGTGCTGTCTGTGGGTCAGGGTCTGTTTTAAGGGCTAACCATGCAATTTTCAGAGTCTACAAAATACTACATATGCAATGGCTATTTCTTAAATCTCCAGGTCACAGATGGAGAAATCGGGTTTGGAGCTTGGTTCTCAGCCCAGGCTTCATCTTAGAATTACCTAGGATGCTTTTTTTCCACCCCCAGGTTAATTTGTCTTGGACTGCCCTGGGTCTGTGTTGCTGTGCATGGGCTTTCTCTAGTTGTGGCAAGGAGGGGCTACTCTTCGTTTCGGTGAGTGGGCTTCTCAATGTGGTGGCTTTTCTTGTTGAGGAGCACAGCTTCTAGGTGTGCAAATTTCAGTAGTTGCAACTTGTGGGCTCAGAGAGCAGGTTCGGTACTTGTGGCACCCAGGCCCAGTTGCTCTGGGGGATGTGGAATCTTCCCAGACTAGGGATAGAATCCATGTCCCTTGCATTGGCAGGTGGAATCTTAACCACTGGGACCTCCAGGGAAGTCCTCCCAGGATGCTTTAAATGTACTGATGCTTAGGCCACACCCAGACCTAGGATCCCACAAGGAGCTGGCTGAGTGAGATTTTGTGAATTCACATCTGTCTGGATTCAGAGCACTTAAGCACAAATGGCAAGGTTCCGAGGCTGTGCTCATTTCCGAGATGGGATTTGCTGTCTCCCTTTCCAGCAGGTACTTAAGCCGTGTTCCTCCTCCATTTCCTGATAAGAATCCCTATTGTCTCTTGCGTGTCTACTACAAGCTTTGCACTTTCGCTTCATCAGTGGCTGGTCCTTCAGTCTCTTCTGATGATCCTTCACAGTCAGTGTGATGTTCCCACGTTTGAGCCAAGGATCAGACAGGGTCAGAACAACTTGTAGTCTTGAGTAACAGTGGTTGCTCTTGAGGGGGCAGGCAGTGACCGGAGGAAATGTGGTGTGGGCTTCCAGAGAGCTGGTGATGCTCCTCAGTTTGGGCCCATGGGTAATAGTTTGCCTTCTGAAAACTCACCGGACACACACACCAGCTTTTCTGAACGTGCATGATGTTGCAATAAACAGTTAAAAACCGCGTTGCCTAAGGTTATACCAAAAAAGAAAAAGCTAGGGTTTGAACCCTAGCCTACATCACTGTTTCCTAAAGTGTGTGATGAGACCTTCTGCGGGGAGACAAGGGACTAAAGTTTCTGATCACACAGAGGAAAAGCTGTGTCCTGTCCCCATCTTCTTCAGACTTGGTTACAGCAAGAAGGACGTCTCTCTTGGTCAGTAGCATGTCTTTAACGCTGCTGACACATGGACTTTTTTTTTTTTTACTGAAGTGTAGTTGTTTTACAATATTGTGTTGGTTTCCACTGTACAGCAAAGTGAATCAGCTATTGTCATTCAGTCACCCTGTCGTGTCTGACTCTTTGCCACCGCGTAGACTGCAGTGCGCCAGGTCTCCTTCCCACTGAGGTCACCAGAGAGCACTGGGTAGAGTCCCCTGAGCTATACAGTAGTCTCCCGTTAGTTATCCACTCTATACACAGCAGAGTGTATATGTCAGCCCCAATCTCCCAGTTCATCCCCATCCCTGCCCTCCTTGGCATCCTTGCGTTTGTTCTCTATGCCTGTGTCTATACGGATGAACTTATTTGCAAAGCAGAAATAGAGAAGGTCTGACCTTCGTTTTTAACAGTAGGAGAGATCTTAGCCTTAGAACCTTGGCAAGCAATATATCCAGGTAGATTTTAACATTCTTGTTGTATTTTTATTACATTTAATCTTCCACAGTTATCTTCTAAGGCAGGCTTGGCTCATGACCTACTCAATATCCACTCCTACATTCTTCCTTAGTAACAGAATCCTGAATTTTATATCAACTAAGAGACTTCATTTCCCAGCTTACTTTAGCTACTGGGTAGGCCAAGTAGCTAAGCTCAGCCCATGAAAAGCAAGTGGAAATTGCTGGGTGGGACGTTCAGGAATGCTCGTTGGTTAAAAGGCACTCATGTAGACTTTGTTGTCTTTCCTCTTTCCTGATGCCTGCCTGATGGCTGGTGATTCTGCAGCCATTCTGTGCTTAGCAGCCTTGTTGATGGAGGTCACACAGTAAGGACAGCAAAGCAGAGTAAGAAAAAGAGCCTGGGTTCCCAATAACATCATGGGGCTGACAGATGAGCCTTGGGTTGCCTTTTCCCAAGTCTTCCCTTTTAAGTAACAAAGAAGTAAAATTCTATCTTGTTTAAGCTTGTTATCTCTGCTCCCTATTCCTAGCAGTCAACTGCAATTACTTACTGAGGAATTTTCAATTTATGGCAAATTATACTTATTTCTGCTTCCCTTCTGGCTCAGCTGGTAAAGGATCTGCTTGGAATGCAAGAGACCCCAGTTCAATTCCTGGGTCAGAAAGATCCGCTGGAGAAGGGATAGGCTACCCACTCCAATATTCTCGGGCTTCCTTGTGGCTCAGCCTTTAAAGAATCTGCCTGCAATGCAGGAGAGCTGGGTTTGATCCCTGGTTTGGGAAGATCCCCTGGAGAAGGGAACAGGCTACCTACTCCAGTATTTTGGCCTGGAGAATTCCATGGGCTATATAGTCCACGGGGTTGCAGAGAGTCAGACACGACTGAGAAAATTTCACTTTCGTGCTTACTTCCACTTCTAGTAATATAAAGCTTCTTAGGAGTATTTTTGAACCAAAATAAATGTAAGTGCATCATGATAAACATTAACATGTGAACCAGCATGAATAACTGCTAGAACACAAAATCACAAACTGGGAAGGGCCTTGGGAAACACTGTACCAGACTATATACTGCCTTGTTGCCTATAGAGACCCACTGAGAGAGGATCTCCATTTTCACAGGGGAACACTTCTCTTGGTTGCCCTGGTGTCTGGGGACCTCATCCCTGGGCTCAGGTCCAAGCCAGGTCAGTCCCCAGGGGCACCCTCACTTACCAGGTGTCTTCCAGGGTCTGTGTGCTGCTCCTTTCCTCCTGCCTCTTCTCCAGCTCCACGGCTGTCTGTTCCAACAGAGCAGATACAGCATCCTGCAGAGACAGAGGCCGATGAGTCCTCTGTGCAAGGTGGGCAGAGCCCCAGCTGGCAGGAATCAGACCCTATCACCCTCCCAGCGAACGGAGGGTAAAACTGAAGACCAGAGTGGGCAAGCATTTTGCCATAAGGTTACATCAACTGGAAATACAGTCCCTAGCTCTTCTAACTGGCAGTTCTACTGAAAATAACCTCTGTATACATGGACAAAATTTGGAAGATGAGGTTAGTGTTTGCATGAGACAGAATTACAGGTCTACAGCTATAAGGAGCGGAGAAGGTGGTGGCACCCCACTCCTATACTCTTGCCTGGAAAACCCCATGGACGGAGGAGCCTGGTAGGCTGCAGTCCATGGGGTCACTAAGAGTGGGACACAACTGAGCGACTTCACTTTCACTTTTCACTTTCATGCCTTGGAGAAGGAAATGGCAACCCACTCCAGTGTTCCTGCCTGGAGAATCCCAGGGACAGGGAAGCCTGGTGGGCTGCCATCTGTGGGGTCGCACAGAGTTGGACACGACTGAAGTGACTTAGCAGCAGCAGCAGCTATAAGGAGATCATCAAGTCGTCAGGGAGACTGTCCCACTGAGTGGTATCCACATTGAGAAAGCCTCTGTGACTTCAAGAAATTATTTAACGTCTCTGAGACTCAGTTTCTTCTCTAATAATTACTCCATCTCTGATGTCCATGCTTCCCTGCTGCCCGGAGGTACAAAAATCTGCCTGCAATGCAGGAGACCCTGGTTCAGGCCCTGGGTTGGGAAGATTCCCCTGGAGAAGGGAATGGCAACCCACTTCAGTATTCTTCCTGGAGAATCCCATGGACAGAGGAGCCTGGCGGGCTACAGTCCATGGGGTTGCACAGAGTCGGACAGTGAGTGACTGAGTGACTCACACATACACACATCCCTCCGATGTCCAGCCATCTCCAACTCTGGGAGAGGCTTTTCCTTCCAGCCGACCAGGTGCTGCCTTTTATAGGAGAAGGATGCAAAGCTGTGGTCCAGCTCACCGTGCTTTCAGGCCCTGGGATGGGGGCCATGGCTCCTTCTGGTTTGGGCTCCCGGCTCTGTTTCTTCAAGTATTTGTAGCTCAGGAGGTTGTACCAGCGAGTCGACCTCTCACCAGACCGGCAGACCTCAGCCAGGCTGATCTGGGCGCCTCCCTGTGGAGGATGGGAAAAAAGCAGAAGCAGGGAGTGACAAGGTATTCTGGGGAAAGTAGATAAAACACCACTCCAGGTGAGATAGAAGCTTCCTGGGAGGAAGAAATGGCTGGGTATTGTTTTCTAATAACTCACTCATTCACTGACTTATTTGTTCACCAAGTTGTATAGGTCAAGATCTATTTAGATATTAATTTTAAGGATGGGTTCTCTGATGGCTCAGATGGTAAAAATCCACGTCTAATGGGGGGAGACCCAGGTTCAAACTTGGGTTGGGAAGATCCCCTGGAGAAAGGAATGAACATTCATTCCAGTACTCTGCCTGGAGAATCCCCATGGACAGAGGAGCCTGGTAGGCTATAGTCCATAGGGTCGCAAAAGAGTCAGACACGACTAAGTGACTAATACTACTTTCATGGGTTGTCTAGAGATTAACTCTTTATCAGATATACAATTTGCAAATATTTTCTTCCATTCAGTAGGTTGCCTTTTCATTTTATTGGTGAAAATGAAAGTTCTGCTGTGCAGAAGCTTTTTAGTTTGAGGTAGTTGCACGTGTTGTTTTTTGCTTTCGGTGTTAGAGTTGAGAAAGATAATCACGAAGACTGATGTCAAGGAAAACAACTCAAAGCTCTAGCAACAGGAGACTGAGGGAATAAACTGTAACCTATATCTATACAGTTATTCCATAGCTATGTACAAAAAATAAGGAAGATTTCTAGGTGCTGATGTAGAGAATTGTCCAACGAGATACAGTCTACTGCAGCCATGAAATGACAAGACTCTTGCTCCTTGGAATAAAAGCTATCGACAAACCTAGACAGCATATTAAAAAGCAGAGAGATTACTTTGCCGACAAAGGTCTATATGATCAAAGCTATGGTTTTTCCAGTAGTCATGTATGGATGTGAGAGTTGGACCATAAAGAAGGCTGAGTGCTGAAGAATTGATGCTTTTGAACTGTGATGTTGGAGAAGACTCTTGAGAATCCCTTAGACTGCAAGGAGATCCAATCAGTCAATTGTAAAGGAAATCAATCCTGAATATTTGACTGATGCTGAAGCTCCAATACTTTGGCCACCTAATATGAAGAGCCAACTCATTACAAAAGACCCTGAAGCTAGGAAAGGTTGAAGGCAAGAGGCGAAGGGGATGGCAGAGGACAGGATGGTTGGATGGCATCATTGACTCAATGGGATACGGGTTTGAGCAAGCTCCAGGAGATGGTGAGGGACAGAGAGGCCTGGCGTGCTGCAGTCCATGGGGTCGCAAAGAGTTGGACATGACTGAGCCCTCCAACAACTACTTGGGGCTGCCTCATAGGTGTGAATGGTCTGCCTCAGTAAACTGGATGCACTTCAACAGGATCTACACATTCATTCAATCACTTATTTGACACACACACATTTGCCCAGTTGCCTCTAAGTGTCAGAAACTGTTCTTTCTGGGTGTTGGGAACACAGCGGGCTTTAAGGCAGAGAAAAATCCCTGCCCTCTTGAGTTTATATTCCAGTCTGGGGGAATCAGATATCAGTAAGTAACTTCTATATTGTGTCTCATAGAGCCTACGATGCCATCAATTATAGAGTGTACTATTATTTCATGTAACAGTAAGAAAGAAAAATAGTTACCAATTAGAATATGACCTGCCAGCTAGTACACACTGCATCTTGATTTCAGAGATGATAAAAATGTGAAAATAACTTGCACCCTAATACCTACGATTTGGAGAAATATTAGGTGATATAAAGTGCTGCAGAGAAGATACAGGCAAAGTGAAGAGGTGGGGATAAGAGGGTGGAGGGGGCAATGTGACTTTACGGAGGGTGGAAGGAAGTTCTCATGGAGGGGACATCTGGGTCAAGAACAGAATGAGGCGAGAGAGTGACTTTTGCCCATCAATATCCAGGAGAAAAGAATTACATTAAAAAGATGGCAGTGAGAAAGGCCAGAGAAGGGGGTGTGGGGTGTATTCAAGGGAAACAAGGGGGCTGGAGGAAGAGTCTTAGGGATCAAATCCGAGAGATGGCAAGGAACAGAACCTCAGAGGACCTGGGGAGAGCAGGCAAAGGCCCAGGTGTTGACTCTGGCTGGAGACAGAAGCCTTCCTAAGGTTCTAAGGAGAGGACTGGATGGACTCATCTGCGATTTAATAGTATCACCCTGGCGACTGTGTTGGAAAGAGATGAAGGGCGGCAAGAACAGAAGCAGGGAGACCCGGGAGGGGATTCTGCAACTATCAGGTGAGAGATGGTGGTGGTCAGAAGCGTGGGGAGAAGTGGCTGGAATCTGGAGATCATCTGAAGGCAGAGATAGGAGCTCCTGAAGGACTGAATGTGGGGTACAAAAGGAAGAAAGGGGTCCAAGACAACCCTGTGATCTCTGGCTTGGGCAATGGATGAATGAATGGGGTTGCATTCAGCTGAGACACTGAAGACATGGAAGGAAAGCTCAGGGGTGTGCTGTGGACACATGATTGGTGATACCGACTGGATGTGCAAGAAAGGATGGAAGAGACAGCGGATATACAGCTCTGAGATGAGTAGGGAGGCTCGGGATGGTGCTATTACATGGAATGGTGTTTGAAAGCCAGGGGATAGGACAAGATCAGTGAAGCAATGCATGCAAGTAGAAAAGGGGAGGAGAGCAAGGTCTGAGCCCTAGGGCCTTCGGACGAGGAGAGGTCAGGAAAATGCGCAAGAATCCACAGAGCAGACAGACAGAGAAGCCAGTGATGGGAGAAGGCAGCCAAGAGAGCGAGCGGTCCAGGAAGCCAAGTCAGGGCAAAGGATGTCGAAGAAGATAGAGTAAGCCATCTTGGCTTCTTCAGTTGAGCCAAACACTGCAGACAGGCCAAGAGACAAGAGGATGGAGAGAACTGGCCACTGGATTTAGCAACGAGGAGGTCCCCGATGACCTTGACGAACACATTTTTGGTGGAACGATGAGGGCCAGAGCCCACGTGGTCTGAGAAGCAGAGAAAACACACACACCTCGTTCATGTGTTGCTACAGAAAAAAACAAAAGAAGTAATGTAGTAGCTGGAGGAAGAAATGGGGTAAAAAAAATTTTTTTTACAGCATGGGATTAATAACAGCATATATATGGAGAGGTATATCGAGAAGTTCGATCTAGTGGAGGAGGGAAAACTGGAGACAGAGAACAGAGCAGAAGAGTGAAGGTTGGTATGATGACCTTGAGCAAGGATGGCCATGGATGGGAGTGCGGAGGGCCCAACCTGAGCTCTGGGAGGAACCACAGAGCCTGTGAGAAGAGCTAACTGTGGCAGGGCAGCTGCAGGGGCTGTCTTCTGGTTCCTTCTACTGTTCCAAGACTAGGTATAAGGCAAGGGCCTCAGCAGAGGGAGAGTAAGGGTGAGGAGAAAGGAGAGGATGAGAATTTGGTGCTATGTGTGTTTTTCTCCAATTGCATGGGCAGACAGGAGGGGAGAGTTCACTTTGACAGGGCTAGGCTTTTGCCAAGTATGGATGGCAAAGTGAAAAAAGGAGCAAGGCAGGGTTATAATGGTTAGCTCTGGGGTATGAGTGGGCCCGGGCAGTGGGCTGCCTTTACAGAAGCTGCACAGCTGAAGGGTGAGCAATCAGCACCTGCCTGGAAAGCCTGTGACCCTGAGATACCACCGTAAAGTGACTTTGGAACTGCTGCCCTTGATACTGGGGAGGGCAAGACACATATTCCATCCAAACCCATAATCCAGTAGGGTAGTGTGATGGCTCCCAGGTAGCACAGTGGTAAAGAGTCCACCTGCAACGCAGGAGACACCGGTTCAATACCTGGGTTGGTAGGATCCCCTAGAGAAGGAAATGGCCACCCACTCCAGTATTCTTGCCTGGGAAGTTCCACGAACAGAGGAGCCTACAGTCCATGGGGTCGAAGAGTTGTACTTGACTGAACAACTGATCACACACACAGTGTGATGGCGACATAAGGAAGTTGGAATCTGTGTTCAAATCCAGACTTCTCTACCTACTTACTGGATGACTTGAGCTGGTTAATCAGCCTTTCTGGGCCTTGATCCCTTACCTGCCAAATGGACCTAATGCTAATATTGCTTCCCTGTGGTGAGAATTAAATGAGATACTGCACTCAAAGTTCTTAGCCCAGAACTAGACACACAGACGCTGCTCAGGATGAGTACTAATGTCCTCGCCCGGCTGGTTATGTGGCTCAAAACAGAACGGGGTGCCACCAACTCAGCAGTGCGGGGAGGCAGCGTGTGGCAGCCGACAGCCCTTCCTCCACGCGTCTCCCTTCCATGCCTCCTCCAGCCACCGAAACACAACAGCCTGACACTCCACGTCCCCACGGGACATGGGAGACGGAGGCTCCGGTTGGCCATGGATGGAGGCAAGCCACACTGGGATGAGCACTTTGGCTGCTGCCATGGCAACCAGCAATGGCCAGACTTCAATTAGGAAGGAGGAATAAAAGGCTTCCAATTAGGAGGATAAAACAGGGTTGAGTTTCTTCTCATTTAGGAATGCCCAGGACTGAGGAAACGCTTCACTGGAGGAGCCTGGATTTTTTTTTTTAATTTTGTATTTAATTTCTATTCTATCCTTTAGAATAGAAATTAATATTGTAGAAATAAATAAAGATGTATATTTTGGGGCGTATCAGGCATCTTGCAGGATCTCTGTTCCCCAGTCAGGGATTGAACCTGGGTCATGGCAGTGAAAGCCCAGAATCCTAACCACTAGGCGACCAGGGAATTTCTTGGAGGCTGGATTAGGAAAAGCTTTCTGCTCCATCCTTCAGCAGCACTCACCCTGGTTACCAAATCCTTGAGTCACCATCTCATGTACTGGGTTCCTCCAGGGAGCACTGTCCTGACCCAGAGAAAATGCCAGGGTCTGACATGGGTGGACTTGCCTGCATTCTAACTTTGTTCTGACCTTGAGAAAGTTCTTTGTGCCTCAGTTTCCCCACTGGTATAATAGTATGGTACCTAGTTTATAAGATTTGTAGGAAAGATCAACAGAAATAATACAAGTATGGAGTTCAGTTCAGAGCCCACTATATATACTGCATCCAATTAATACAAACTATTGCATTACTGCCAGTAATAATAACAACAATATAAATTGCAATGAAGCTGTTATGAATCCCAGCTGAGCAGGAAGGTGATGGGAACTGATTTCCAGTGAGAACCAGTATGTGCAGACACTTCATTTCTTTACATCCTTGCTACGGAGACCAGCAGCACCGGCATTGCCTGTGAGCTTGAGAGAAATACAGAATCTTGCTGCCCAGACTTGATACATCAGAATCTGCATTTTAACCAGGTAACTTGTGTGCACGTGAAAGTTCGAGGGGCACTGGTTGAGCACTTCATTCAGTCTCCAGAGAACCACCTATGAAGTAGTCAGGGTTAGCTGGTTTTACAGATAAGGAAACTGAGACAATTAAAGCATCTCAGGCCACATGGTGGGGAAGGCTGGTGGCTCAGCTTCAGGCACAAGGAAGGGATGAGGCCTCGCAATTCCATAGCAGATAAAGGAGCTCCCTGCTCTCTCTCCCCTGCTCCCAATAAGTCTACCTAAAACCCACAAAGAGCTGGGCTGACACCACAAGCTGTGTTTGCCCCAAGCCTTCTCCCTGAAGTGCAAAGGTGGATCAAGGAGGACAGAAGGCTGGACAGACAGACAGAGCTCTCACCAGGCACTCCTCCAGATGGCACCTGTCGGTGGTGCAGACGTCGACTCTTAAGGTCTTTTGGTGTAGGGCTGGGTAGGACATGGACACCCAGAACACCTCGTTGAACACCAGGGTGTCTGTGGCATCCAGGGGCCGGGTCCGGAAGAGGCAGGTGGTGCTCTCGGAGCACGGAAGGATAGCCGCTCGGATGTTCCTAGAGGGGCAGGCACGCACGACAGCTGGGGTCAGGTCGGCCCGGGTCGGGGGCTCAGGCCTTAGGCTACACAGCTGCTGCAAATCCCCCAGGAAGCCACAGAGGACAAGAGTCTGTCATTTCCCCATTCGCTGTGTGTCCAATCTCGTCTGCCTTCTGTTTTGCCTGCTTTCGGGCCTGCCTTCCTCCTTCCCACATGTCACGCCCCAGGCGCTGGCCGGGTGCAGACCAGAGAGACAGAAGCTCATACTGCTGCCCTCAAGGCCTACGGTCTAGCAAAGGAGGGGCATGGAGGCAGATGGGCTCAACGAAACATAAGCCCGTCTGTACCAGGCAGAGCCGAGAGGCAGACAGTGCAGGTCTCTGCTGTATTATTAGCCGTAGAGTTAACACCCATCACAACCTGCCCACAGAATCATGCTGATGGGAACTGGCTCTTGAGAAAGGCAGGCCTGGCTCTTTCTGCACGAAACACTAGCGCTTAGAGCAGACAAAAGGGGCCATGACTTTCTCCTTCACCAGGCTTCAAGTTCACAGGACAGGGGTTTGCTCGCCACCCCATTCTTAGTGCTGGCAGCTGGTCGGGGCCCAGGACGCATACGGAAAGCTGTCTGGGGCTCTCCTCTTTATACTGAGCGTGTCTGCCACCCTGCCTGCATCCACGCTCATGGCCCTGACTGTGTATCACAGTCACGCGCACTAACCACCCACAGTGGCCTAGGGGGCCCGTGGTCAGAGCAGGACAGAAAGGAGAGTGTCCCCTGGGATAGGCACAGAGGGCGAGAGGATCATATACAGTCCTTCAGCTATACACTCACACTTTCTGGTCTTGCTGCAGCAACAAAGCAGAAAGGTTGCTCAGCTGGATGATGAATATTGCAAACTGCTTATTCTTCTCATCATACCTGAAATTAAAAGGGGGCATACAGAGCACCTGTGGGTAACACATTTGTCTCTCCCCCTTAATTATCACGGACGGGGCTGCTGACTGCTCTGGGACCGTGGTGAGCTGGAGATCACAGACCCAGTGTTTGCGGCCATGCGGGGACACAGGTCCAGAGCCGTCAGTCTGATTTTTTAAAGGGAGGCCAGAGGTTGTGTAAAATTTCCTGAGAGCTAAATGTAGGCAATGAATTCCTACTTAAAAATAATCAAGACCATTCCCCATCAAGAGATGAGCAACAACAGGAAATCTAGGCTGTAGCCCCCTAGGGGTTGACTTCAGTCCAGATGAGATGATAAGACAAAAGCTGTAGTAACGATGATGACCAAACACACCAAGAGGCAGGTGGTCTTGGTCCCTGCCTGGCTTGGCCACTGCCCGGCTCAGTGATGCTGAGCAAGGTACAAAGTCTTCAAACCTTGTTTTTTCTCTCTTTTGTGAGATAGGGAGCTGGTAGGCATAGAAAGAGACCCCCACCTTTAGTTAGGAGCCCACAGCGGTCAGCGTGGCCTGCTGGTTCTGGAGGAGGGTAAATGCTGGAGACGCTGCAGAAGTGGGAGGAGGGGACCCAGTGCAGACCATGCCCCTCTACCTCGCCTTCCCTGCCACTTACTTCAGGGCGATCTGAACCCGGGTGGCACCCACTGCTTCTGATTCATCACTGTCGAAAGCAGCGGCTTCCAAGACACCCAGCCTGGAAGGCAGCATGGGGAAGACAGAGCGAGAGGGTCAGGCTGGTCTGCAGTGACCGGGGGCCAAAGTCTAGAGACAGGGTTCTGTCTGGGAAGGAGCAGCAGATTCTTCAGGAGGAAGGTTTGGGTCTGCGGAGCCTCCCTGGGGACTCCTCTTGCCCACAGTGACCCTAGATCCCTCTCTCAAGGGGGCTGCTCTTTCCCCAATACTTGCTCCCTGGCCACACACCCCTTGACGGCACTCGGGGAAATCAGCAGTCTCCCAGACGTGAAGTATCTCTAGCCCCAACCCTCCTGTGGGTTCCTCCCACACGCCGCAAGGGGCCCGGGACTCAGGGACCCACCTCTGTACAGAAGCCTCATACACACCACTGTCCCCGGCCACAGATTCATCTGATACAGCAGCAGAAACACAGGCCACTTTCAGGCCGCACCCCTGAGCCGTATTCACAGCTAGAGGAAGAGCAGGGAAAAGGCGGGCTTCAGAGTCAGGATACTGTCATCCCAACATGCACTGTGGATCCCCTGTTGTTTTAAGATGGCCCCACCACCAAAATCCTACTACCTCTGACCTTTACAGCAAGGTCCTGCGTGTTTTGGGTGAAGGAAAAGGTGGCAGAGGAGTCTGCGTCTAACATCTCAGACTCCACAGGCAAACCACCTGGGTTCAGACCACACATTGCTCTGTGACACTGGGACGCTGCTTTATTCCCTCTAGGCCCTGCATTCCCTATCTGTAAAATGGGGAATGATAACACCTACTTTGTTGGGAGGACACAAAGAGATGATATAGGGAAATCCTTAGTATAGAGACTGGGGCAAGGGAAGTGCCCTAGAAACCCCTACTGCTCTCCTTAGTTGCTATGACTACCATTCCCATCACTATAGTGATGCCTTCCAGATTCACAATAACACAGACCCTGGGCCCTTGCAGGAGGACAAGAAGAGGAAGAAGGATTTAAGCACTGGCTCTCCTACTTGCCTATCCCACCGCACTCCTAAGTCAGCTCATCTCCCCTGCCCTTGACAGAGGCCCTCTGAAGTCTCTGACCCAGGACTCAGACTCAGCACAGGCTACACATTCCTTCCCTCCCCAAGTAATGGGTGCTGACAGTGTGCCAGGGCCACTGCCAAGATGAACAGGACAGATCCTGACCTCCACGCAGCACAAGAAGGACAGATTCAGGTGCTCCAACCTCAGGGCCAGCACTTCTGAGCATCTGCTGTGTGCCAGGCACATGGGTGGCAGTGAGGGGTGGGGGGTGCACTGGCTGGGCTAGGGGATGGTGACCGTGAGCCTGGTAGAGGCCAAGAGGCCATCTGGGTATGGCTTTCCCAGTCTGCATCCCACATCTGCAGCCCTGGAGCCCTCCTGCCTTCAGACCCACCCCGCTCCACCCTCCACAAAACCACTTAAGGAGATTAATTTGTCTGCTGACTGAACAGTGGCACTAATCGCATAACCTGCTTAGCGTCTGAGCTCAGCCTGGCAAGGCTTCTGGAGATGGCATGAAGAAATGCCGGCCTGGGACGTGAGCGGTCCCTGGCTCCCAAGCTGCAGTGATGCTGTGGGGTGGTGGTGAGGTGGGGTGGGGG
>SJYA01001331.1:2589674-2657746 GCA_006410615.1 Neotragus moschatus
GGGGGTGGGGTGGGGGTGGGGGGTAGGGGAGGGGTCGCTCCCCACACCCCACTGGAGTCCCAGCATCCCTGATCCAGCTGATCACAGCCCTTAGACAGGGAGCACCGGGAGCCCTTCTTGAGCCTCATTAGAGGTTCCGCCTGCACCCCCCTCCTCTCCAGGGAACAATTTTCTGAAGCTTTCCACCTGCTGCAGTAGGAGGCCTGTTTTTATTTTTGTTTGAGAGGACTCGGCCAGACTGCCTTCCTGATGAGGGAGCCCCAGGGATCTCCCGGCTCTTCTAAGGAAGTGGCTGGCATGCACCCAGCAGAGCCTTTAATTAACCAGGAAGTCGTGTTGCTTCTCCCTTGCTCCCAGTGGTCCTTGTATACGAAGGAACTGATATTTCTGGGTGCTGCAGCTGCCCCCGCCCCCATTCCTGGAGCTGAGAGGGGTTGAGCTTCTGGCTGGCTTCACGGAGGTCAGAAGCAAGAGACTTTTGCTGACTAGGTAGTCCTGAGGCCAGTCCTGCCTCTCCTGCCTTACCGCAGTGACAGTGACCTCAGACAATCACTTAACCTCACTGAATCGCACGCCTTCCACTCTGTAAGTTGAGGACAAAATCAACACCCACCTCAGAGCGTTGAGTTTTACATGAATCAGTATGTGCAACAGTGCCTGTATCTTGTACACCTGAACTCAATAAATCATCCTGCTCAGTCCTGACTTTCATACCATATGCGAGATGGGGTCAGCGAGTGCCAGGGGTATCTTAGGAATGAATACACAGAGCGGCCTCATGTCCTAAGGGGAGCGTGGTGATAAAGAGCTTGGGCGCTGGGGTCAGAAAAACCCAGATTCCAGCCCCCCCTTCCCCACCTGTTGGCAAGTGATAGCACCTCTCTGAGCCTCTGTCTCCCCATCTGTGAAATAGGTATAATAGAAGGAGCCTGTTTCACTATATCAAGCGCATTTCCCACCACATCGATGCACCCAGTAAATATTGACCATTATAATTTGTTATGTGGTTGCTGATATAGATGAAAATTTTTCTAATAAACCTTGGCTGTCATTATCAGCATCATCTTTTACTTTGAAGCTTCTGACCTGAATCTCAGTCTAGACTACAATGCCCTTTTTGACCTCATAACAGGAGTGATCTTTTGTCATTCCCTGGCTTCAATCACATGGATCCTTGCTGCAATTAGCATAAAATATAAACTCCTTACCTTACACAATTCGTCCTCTGCCTGATTCTCTGCCTTGTTGGTGACCCCCTCCCTCTGGTCTCTCTTGCAGCCCCTGTTTCAGCCTCAAGACACACTCTGCTCTTGCTTCTCTCAAGGCTGGCTCTTTCTCACTGTTCAAGTCGCAGTTGAAATGTCGCCTTCCTTCACCACCCAGCCTGAAATGGCAGCCCCACTCCAACCTGAAAGTCTCCATCACACCCTGTTTTATTCTCCTCCTAAGTGCTTTCTCCCCATCTGCTTGTACAGTTATTATTTGTGCCTTCATTTGCATGCAGGCTTCAAGGAACCAGGACCTTATCTGTCCTCCACACTGTATCCTCTAACTAACCCACATGGCCTATCTGTCCAATGAAAGAATGAATGAATCCATGTCCACCCATTAAGACATAGTTTCCATAGGTACTTAATATCTCTTGCATGAATGAACCCACCATGGAAAAACCCTTTGCTCAGGATCTAGACAACAGTAAACACGTAATAAATACCTACTGCATGAATGAATAAATCGATACACCATGTACAGATCTGTAGGTAGAAAGCAGTAACTGTTGCCCATAACTGTCACAATTATCACTGGGGTCAGAACTCAGTCCTGAGCAGTCCCACCTCCCTCCCTCCTGGGATGCGGTGCTCTCTACCTTGGCCCAGCGGCTTGCCCTCTGGGCCGGGTTCCTCCAGGCGGTACCTCTCCCGCGTGCTGCTGCCAAGGCTCAGCTCGCAGAGAGCGGCACTCAGCTCAGGGTCTTCAAACTCCAGGTTGCTCAGGAAGGCGTCCCCAGCCAGGAGGGGGTCAGCGATGAGAGGCGAGCAGGGCGGGGACGGGGAGGAGAGCGAGGAGCGGGGAGACAGGGAGGTCATGGACTTGGGGGTGCCCGATAGGGAGCGCAGGGCCTGCAGGCGGCTGCCCCCCTCTGCCCTCTGGGTCTTGGCCACTTCGTCCTCGTGGATGGTGGTGATGCAGCCAGAGGGCCGGAAGCCCGTGGCCCCCTCCAGGAGCAGGAATTCCACCTTGTTCTGCAGCTCCGAGTCCAGCTGCTCGAACGGGTCATAGTAGAGGTCGGTGAAGCTGGCCGAGGCGGAGGAGTCCAGGCTGGAGGCGGCCAGGGAGCCCCGGCTGGACGTGAGGGACCCGGGACTGCTGCCGGAGGACAGGCTCTGCATGCTGCCAGAGAGGCTGGGGTTGGGGGGAGCGGAGGACACTGAGCGGGTGGGCCGCCTGGAAGCTCCCCTGGAAAGCACTCAGGACACACTATTTCACTGGACCCCCTGATGGTGTCCAGGGCAGACCGTGCACCCCTGCCTCACTGAAGGGGATTTCTGGAGAAGGCCACGTAATCAGGAGCCGGCACAGTCGGAATTCGAACCCAAGCCAGCTAGCTGCCTTCTGAGTCCACTTCCTCCTCAGTTTCTCAAACCTCCACCAGCTGCATTCCATTTTCCTATTTTTCCATATTTGAATCCAATGCCAAGTAATGAGGCTTAATATTTTTCTCCAAATCAACTCACTTTTTAAACATTAACATAGTTATCTTCAAAAGGAGCCTTTATATCCTAAGTATAATTTGAAAAGCCCTGTCAATTGATAAAAATAGCTGATGAAAACAAAATGTTGTGACAAAATTCTGGCCACACTGCCCAGCGAGGCCCCGACCTGAAGCCGACCCCCTCTGTGTCATACAAGTTGGCTGGTAGGGGTGAGGGATGTGAACGAGACTCAATAGCACCAGACTGGGGCCTTCTGTGTGCTGTCAGGACTGAGGAGGCTACAGTCTGGGGAGGTGAAGGACCCTGCCCTGGGCCACACCTGGCCCTGCACACGCCCCCTGGACCATCTGTGGACCTGCTGGCCATTCCCCGGGGAACACTTACCCCACTACCCACCACTCACCTCTTCAGCTGGGAGTGCAGGGCCGCGACCTGCCGGGTGGCTTCCTCGAGCTCTCTCACCAGTTGGTTCCTCTTACTGTTTAACTTCAACCTGAAGGGAGTGAGAGAAGGCATGAGGCGGAAGCCCTGGGGGATCCAGCCTCCATCTCCCTGAGAGAGGAATCGCAGGCATGTACTCATGAAGATGTCCACAGACCTACACACACACACACACAGGATCATCCGAGGAGCATCATACTATGATGTTTGTAGAGGTATGGTCTCTATGTACCATGTTATAGTAACTGCTATATGCATCGCCTGCTATATACCAGGGGCTGACGAGGAACTTACGTTGTTGTTCTTTAGTCGCTAAGTCGTGTCCGACTCTGCGACTCCATAGGCTGTAGCCTACCAGGTGTCTCTGCCCATGGGATTTCTCAGGCAAGAATACTGGAGTGGGTTGCCATTTCCTCCTCCAGGGGATCTTCCCAATTCAGGGATTGAACCTGTGTCTCCTGCATCGGCAGGAGGATTCTTCACTGAGGAGCCACCAGGGAAGCCCTGATATTGCCTTAAATCATTTGCACAATAACCCTTCTTGGTAAGAATTTTATCATCTCACTTTATGCACGGGGAAGCTGAGGCTCTTAGAGCTAAATAGTTTACTTAAAGCTAGAGAGTTAGTGCAGAGTTAAGACTCCACCCAACCATCCCTTCCTGTGCTGTGCACAGGTGCGCAGAGAGAGAAGACCACACGAAGATGTGTAGATGACCACGTGCAGACCCAGAAGCCACGGAGAGAGGCCTCAGAAGAAACCACCCGCCAACACCTAGACTTTGGACTTCTGGCTTCCAGGGCTCTGCGGAAATATTCAATACATTTTTGTTGTTGAAGTCACCCCATGTGCCCTAACAAACAAATGCACCATCTTAGGGCAAAATATGAAGGGGACAAAAAAAGGTAGGGTCCACCACCAAGCTCTGAGTTTAAACAGCATGTCAAGGCTGGACAGGTAAGAAGCAGTCAGCAAAGGAGCTTGAGAGAATGGTTCCAGAGCACCTGGGAAAGATCCTGGTGAGTGTGATGGAGCATCACAGGGCCCGGGAGCAAAGGCCTGCACCCAGGCATGCTGACAACAATGCTCAGTTCTGCAACTCCCTTCCCGAGGGCAAAATCCTTGGATTTTTATTTATTTTTATTTTTTTGGCTGGTACAGTGCGGCTTGTAGGATTTTAGTTCCCCGACCAGGGATCAAATCTAGAACATTTTCATAGTGAAAGCGTGGAGACCCAACCACTGAATAGTCAGGGAACTCCTGGGCTCAGGAATATGCGTCTCTCTCTCTTTTATTTTTGGCCACGCCACTCAGCATGTGGGATCTTAGTTCCCTGACCAGGGACTGAACCCAGGCACTCAGCAGGGCAAGTGCCAAGTCCTAACCATTGGCCCACCAGGGAATCCCCTGGAATCTGTGTTATTACCTATCCCAGGTGACTTTTTGGCACACTGCGGTTTCCAAGTCGCTTCACTAGCTAGGGATTATAAGGCAGGAGCTGTGCCTTGCTCTCCCAGCCCCGAGCACAGTGCCCACAACATGGACATGTTTGAAAAGGCATCACTGAAGGGAAGACTCCTCCCCAGTTGACACAGGGAAAGCTCCTTTGCTCTCCTGAAAAGACCCAAACGTTCGACCTCCCTTGGGACTCCTCTGGTGGCCCAGAGGTTAAGAAGCCACCCACCCATGTAGGGGACACAGGTCTGTGAAGATAACCATGCTGCAGAGCAACTGAGTCCGTGTGCCACGCCTACTGAGCCCATGCTCTAGACAGAGCTCGTGCTCCGCAAAGAGCAAAGAGAAGCCACCACGTGAGAAGCCACCACGAAGAACAGCCCCGTTTGCTGCAACTAGAGACAGCCCGAGTGCAGTGGTAAAGACCCAGCACAGCCAAAAAAAGTAAAATATTGGGAATTCATGTACATCTGAGATGGAAAAATAAATAAATACATAAAAAATAAAAAAAGATTTAAGCTGAGAGAGAAGCTAGCTAGCAGAGGCTGGGAAAAAAAAAGTAAATAATAAATTAAAAAATAATCCCCCATGGAAGGATCTTCATATCCCCTTATGCCATCCTACTGGATGAGGAATGACGGACTCATTGCTCCCAAAGCACGGCCAACCCAGTTCGGGGCCTGAGAGAAAGAGTTCATTCCCATGGAAAAGCTAACCATGCCATCCCTCCACCGACATGCCCCAGGTCCCCAACACAGGCCCTGCCAGGAAGACCGGAGACACAACTGGAGAGTGACGAGGGACGGGCAGGATCTGTCACTGGGGAGCTGGGTTGTGAAATTACAGAAAAGACCATGGGAACAGCGGGTGTAGTGGCCTTGGCATGGTTCTTGGCCAGTTCAACCCCTGGCGCTGTTATTCCAGAGTCCTGCCTGGGGCTGGGGGTGGGGGCAGACAGCAGGCCAGCAGATGGAGCCAGTAATGAACAAAAGCCCAGTTTTCAATGGAAGGGACACGACTGTGGAATGCGACGCTCTATAAGAGCAAGACCTTGAAAGAGTGTGAGGTTTTGCCGGGGGTGGGGGGGTGGGGGGGGTGGTCAAGGCACAGCTGGGGGTCACCATTTCTACCTCCATTTTCCTCTCCTCTGGAAGGAGACCACAGCATATGCACTAGAAGTAAACGCAGGTTCCGCACCCCCCCCCCCGGAGGCTTAGGGGACTGGGAGCCAGGTGGCCTGAACTTCTTAAGCACAGGGGTGTCGCCACCAGTAACAGCATGCAGGTGCTGAGGCTGCCTCCCAGAGGCAATGGGCTTCGGAGGCCATATGGCGTTTGCGTGTGATGCCCGGCACATGCTGGGAGGCCAAGGACACATCAAGCATGGAAGCACGCAGAGGACCCAGGGGGTGGGGCTGGAATCCCCACAAGTTGTAGCTCAGCACCTGGGGTGCTGGTTAAAAATGCAAGCGCCTGGGCTGCATCTCAGGTCTGGGGAGTTGCTCCTTGGGGTGGGGGCATAGACCCCACTCTAACAGGCACTGCAGCTCTCTGGAGTGGTGGGGAGGGTCCACAGGATGGGAGGCAGGAGTAGGGGGTAGGACAGGGAGTCTTGGGGGGAGGTCTGTGCTTCTCACTGATTCCTGATTGGGGTTTGGCAGGCCCTGTGGTGTGCTGTTCCTGGATGTGTCTCTTTCTGGCCTAATCAAAGCCACCTTGAACAGAGAGACTGTTGTGTGCAGGTGAGGAGGACAATTGTTGTTCAGTTGCCAAGTCGTATACAACTCTTTGTGATCCCATGGACTGCAGCACGCTGCACAGGCCTCCCACTATCTCCCAGAGTTTGCTCAAACTCATGTCCATTGAGTCAGCGACACCACCCAACCATTTCATCATCTGTCCCACTTAAAAAAAAAAAAATTTATTTATTTGACTGTGCTGAGTCTTAGTTGTGGCATGTGGGATCTTCAATCTTTGTTGCAGCATCCAAACTCTTAGTTGTGGTATGTGGGATCTAGTTCCCTGACCAGGGATCGAACCAGGGTCCCTGCACTGGGAGCCCAGAGTCTCAGTCATTGGGAAGTCCCCTCTGTCCCACTTAAAGAGAGAGAGAAGAAAGAGTGGAGCATGGCTGCCCTGGAGGCTCAGTGGTAAAGAATCCAGCGTAGGAAACACAAGAGACATGGGTTCAATCCCCAGATTGGGAAGATCCCTTGGAGAAGGAAACAGCAACCCACTCCAGTATTTCTGCCTAGAAAATTCTATGGACAGAGGAGCCTGGTGGATTATAGTCCACAGGGTTGCAAAGAGTCGGACATGAATTTAGCAACTGAGCATGCATGCCTGAGAAACAAAAAGAGATAGAGAACAAGAGAGTCAGAAGATGAACGCAGACAGTCATGGGGCTGGAGGCAAAGAACACAGATGAAGACGGATGGGTGGGCTTCCTCCTCTCTCTCCTGCAGGGTCTCAAGCCATCAGTCCTGTCCTTCCCAAGGCTTTCCCTGGCTTCTCTCTGCGTGACCCAGGGGACCCTGCTCTCTGGGATCTCGAGTCAGCCGCTCACCAGCTGCCATGGACTGGAGGTTCTGGCTTCCCTGGACAGGCTGTGTGAACTCACTGTTCCAGGAGAGCAGTCAGACCTTTGAAAGACGATGCTGAAGGCAACAATAAAAAGTCTTCTAAGTGCGCAGCAGCCTGGGTAGTGGTCCCGGCTCTGTGCCTCGTGATACCGGGTAAGCCTCAGTTTCCTCATCTATGAAACGAAGATTAATCTCAGGGTTGCTGGGAGGCTTAGATGAGATGATGTAGGTTACAGAATCTGGTACATAATTGTACCTTTGGCATGTAGTATAGGCTTCCCAGGTGGCACTAGTGGTCAAGAACCCACCTGTCAATGCAGGAGACTCTTAAGACACAGATTTGATCCCTGGGTTGGGAAGATCCCCTGAAGGAGGGCATGGCAACCTACTCCAGTATTCTTGCCTGGAGAATCCCATGGACAGAGGAGCCTGGCGGGCAACAGGCTCTAGGATCACAAAGAGTCAGACATGACTGAGCGACTAACACTTTCACTTTAGGGAGTTCTAACAGCATATCCAATCCTAATTTCAAGAAACGGAAATTATTAGAGAAGAGCCTCAGTTCACAATCTGGTCTAATCAGCCTTCAGAATATATAAATATTGGCATATAATGTAATTATCTTGTTTTTTTCCCCCATATTAGGCAGATGAAGTCCATATGGTCAGTGACTTGCTCAAGGTCAGTGGTAGAAAGGGTATTTCTACTAACATACCAAGGAGTAAGGCTGTCACAGATCTGTTCTTTTCAGCTGCTGGCTGTGAGCATGATGAATAGCTGAGGGCTTCCCAGTGATAGCTGGAGGGCCTGGGCGCAAGTCAGGAACCCAGAGGACCAGCAGACACATTAGGAGATACATGCAGAGGCCTGTAAGGGTCTGCTCAGGTTGGCTAACAATTTGTTCTTTCAAATGACACTAAAGGCAAAAAGGTGTCTTCTCATAGGCCTCGTCCCCAAGCTGCAGAGCCATGGGGAAAGTAGGACAGGGTCTTGGCACTAAAGGAGATTTCTAGAAGGCGCTTCCTAGGGCTATAAACCACCAGCTACTGAAGCCCCTTCCTCCTCCTCCCAGCTGCCCGGTGGTGTGTCAGCAATCAGCCACTCCTCCCAGGAGAAGGAAAAGGTGAGGAAAGTGACACATGCCTGCGAACAGTTCTGACAAGGGGCTTGGTGGGGAAAGATTTCCCACCACTGACAGTCAATGGACTCTCTGATGTGCTTACAGGAGGCCAGGCAGAGGCGGGTCAACTTGACCCATCTGGCACCCTGCCATATGCAGATAGAGCTCACTCAGTTACCAGGGTGGGGCTGCAAGCAGGGTGCCTTAGCACAGAGGAGGCTCCCTGAAAGCATTCTAGCCCCCATCACAGGGTGATACAGAGAGCCCAGCTGGGCAGCTAGGACACCTGGCCTGCTGCCACCGGCCCAGACAGCTTCATCTGCTTTATAAACGGGGCTTCTGCCTCTGAGTACACTGGAAAGAGGAATGCCCTCTTGCCCATGCCCACCCCACAACAAGTCTGAAAACCACTGTCTTCAGTTCTGGGTTTCCCTGGTGGCTCAGACAGTAAAGAATCTGCCTGCAATGCAGGAGATCTGGGTTCGATCCCTGGGTTGGGAAGATCCCCTGGAGGAGGGCATGGCAACCCACTCCAGTATTCTTGCCTGGAGAATCCCATGGATAGAGGAGCCGGTGGGCTACAGTCCATGGGGTTGCAACGAGTCGGACACAACTGAGCGACTAAGCACAGCGCATCTCCAATTGCAGCTCCTTAAGGGCAGGTGGTGGTGGTTTAGTCACTAGAGCACGTCCGACTCTTGCGAACTGTAGCTTGCCAGGTTCCTCTGAATATTCACTGGAAGGACTGATGCTGCATATTCCTAAATACTCATTGGAAGAAATATTCATTCCTGAATATTCACTGGAAGGACTGATGCTCAAGCTGAACCTCCAGTACTCTGGCCACCTAATGCAAAGAGCTGACTCATTAGAAAAGACCCTGATGCTGAGAAAGACTGAAGGCAGCAGGAGAAGGGGACGACAGAGGATGAGACGGCTGGATGACGACACCAACTCAATGGACATGAGTTTTAGCAAGCTCCAGGAGATGGTAAAAGACAGGGAAGCCTGGCGTGCTACAGTCCATTCCGTGGGGTGGCAAAACATTGGACACAACTGAGTGACTAAACAACAGGCTCCTCTGTCCATGAGATTAAGGGCAGGGACTTTGTCCAATAAAGTCTGCTGCCAAAAAAAAATTGAAAATAACTGAATACACTTTAAGAGTATTAGAGCAGAGATCATGACCTATTCACTTCTGACTCCTCCAAATTGCCTTGCATGCAAAATATGTGCCACAAAACATCTCTTACATGAATGGAGAAGCTGGGGATTGAAGGACCACCTGTAGGACTCCGTGAACACAGAGATGTGCTCTGTGTAGTATGGGTGTGGAGGCTGGTGAGACACTAAAGGGTTAAAGTCTGTTGTGGCTGGTAAAGAATCTGCCTGCAATGTAGGAGGCCTGGGTTTGATCCCCGGATTGGGAAGATCTCCTGGAAAAGGGAAAGGCTACCCACTCCACTATTCTGGCCTGGAGAATTCCATGTCTATGGGGTCGCAAAGAGTCGGACACAACTGAGTGACTTTCACTATACAGTCTAAACCGGAGAACGTAAACCAGTGGCTTTCATGTTAAATCAAGCCCACAGATGAAGTTAATTTAGCCTCTAGGGTGTTAAAAATGGTTTTGGATTAGCTGCCAATATTGAAAAAAAAAAATCAAAAGAACTCTTTTCTTGAAAAATGGGGCCTCTAGCAGCCTGGGGCCTGTACTCACTTCCTGGAGGCTACAAACAATACCTGGGGTCTGTGCACTGCAGTCTAACATGGCCTATGGCCAAGTGGCCTTTGGCATTTATATCACCTGCTTGACCCCTACAAGCATCTCAGTTTGCAAGCCCCATCTAAACCAGTGTTTTTCAAACTGCAAATTGCAATTCCTTAGCACGGGGCAAAACCAATTTAGTGGGCCACAACCGGTGTGAAGAGAGATGCAATATAAAAGAAAGTATCAGAGGACTGTCACACAGAAAGACTACGCACTGTTTTGTGAAACTTTTGTCTACTCGGTAATAATATGCGAGTCACCGTCACAAAGCTGGAGAACAACTGCTATAAATTACATAGAGCTTATCTCAGAAGAGAATTTCTGAAAATCTGCATGTGAGCAGACGTCTTGGTAATGTGATTCCCTCTGGTAAAATTTTGGGATGGTTGGCTGGTGAGTCACTTCCCTAGATTTGCTATTCTGGAAAGTGATGAGCCCTCTAAACTGTGCTCTCAGAGTGGAGCCCGGGCGTCCCAGGTTGTCCCTCTCGCCGGGGGGCTGGAGGGTGACCAGCAGCAGGGAAGGGCCCCGTGCCCCCCGCCCAGCCGCACCTCTCAGTCAGTGCCTTGCTCTGGGTGTCCCGGGCCACCTGCAGGTCCTTCTCCAGCCGCTTGCGGGCCATCTCCAGCTGCTCCACTTCCCCCTGGGTCCACTTCCGGGGGCTGATGAAGCGCATCTCCTTCAGGAGCTCCTCCTTCTCGTTGATGAGGATCAGCCGGTCCCTCTCCGAGTCGAGCACTCCAGGCCAGGCCTCGCTGTCAAGCTTGGCGAGCTGGATCTTCAGGTTGGCGATCCTGTGGGCCAAGAGGGTGAGCACGGACCGATGTGCTCAGCGGCAACCCAGGAGCAGCGGGACGGACTGTGTTGCCAAGGTTACACGGTCCGAGGAGCACTGGCGCTCTCCGAGTATCCTCTTTGACCCTGACTGGCTTCCTCTGGATCAGCATGCGGTCTCAAGGAACAGATTTTTATCTAACAAACACAGGCGGTGCCCACCACATGCCAATCCCGGCTCAGCAGGGACGGGAGGTAGAGGCAGTGTCCTTGCCCTGAGGGACACGCAGCCCGATAGAACAGAAGAGGATCCGTCACCAGGCAATAGCCTCCTGCCGCTAGCTATGTGCCCTTGGGCAAGTTGCTCCGTCACTCTGCAGGGAATACCACCACCTCCTTCCTTGTGGGGTAACGGTTACAGGTTTTAGGGCATAATTCATAAAATGTCCGAGCGCAGTATCTGGCACACACTAAACCAGCCCTCGATGGATGCTTCTGCTGCTACTGTGCTCGACCCCTGGTTTACCACTTCTCACATGTGTAATGTGGGGCACACTCCCTGAGCCTTGTGCAGAAGAAAACAGTTACTTCTGCATCAGAAGTGGTGTGAAAATGAGCAATTATGTGTTGTGTGTGTCTGGCATGTAAGTGCTGAAACAGTGGCAGTCACGGGCCCTCTATGATGACAGCAAACGCTGCCATTGCTACCCTGGTGTTCTCAGTCCAGAGGGTAGTGGCAGCACCCTGTGAACAACGGCAGACTTGAGGTCAGGGCTGCCTGTTAGGGTCTTGGCTCTGACTTTCTTAAGAAATCATTTAGGTAACACAAGCTTCTAGCATAGTGCCTGGTACAGTGCAGGCCATTAAGAAGTGTTACGGGAAGGAGCTGGGAGCCCTTTACTGCTTTGAGACTCAGGATCCTCTCTGTGGGCTTCCCAAGTGGCACGAGTGGTAAAGAACCTGCCTGCCAATGCAAGAGACCTGAGAGACACAGGTTCAGTCCCTGGGTGGGGAAGAGCCCCTGGAGGAGGGCATGGAAACCACTCCAGTATTCTTGCCTGGAGAATCCCAGGGACAGAGGATGCTGACGGGCTACAGTCTGTGGGCTCACAAAGAGTCGAACACGCCCGAACGACATAGCGCACACACACGCACCCTCATCTGTAAGGTGGGGATGATACTGGTGTCTGCGAGGTGAGTTATGAGGACCAAATGAAAACGTATCATTAAGAGCTCTTCACACAGATGTACATGAACTCTTTTAAAAATATATTTTTTAAAAAATTGGAACAATCCATTCCCTTAAAGAGGACTTGAAAAAGAAAAAAAGAGCTCTTTATACAAGGCCAAATGCTACATAGATATTCAGTATGATTATCATTGGATCAAATTCAAATTCACAGTATTGCTAAGACTATTGCTAAAATAGTTAAAAACAATCATGTGATTCTTCAGAATTTAGTCTTTGCAAAGTGTTTTTATTAATAGCTATCACTACCAGGCTCCTCTGTCCATGGGATACTCCAGGCAAGAATACTAGAGTGGGTAGCCATTCCCTTCTCCAGGGGGATCTTCTCCACCCAGGGATTGAACCCAGGTCTCCCACAATGCAGGTAGATTCTTTACCATCTGAGCCACCAGGGAAGCCCCTTCACTGTCCTACCCTGCGATGTACAGGACCTAATGGTAATCTGTGGGACAGGTAGCCAGAGAGGATGCAGTTCCCCTACGACTGCAGGTCATACACATGACCAGTATTTGTTGGGGTCCCAGGCTTCCAGACTCTCAGGTCAGTCTTACCTGCAAACAGTGTGGCCAAATTCTTATTTCACCAAAAACATTGTTGGAGATGAGACCTCTAGGCTGTGTAGTGAGAAGTTCACAGAGAACCACATATACATTTGCTCCTTCCCAGCCAAGTGTCTCGGAGAAGGCAATGGCACCCCACTCCAGTACTCTTGCCTGGCAAATCCCATGGAGAGAGGAGCCTGGTAGGCTGCAGTCCATGGGGTCGCTAAGAGTCGGACATGACTGAGCGACTTCACTTTCACTTTTTCCTTTCATGCATTGAAGGAGGAAATGGCAGCCCACTCCAGTGTTCTTGCCTGGAGAATCTCAGGGATGGGGGAGCCTGGTGGGCTGCCGTCTCTGGGGATGCACAGAGTCGGACATGACTGAAGCGACTTAGCAGCAGCAGCAGCAGCCAAGTGTCTCAGCAGGGACTCTCAGAGTGAATTAATCTTAGTCCCATACTCACATATACAGCAGTCCACCAAAACCGGCTTTGGGCTAACTGTAGCTGTTATCTAGCCAACTGCTTGAGAATAGGGTGCCATGGCCAAGTCGGGGGTGGGGGAGGGCGCTCTATTACACATGGGACATTGAAGGGGTGACTGATGCTTCTTTTTGTCTTAGATCCACCGAGTCAATCTCTGTATTTTTTAAACATATTTTAAAAATCTTTATTGAATTTTTTTTATAATACTGTTTCTGTTTTATGTTTTATCTTTTGGCCAAGAGGCATGTGGGGTCTTAGCTCCCCAGCCAGAGATCAAATCTGTACCCAATGCATTGGAAAGACAAAGTCCTAACCACTGGACCACCAGAAAAGTCCTTTAAAAAAATTTTTTTTTAATTTCAGTATAGTTGCTTTACAATGTGGCATTAGTTTCTGCTATAAAGAAAAATAAAACAACTATACATATACACATATCCCCTGATTTTTTTAAATTTTTCTTCCCTTTTAGGTTGCTAATTGATGTTTTCTTGAATGTACTTTCTGGTGGTGCTTTCCCTATGTCTGCTCCTTAACTTTGAGCCACACATCCTTAGGAGAATCTGAAGAAATCTACTAGACTCACTCCCAAGAAGGGCATACATGACAAAACTTGGCAGCAATTAGACCTTTCGTTATAGCCACCGACTCTCCCTGCCTCAAGTCCCACACCTTTGCTTCCCCATTCAGCAGGCTACTTATTCTTTGTCCTTAAACTACTTTTAAGTGAAAGAGGAGGCACAAAGTTGGATAAAGGTAGATGAGTCAGAAAGCTCTGTAATGAGAGGTTTAGTGGTGCAACCCTAAAGGTAAGATTCCAGCCCTTTCATTTCTCCGTAACTGATCATCTAAGATAGCCACCCCTACAACCTGGAATCCATACAGAGTTCAGAGGGACCAAAAAGTGGTTGTTCAAAGCGGAAGTCGTGGTGTTCTGCTGGATCTCTAGGGGGAGCTGAAACAGTGCACAGGGTGTGTTTTTCCCCACCTGAACAGTATCCACTTTCTGCTTTTTTGTTAACAATATTCCAAGTTTTCTTCGGGAAATCGACATGTCCTCCCATACTTTCAAGTCACTTGGTTCCCACAGAGCTGACCTCAGTCCCCTTCTTATAGTTGGGCACATGACTCATGTCTGGATCTTCAGGGAATTCCAGTTTCTCCCACCCGGCGACAATGACTGGCTCTCCCAGAAAAGCCAGTGAGTCTCAAGCCCAAAGCTTTGTAAAACTGTATGGGGAAGGTAGGTCCTATTTCTGCTGGGGTTGCTAGCCTGGCAGTATGTAAGTCTAGAAGAGCAGGGGTCATTTTTTGCTTTGACAGAAAAACCTGTCAACACAATGGCAAACAGGAAGGAGAAAAGGAGATCGAGTCTATGTAACATCATTTGAAACTCTGGATCCAGCTGTGCCTGAAGCTAGATTACCCCTGCACTTTGGAGTTCAATAAACATATGAATTCCCTTTCTTGCTTCCAGTTTCTACGGGATTCCTGTCATTGCTGCCAAGGGTTGCTGCTGCTCACTCATTGTTGGCAGAGGGGCAGGCTGGGTACTGCCACACTCTCCCTGGCCTGACTTAGAATGTCCATGGGCTGGGCACTGTAGCCTAAGAAGGAATGGATGCAACGTGCTTAGTTTCCTTTACCATCAGACCTTGTGAGTTCTTTCTTAGAAATACAGGCTCAGTGTATAGGAAGACCATGGACCATCCAGTTCAAATTCTGAATCTACCTTGAAAAGTCATGAAACATCTTAGATCTTACTTTTCTCTTAACATGGAGAGAATATGAGATAAGCTATGTTATAAGGTTGCTTTTAAAATTAAGTGAGATATGAGTATACAGATGTTTTAGTACACTGTCTGGACCATTACAGATTCTCTAAGAATGTCAGCTGTGACTACTATTTTATTTGCAGTAGTGGAACCCAATTGCCTAGGATTCTGTGAAGTTACAGAATATCTAAAGTCCCTGGTGTCTACACAGTTTAAAAACAGAGCTTGTTCCCAGTTGGGCAGGAGACACTGAAATGGTTAGTATCAGTAGTCTTTTTAGCCTGTTGCTAAAACCCCAGCTGTGCTCTTTTGCACACAACTATTTACATGATTGTTGGTAAGCCTTGATTTTAGAGATTGATTTTTAGGCAGGCAAGTGGAAAGATTACTAGGTTTGAGGTTTAAAGTATGGTTCAAAGCATAGTTGCACTCTTTATCTAAGCATCCCTGGTTCAATCATTTCCAGAATTTCAGACAAGACTAAAGTATGAAGATGATAATACTCACCTTCATAATCTTTGTGAGGATTAAACATCATGAAATGTGTAAAAAGCAGGCACAGAGCAGACAAGCTACAGTAGTACTGGGTTGGCCAGAAAGTGTGTTTGGATTTTAAGTACTTACAGAAAAACCTGAACAAACGTTTTGGCCAACCAGTTATTATTGTGGGACCATCCTGCCCCCAGGCCTCAGCCTCTAATTACCTTCTCTTGGCCTCTTCATATCGAAGGCGCAATCTGACCTTCTCCGCCAACTGATTGTTGCTGCTGGTACCGAACTGGAGGAAAGAATAGGTCAGGAATTACACGGTTATGGTGGCTAGGGCTGAGCTGGGTTTCGGGGGCTCCTGAGAGACTTGACAGCTTGTGTGGGAAGGAGCTAAAAATAGTACCCAATTACTGAGCTGGTTGCGTGAATCGCAGGGAAGCTAGTTAAGAGAAAAACATTTTCTTTCCTTCAGGCCTGGGAAAAGCCCCCAAAGCACACATTTATCACTTCGAGAAGAGAAGCTGAGGGCTCGGAATATCATCTTGCAGCCCCAAAAGGCTTGGAGCTCATCCAGGTGGCAGGAGCGTGGCGGACAGCTGGCCAGGAGGAAATAGGCACCGCCGCCATACGAGAAAGCCACTCTGGGCCCGCTGGGGAGGGCTCCACCTCACTCAGGGAGCCTGCGGCCAGCAGTGCGGCAGCGAGGGCCAAGAAAGAAGGCACGCGGTTCCTTCACAAATGCCTCACCACAGGTGGCCTGTGGCTGGACAATGGGTGCTGTGAGGATGGAGGGGGCAGCCCCGTTGGCCATGCCAATCTGTCAAAAAACCACGAGGCTCACCCCATCAGACATGAATGGAGCTTCTCCTCACAAGTGGGAATACGACTGTAGAGACCACATAGAAGAGCATTTAGGCATGGAGGCTCGTTCATTCAACGTCACCTGCTCCAAGAAAACAAAAGCTCTTCTAAGTTACGGATTGCCATGGCTCAGTCCTGCTCTGAGACTTTCAGGAGTGCTGTCTGGACAGCACTTGCACTATTCATTACTCTAACCAGGGCTGAGCTTTTGAACTGGGACGTGAGCAGCTGTCTGAAAGCCACATGCATTGTTCTGGGGTGAACAGGAGGGAACTATCATCTGCTTCTCAGCTGGTGAGAGGAAAACAGAATGGCGCTGCTAATCAGCACAAGGAAAGCCTGAGAAAGACCCTTCAAACATGCTTTCCTTGCAGCACCTGGAGATGCACTCCTGGGACCAGCAAGTCAGAGCTGGCTACCCTTCCACGTCATCATCTCATGTCATCCGGAGGCCAAGAGGTCTGCAAGAGAAGGCTGGGGCAGCACCCAGGCTCAGAGAGCGCCCCAGGCTCTCGGGCAAGTAACAGGAAGGGTACTCTGTTTCTCGGGGCCCCGGTGGCGTGTGCTGTGTACTCACACTTCCTGAGATGTCCGTCTGGGAGCTCACGTCCAGGTACTGTTTCGGCAGTGGGAAGCCCGAACTCTCCAGAGAGCTGCTGCTGGACCACAGGTCAGAGTGGGAGCCTCTGTCGGTGCGGAAGCCGTCCTTCAGCATGGCAAGGCTCTGGAGCAGGGAGGGGAGGCTTAGCAACACCCTCTCCATGGAAGGTGCACTGGGTCTGACACTCTCTAGGAATCTACTAGGGGCCCTGACACCCCACTTCTCCTGTAAAGAGTTACCAGTGGGTGGGTATCAACTAGGTGCCGGGCACTGTGCTAGGCCCTTTACAGGAGAGAAACCAGTGTGGACAATGGCTTCAGAGCTGCACAGCCTGAGTCAGGATCCACTGCTCTGCCACTTCCTAGCTGTGTGCTCTGACCTTGTTGATTAACCTCTCTGTGCCTCAGTTTCTTTTCCTGCAAAATGGGAATAACTATCCCATTGACTATCATATTGTTTAGATAAGATGACCAGTGTAAAGCGCTGGTTTAGTCAATACTTAATAACTGTCCGTTTTACCATGATCTTATTTAATCCTGACGGCAATCTTCCGAGGAATAACCTGTGATTATCCCCATTTGGGGCTTCCCCGGTGGTGGCTCAGTGGTAAAGAATCTCCAGCAGTTCAGGAGCCACAGGAAACCCAGGTTTGATCCCTGGGTTAGGAAGAATCCCTGGAGAAGGGCAGGGCAACCCACTCGAGTATTCTTGCTTTAGCGAATCCCATGGACAGAGCAGCTTGATGGGCTATAGTCTATAGGTTTGCAAAGAGTTGGACATGACTGAAGTGACTGAGCAGGCACGTGTGCACCATTTTATCCATGAGGGAGCTGTTACGTGGAGAGACTGGCAACTGACAGAGCCAGGATCTGGTCCTGGTCTATCTGACTTAAGGCTTGGCATGCTTAACTGCTAAGCATAAATGGAACGTGCCTCACTGTCCACTAATGCCCCATCTCAGTGTTTTCACTGGGCTGTGGTCCTGGTAGGAGCTTTGAAATTATTCTGTTTGTCACAGAGTGTAAATCTTCCCTCATCAAGTCATGGGCTTCTGAGTTAGGTGTTGACGGGATTGAATCTTGGCTCTAGTGCCTACTGTCTGATCTGTGCAGTCTTTTTCTGTATGCTGGGGGTAATCTATCACTGATATAAGGGGAAAGTGAGGCATGGTGTGGGCCAAGTGCTTGGCACAACTGCCTGGCACAGTACATTACAGCTATCACCATTTGTCAGTTCCCAGCACAGAGGCAGAACACGCAATGAAATGCTTACAAGGATGCTACATTTTGATGCCAAGGTTAGTGATGCTAAAGCCAGCTCCCACCATTTGGTTCTGTAAACCAGACAGCTAGAGCTGGTGGCCAGGATATGACCTTTAAGCTTGACCAGAGGGCTTCTGTTCTGGCTCGGCCACTGACACTGGCTGTGTGACCTTAGGCAAGTCACTTCATTCTTCTGAACCTCCAGTCTCTTCTCTGAACTCAGGGAGGATCCGGCAGCACTTGGAAATAGCCCACCTGAGTCCTGCCTGGCACAGAAAGGTGCTCGGGAGAAAAGGGGATGGGGCTCCCGTCACTGGGAGGTCTTGTACCTTAATGAGATCTTGCTTTTCCTTTTCTCCACACGTGATGGCCTTTTTGATGGCTTTTGTTTCTCTCAGAACAGCCTGAGCTTCATCCAGTTTGTAGCTGCCCTGAGCATCTGACATCTTCTTATCGATTCTAGGAGACAGTCAAGGGGAAAGGTCAGATGAAAATAGGGTGATGGAAGGGGTTCCCCCAGGGAAAAAACACAGACCACAGTGCTTTAGTCCTGAATGAAGTCTGTCCCTTCTTCCTCAGGTCCTGCCTATTGGATAAAGCATAGAAAGTCCCTGTCAAATTGCAAATATCAGTGTTAGGCTGCAGAAGCAACACCACTCTTGAAGTCAACCCTTAGCGGAAGCCTTCCCTGATCATCTCCCTGGGTCTCCAGGCTGGGCTAGAGGTTCTCATATCTTGTACAGCTGTTGACACTGCACTCGGTATGCTGAGTTATAATCAATAATTTATGTGATAGTGTCATCTGATAAGCTTGAATATGTTTGAGTAATATTATTATATAGCACAGAGCCACACTTTTTTTTTTTTTTTTAATGTGATCTTCTTTTCCAAATACTTATTTGTTTGGCTCAACTGGGTCTTAGTTGGGCATGTGGGATCTAGTTCCCTGACCAGAGATAGAACCCAGATCTGCACTGGGAGTGTGAAGTCTTAGCCACTGGACCACCAGGGAAGTCCCTTTTTTCTCCCCTTTTAACATTATTCTATTTTACTGAATGAAAGTCTTTCAATTCTATAGTGCTTTACAATTTTCAAAAGGGTTCACTCACACACACGATTTCATATAAGCCCATAATAATGCCTTTTGTCCTCTACCCCTATACTGTCCCTTCCCCCTTCCTTTTCCCCACTGGTAACCACAGTTTGTTCTCTATACCTGTGAATCCGCTTCTTTCTTGTTATGCTCAAAGTTTGCTGTATGTTTTACATTTCACACATAAGTGATATCATATAGGATTTGTCTTTCTCTGGATTGGACTTATTTCACTTAGCATAATGCCAAGTCCATGGGTGTCATTGCAAATGGTAAAATTTTATTCTTGTCTATGACTAATATTCCATTGTATATATGTACCACGTCTTCCTTACCGTTTATCTGTTGATGGATACTTAAGATTGCTTCCATATCTTAGTAATGGTAAACACTGTTGCTACTGCGGTGTGTGTATCTTTTTCAGTGAGTGATGTTCAGATATATATCCAGGAGAGGAGCCACTAGGTCAGGTGGTAGCTCTATTTTTAGTCTTTCGAGAAATCTTCATACTGTTCTCCATCACGGCTGCACCAGTTTACGTTCCCCCCAAGAGTGTACAAGGATTCCCCTTTTCCACATCCTCACAAACATTTGTTCGTGATCTGACGATGGCCACTCTGACTGGTGTGAGGTGACACTTTTACATTTCCCTCAAGATTAGCGATGTTGAGCATCTTTTCGTGCTCCTTAACTCGGGTCGCTCAACCTCCGGATTCTTGGGGCAGATCTTTCTTTGTTGTCGGGGCGGTCCTGTGCATTGTCGGATGTTCAGTAGCACCCCTGGCGTCTGTCCACTAGATGCTAGCAGCATCTGGACCTTGAGTTGTGACAACCAGAAAATGTCTCCACACTTTACCTAATGTCCCTGGGATGAGAGGAGCAACATCACCGCTGATGAGAACCACGGCCTTTAACAAGCATTTGTGGGGCTTCTCTGGTGCCTCAGTGGTAAAGAATCCATCTGCCAGCGTAGGAGACCTGGGTCCGTTCTCTGGTCTGGGAAGATCCCACACGCCATGCAGCCACTACGCCCGTGTGCCGCAACTACTGAACCTGTGTTCTAGAGCCCAGGAGCTGCAGCAACTGAAGCCCGTGCGCCCCAGAGCCTGTGCTCTGCAACAAGAGAAGCCCCTGCAATGAGAAGCCTGTGCACTGCAACTAGAAAGTAGCCCCTGCCTGCCACAAAAAGGGAAAAGCCAGAAGCAACGAAGGCCCAACATAGCCAAAAGTAAATAAATAAACTATTTTAAAAAGTATAATAATAATAATTTAAAAAAGCATTTGTGGAAGTTAATGGCCACACGAAGGAAAGGTTAGAAGGATGAAGAAACCCCTTGCTACCACTTAGTAGCATGACCTTGGGCATGGCCCTCCTGCACACGGAGCCTCAGCTTCCTCCTCTGAAAAAAACCTGGATAATGCCATATGCCTTGCTCATGTTCACCAAGCTGTGAGCCATGTTAAGAGGGATAAGGTTGGAACATGAGGTGGGGAGCTCGGAAGTATGAGACAAATGTGAGGGGTTATAATACTTTCAGACTGGGGAGTCTGCCGGCTCATCCAGGCCCTACACACAGGTTCATTTTGATGGAGGAAGATGGAGGTGAAGGGGCACGAGGCCATTTTCTGAAGGTCAAATGAATCCTATTGGTGGTGGGGCCAGCCCTCTTGGAGAAGGAGAGCTGTGCTGTGGACAAGGCTCAGAGAAAGCACAGACAGAAATTTTAACTGCTTCACACTTTCATCAAAAGCCAGGGAGGAGGTTTCAGTGCCCAGTAAAGAAAAAGAAGTTTTGTAGTCTGAGGGAACACCACAAACCCATTATTTCAGGATGAGAAACCACTCAGAGGCATGCTTTTCTGGGCTTCTAGAGGCCGAAGTGTCCTGGGCTAAGATAATCTGAGTCGGGAATCACAGGTTCTCACCCTGGCCTCCTTGTCTGCAAGCGGGGAGGGGTAAGGAGACTTGTCTCACGGCCCCATCTCTGCAGCCTCCTCCTCGGAGGAAGACAAAGCCCCAGTTATGTCTCCCCGCTAAAAATAGCCTGTCTATGCCTTTCGAGGACTTGGGCCTGGGTGAGCCTCCAGGTCGGCTAAGACTGGCCTCAGATCGAGTTTGAAAACTTCGCCTACCCGGAGCTTTCCCAGCAGAGGCCTGACCAACATGCTTGGTGGAGAGAAGGCTCCCCCTAGAGCTGAATGTCCTGGGGCCGGAGGTGGCCCTGTCCCAAATGGAAAGGGGGTCAGGGGAGATGCTGTATTGTCTGAACCTGGCCGGGGGCTGGGGGCTCTGGGTAGGGGGCTGTGCCCAGCTGTCCCCTGCCAACCGGATGAGGGTGGCTTTGAATCCTCAGCAGGAAGAGACAGAAGTGGTCTGTCTTCAGGGCCTCGGGCGCCTCACATGGCTTCTACCTGATTGCTCTCAGGGGCCTTAGCAACCCAGGCTCTGGAATTTGGCTCCAGAGAGGAACTGGGACTCTCAGGGACTGGGGAGTGGGGGGAGTGGAACAAAGGGTTACCATTATGTACTCAGTGAATGAATCCTTTTTTTTTTTTTTTTAAAGGGAAAGAAAAGTTGCGTGGTTGGTGGGAAGGAGAGGGTGTGTATGTGCTGGGAGGGGTGGGGAGCGGGACGCGTGTGTTTTAGGATTTCCAAATTACACGGCTGTCCTTTCTCTAAGCACTTGAGACAGTCACACCCGGCAGCCACAGAGAAGCAGGGCAAAGGCTCTGGTGGTAGCCAGCTCCTCTGGGTCTTGTCCAGCCAACTCTCACTGGGCAGGGTGGCTCTGGGGACCAGCAGAGAGATGCTGTCTTGCCCACTGCCCCCAGGGATGGTATGCCTGCTGCTGCTGCTAAGTCACTTCAGTCGTGTCCGACTCTGTGCGACCGCAGAAATGGCAGCCCACCAGGCTCCCCCATCCCTGGGATTCTCCAAGCAAGAACACTGGAGTGGGTTGCCATTTCCTTCTCCAATGCATGGAAGTGAAAAGTGAAAGTGAAGTCCCTCAGTCGTGTCCGACTCCTAGCGACCCCATGCACTGCAGCCCACCAGGCTCCTCCGTCCATGGGATTTTCCAGGCAAGAGTACTGGAGTGGGGTGCCATTGCCTTCTCCAATGGTATGCCTAGTCTTCCTTATTTACAAGGGCTCAAGGCAGCTGACGGGGCCAAATCCCTGGCTTTGGTCTTGATTTTTCTTTTCAGTCTTTTCTGAGAGGTCTGCTTCCATCCTCAGCAATCTTTTTTTCTTTTTAAAATTGGATTTGCTGATCATGTGTGTGTGCTAAGTCACTTCAGTCGTGTCTGACTCTGTGACACCATGAACTGTAGTCCACCAGGCTCCTCTGGCCATGGGATTCTCCAGGTGAGAATCCTGGAGTGGGTTGCTATGCCCTCCTCCAGGGGATCTTCCTGACCCAGGGACTGAATCCGTCCGTGTCCCTTGTGCCTCCTGCATTGACGGGTTCTTTACCACAAGTGCCACCTGGGAAGCCCCTTGCTGACCATGAACCAAATGAGTTTTAGCTTCCTCCAGGCTCCACAAAGAGAGGACGCTAAGAAGTGCCTGGACAGTTCCCCAGTGGGCACTGAATGCAGTCCTTTGGGAGAGGGAAAGGGGCCTGATGTTTTTGGGGTCTGGGGGGTTTATCTGGGATGATGCCAGGAAGGCAGGTATAAGGACATGAGTTTCAAAACCCAAGAGTCCCAGGTCTAGCTCCAACACTCTCGAGCTCGGGTCTATTTGCAACCCCATCAAGTACCCTGGCCTATAAAGGGAAGCAGAATAAAAGCTGCTGAGTAGAGACAATGGAAGGAGGTGACTGGTGCCCAGGGCGAAGGCACAGTTCATGTGAGTTCCTTCCAAGTCCAAACAGCCAACTATCTAGAGGTCACCACCCCTTTCAGCTCACCAGGTTTTCCCTACGTGCCAGGTACGGTCATGCACTTGGTGCAGATTTTCCAATTCAATATTTACAATATCCTATTTTTCAGATAAAGAAACAAGCTCAAAGGGATGAAGCAAAACACTTTTTCATGTTCCCTGGAAACTAAGATTTGAACCCAGGCCATCCACCCCTGGCAGCGACATTCCTAACCCTGTCTGCCAAGGTGCGCATTAGAGCAGAAACCTTCCTCCACAGGGAACACGGGGGCGGCTTCCGGCCCAGGAGCCCTGAGAGGCCTTATCTGGGCCTGATATCAAAGGGGTGGGGGTGGGCAGGCTGAGGGAGGGGGAGAAAAGGAGTCTTGTCTTTGGGGTTTCAGCCTCAGCTTACCAAGCAACAAGAATGATCAATGCTGCTACAGGGGGACAAAGTGGTAAAACAGGTTTGTGGTGGCTCAGAGAATAATGGGAAGTGTTTTAACCAGAAGCTCCAGAGCACCTAGGAGTTGGGGGAGGGGGGTAGGAGGGGACCCTGGCGGGGCAGGCACCAGAGGAAGGGGGAGGGGAGAAAGGGGAGGAAGGAGGAGGACCCCTGCTCTGAGAGTGAGTATGTGCTCCCTTAAACTATGTGCTCAGAACCTGCTCCACTACCTTGGAAGACTCATGAGGCTATTTGCTTTACAGGAATTTTCTGAACGCACATTACTGCCCCTGGCTGCCCTTGGCACCACTGGAGACTACTAAGAAGCATAAAGTGCAGCCCCTTGTTCTGATGAGACTAGAAACTGGCTTGAGAGACAGGACTGGCATATGTATAGATACACACCTAAACAATATATATCTATATAAACACAAAGCCATAACACATAACACAAAAGGCACTCTATGCAGTCTATAACACAGAGCTATGTTTCCTTATATTCTGCTGGCTCATCTGGACAATAGGATAGGGGTCTGGGGAGTGGGGGTAGGTGAATAGGAACCCACCAGCCCCTTTGGTCAACTCCCCTCGAGAGTTGGACTATAAAGAAAGCTGAGCACCGAAGAATGGATGCTTTTGAACTGTGGTGTTGGAGAAGACTCTTGAGAGTCCCTTGGACTGCAAGGAGATCCAACCAGTCCATCCTAAAGGAGATCAGTCCTGGGTGTTCATTGGAAGAACTGATGTTGAAGCTGAAACTCCAGTACTTTGGCCACCTGATGTGAAGAGCTGACTCATTGGAAAAGACCCTGATGCTAGGAAAGATTGAAGGCGGGAGGAGAAGGGGAGGACAGAGAATGAGATGGTCGGATGGCATCACTATCTCAATGGACATGAGTTTGAGTAAACCCTGGAAGTTGGCGATGGACAGGGAGTTGGCGATGGACAGGGAGGCCTGGCGTACTGCAGTCCGTGGGGTGGCAGAGTCAGACATAACTGAGTGACTGAACTGAACAACTCCCCTCAATTCATAAGGCTTGGAAACACCCAAAGGCTTGGGGCTGTGGCCAAGATTAGGGAGAGTGGTTTGAGGTCTGGAGAATGAGGAGAAGGTACAGTCAGGGAGAGTGAGACGGCAGTGTCTAGAGAAGATGCTGTCTGTGTACAGGTGCCCTCACTGGGAATCTAAGCAGATAGCCCTTAGAACAGAGACATCTACTGACCGTCCTCTTTGGAGCTTCCAGGAGGGCTATGAGGCACTCTGTAACAACTGTCCCATGAGCCCATCACACGTACTGAACATGACTCAAGGCACAAGTCTCAGTGATATGAGTGTTTTAATAACAACAATAAGCTAACACTCGGGAACATGGACAAGGCGCTTTAGTTTCCCATCTATACAATGGAATCAGCTAAAAGCACATTCCTTACAGAGTGGTCATGAAGGGTTACCCAGATAGAAACACTGGAAGTGCTCCCTGGCATGGACTACCTGCTCAATAAATCTCTGCTAGAATAATCATAAAAGTGACAAGGAGCACATCTTCTCTAAGGAAACAAGAGAACTGCATGCTCGTGGCTGCAAGTCAGCTTCCAGAAGTGAAAACTACATTTGGTCAAAGTTCTGGAAATCTCTTCAGCCACCTGCAAAGTACAGTGTGCATGGCACGGAGCCCACTCTTCTAGAAATCCGTTGGTTGTGGAAGGGATCCTTGTTTCTTCTGGGAGTGTACAAGCCAGGGTCATTGTTCACTTCGGGGGGCCATGGAAAGAGCTGGTTTTGTCCGTGTGCGTATCATATTCTCCCCCATCTACAGGAGGGGAAGAGTCAGGCACACAGACATGCCCAGCGATACTCATTTCTGTGGCTGGCAAAACTCAACTGAATGGAACAGACTTTAATGACTTCTGGAATTCAGAGGACTGCGAGAACCTGAATTGGAAATGAGTCCCCTCTTCTCTTCCTAACCTCAATCTTGGGGAATGGTCTTCAGTAGAATAGAACTGGAACTGAACGATTAGAAAGGCTCGTTCCAAGGAGGGTGGAAAGAGAATGAAGGAGAGGGGGACAGAGAGGATGGGAGGAGAGCACAGCTCAGGGTAAGACCCATACCCTGCACCACCAGGCGGACTTACTTCTTCAGCGTCTGAAAGCCACGCTCTTTGAACTGTAGCTCCTGCTGGAGGTGAGCCATCTCTCTCTTCAGCTTGTTAACCTGGATGGCAGAAGACCACATAGAGGATCAGAGGCTGATATGACCCCAGGGCCCCCTACTGGCCCTGCATAGGGACTCAGGTCAACATCCCCTGGGCACCCCTCACTGATGTTGCTGGGGTCGGCCTCCCAGGCTGGTGGTCCTGTGGGTCATCCTTAGTCAGCCCTTGCTCCGCAGAAACAGGAAGTCGACAGGACCTGGCTGACCTGGGCTAGAGTCCAGCCTTCCCCCTGACTAGCTGGGTGGCTTCTCTTATGCCTGGCTGGCTTCTCTCAAGCCATGCCATTGCCCCTGTGAGTCTCCCCTTCCTGTTTCTGACAGATGAAGATAATGGCAATTTCCTGGGCTGGCCATGACTTAAAGCAGGTACTGGATTCGCTAGTGTAGTGCAGGGAGGTGAGAGGGAACTACTGTAGTAACTTTATATGCACGCCCTGGCCAGGGAGCCAGCTTCAGCCTGCAGAAATGCTTTGGCTTGCAGTCTTACTAAATTTTTTAAAAATTAGTTGCTCATGGGCATCCCTGGTGGCTCAGTGGTAAAGTATCCACCTGCCAAAGCCAGGAGACACAGGGAACCACTAAGCCCGTATACCACAACTATCGAGCCTGTGCTCTAGAGCCTGGGAAGTACAACTATTGAGCCCACGTGCCGCAGTAACCGAAGCCCGCTCGCCCTAGAGCCCAGGCTCTGCAACAAGAACAGCCCCCCCAGTTGAGAAGCCCGTGCACCACCACTGAAGTGTAGCCCCGTTCGCTGAGACTACAGGAAAGCCCACGCAGACCAGCACAGCCCAAAGTAAATAAATAAAATTTTAAAAAATGAGTTGCTAATAATTAAATATTGAGCTATTTCGTATACTAGGCCTGGATACACAGTTCTTTAATGAAAATACTTGAAGATGTGCCAATGCAGAGCCCACGTTCCAGCATGGGCACAAGAGCACAGAGCTAAAATCCCACTACCCTTTAGACAAGACACACCCTTCTAGGCTACACAGCCCCTGCTGCCTCACCTCCAGCCGCTTCTCCCCTTTCATATTTTCCCAGAGGCATCTGACTTTGTAGTAAACCCACGTTCACAGCACTGACTTCACCTTGAGCAGGTCATTTAAGTGCTGGTCTTCAGTCAGTTTCCACATCAGTAAAGGGGGAATAAAACTATCTGTCCCCTAAGGTAATCAGGAAGGAATTAAGTACGACAGTGCAGAACAAGCAGTGGTTAGGAAGAGAGCAGCTTCCACGAAGAAATGTGGGGTAAGCCTGAGTCCACTGCGACCTTGAGCAAGTTACCTAATCTCGCCCGGCCTCTGTTGGCTCATCTTCAAAATGCAGATAGTGATAGCGGCTACTTCACAGGGCTATCGCGAGGGCGTGAGGTATTACTCACGAACCATTCAGCACTACGCCTGGTTAGAGTGATTGCCTGTGGAAGGGTAGCTGCTGTCAACCCCGCTATTAGTAAAACGAGGGCTGCTACAGCTCCTGCTGTTGTTGTGTAGGGTCTTGTTAGTCAGCACCAGCTGCCACTGCCTGGTGGAAGCATCTACTCTGAACTTGTGGGTAGCCTAGTAGCCAAGAGCTGCCTCAGGGACCCCCATCAATAGCATAAGCAGAGAGGACCTACCCGGGATTTTGCTGTGGCAATTTCAGCTTTCAGAATCTCAGGGTCATACTTAGAGCTGGATGATGAACCAGAGACCACTGCAAAAGGAGAAAAAGGAATTCTGTAGATGAAACATATTTTGGTCAAGTTGGCTTATTTGGCCATCTAGATAAACCCAGAAAGGAACGGCTATTAGTGAACAACCTAAATGCCCAACCAACAGGAATTGGTTAAATAAATAGGGTACACATATAAAGTGAGTACTGTACAACATAAGTGATTTAAAACGATGGTGTAGGGACTTCCTTGGTGGTCCACTTGGTGAAGACTCTGCATTTCCATTGCAGGGGGTGCAGGTTTGATCTCTGGTGGGGGAAAGAAGATTTGCATGCTATGTGCATGGTCAAAACAAGCAAACAATAAATGACAGTGTAGGATACTAAATATTTAGGAGATGCCCAAAATTTATTGTTAAATAAAAAATAGTAATTTACAAAAAACTACAAGGAAAGCATAAGTTTGAAAATATAAAGAGGTAGCACACACACACACACATATGTGGAAGAGACAAGAAAGTTAATATTTATATTTAGAGATTTGGATGGTGAATAAAATTAATTTTCATCTTTGTATTTTTCTATCTTTTCTACAATTTGTAACACAAACATAATTTTCTAATCAGAAGTTACTAAAAATATCATTTAATGTACTTTACAATATTAATGTACATTTGAAAAGGAAAATAAATTACCTGTAACCCTATCATCCTAATACAATTATCTTCTCTTCAGGTTACCTTTCAATGTTTACCTACAGTTCTATCACGCACAGGTATACCTCAGTGATATTGTGGGTTTGGTTCCAGATTCCCATAATAAAGGGATTATCAAAACAAATGGTTTATCACAATAAAGTGAGTCACAAGAATTTTTTTGTTTCCTAGTGCCTATGAAAGCTATGTTAACACTACTGCAATCTATGAAATGTGCAATAGCATTATGCCTTAAAAAATGTACATACCTCAATAAAAAAAAATACTTTATTGCTAAAGAAAGCTAACCATCATCTGACAACACCAGGTTGCCGCAAACCTTCAATTTGTAAAATCCACAACCTCTGTGAAGTGCAATAAAACGAGGTATGCCTGCAGCTGTAATCTTAGTGCATTTTAAAAATAGAATTTCTTTGTGTCTTGATAAAGGATTTTAAGGCTTACAAAAATGGACACAGAGTGATCCATCTAAAAGGAAGGAAAATGAAATAAACGAACAGCGAGCGTGAGGAAGCCAGTGGCGTGAAGCTGGGCACACTGCATGCCATGAGGTCCCATTTCTGACCCGCCGCTGCCACAGACCTGGCTCTGAGCTTCCTACCTGCTGATCTGAAGAGGAAAATGGGCCCTGTGTACGACTCATGGTGTCTTTAAACCCAACCCCACTGTTCAGGAAAGGGACAGGCACTGTTCAGGAAAAGGCCAGAGAAGCGTTTCTCCTGAGTCCTTAATCTTATGGTCTGAGCAATTTCATCACCTCCCCTTTCTGTTTAACATCACTTGCTGGGACCTGGATTTTTCTGAGGCTGAAGAGGCTTATTTGGAGATTGCGGGCAATTTTCAGCGTGTGGAGGTAGAAGGAACGATCATGAAGGGGCTGCTGCTCTGCTCTTTGGACCTGGTTTAAATACTGGAGTGGACTTTTTGATTTGCTGCTGTTGTTGTTTAGTTGCTAAATCGTGTCCTACTCTTTTGTGACCCCACTGACTGCAGCCTGCCAGGCTCCTCTTTCTATGGGATTTCCTAGGCAAGAATATTGGGTCGCCATTCCCTTCTCCAGGGGATCTTTCCGGACCCAGGGACTGAACCTGTGGCAGATCCTTTACTATCTGAACCACCAGGGGGACCTTTCAATCATGCTTGTGTGTGTGTGCGCTCAGCCGCATCCAACTCTCCGTGACCGCATGGACTGAAGCCCACCATGTGCTGTCTGTGGGACTTCCCAGGCAAGAACACTGGAGTGGGTTGCCCTTTCATTGTCCAGGGGATCTTCCCGACCCAGGGAACAAAACCACACCTCTTGCATCTCCTGGATTGGCAGGTGGATTCTTCACCACTCCACCACCGGGGAAACCCCTGATTATGCTTTAGGAAAGTTAAAATGAAACACTGGGAAGTCTGGGAAATAAAATTGTTCTGCGTAGAAACTGACAAGATGTCCTGCACCATGGGCAGCATTTCGCCACTGCTGAGTTTGGAATGATGAGGAGGAGGAGGACGATGGTGACTGAGCCTGGACTTTCTCAGAAGAGACGAGTGGCAGGAACACCTGGATAGGAAGGACCTCACAGCCTGTGTTGTGAGCATGGAACAGGGATACGTGTTTTGTTTCCAGTTTGAAGCTTTCACTTCCTGTGCTCTAACTCCTTTAACTAGGCTGGAATTGGGAGTTTCAGGGGAGAGACCTGGTTGGATACAAAGCTGGAAACACTGACTTAGGCAACTGCCCAGATAGGCACTTCTGGACAAAATTTTAAGGTCATTGACAATCTTTGTTACCCACTGGTGGTTAGTGAACACATGGTGAAAAGATGAGAGTCATCGGTGAGGAAACAAGATACACCGAAAAAGAAGTGTGCCTGTTCTGTGAGCACCCGATCCTGCAACCAGCCTGTTCACCCATGCTGCTGGGCTTGGCCTTCACTGGGGGAAGTGTTAAGGGGAGCGTGGTAGCAGCCTGGGAGAGCCTAGGAAACACGGCAAGTCCTGACCCTAACAACAGAGGGTGGCCATGGGGACCAGCACTACCAGGGCAGATTGTGGAAGGCAGTTCTTCCAAGGGAACACTCAGAAACCCTCAAGGGACAACCCGAGAACGATGAGACTCTGCCAACAGGGCCACCAGGGGCTGGAATTATAACCCTCTGGAGAATCACTGTGACATGTACTGTTTCTGTCCAAAGCTACAGAAATAGGATGTGGCTTGCTATTTTTTATGCTATCTTTTTGTTGAAGTAAAAAAAATACATCTAGGAATGGAAAAGTGCACCCATCATATGCGTGCAGCTTGGTGGACTTTCACAAAAGAAACACACTCAAGAGACCAGCACTCCAATCAAGAAACAGGTCATGAGCTTCCTTTCTGTGTCTGGGTCCCCTCAGTTACTCACAACAAAATAATCTCGTATTCAAACAGGACCGTAGAGATTGCCTTTAAGATCACATCTTTTTCTAGTTTCTAATTTTTAGTTTTTATTCAAGTTATGTATGAACACTCTAACAGTCTATATAAAATGCTACATATTTTAGACATCCCAGATTTGCTATAAAAAAAGAGCATTCCCCAATCCGCTATCTCACTAGCAAAAAAGGAACCATTTCAGCGGGTTCAGCTAGTTTCTTAGGCATCCAACCCTGCGTGTCTGATAATATGCAAGCATCACTGTTTCTTTTTCTTTCTATTTTAGGCATCATGTATTCATTTCTCTCTGGAGGATGGAGTGTTAGGCTCACTGCCTTTCCCAACCCCTACCCCACACAGGGCACCCCCCCCCCCCTTCCGCCCCTCCTCNCAGCGGGTTCAGCTAGTTTCTTAGGCATCCAACCCTGCGTGTCTGATAATATGCAAGCATCACTGTTTCTTTTTCTTTCTATTTTAGGCATCATGTATTCATTTCTCTCTGGAGGATGGAGTGTTAGGCTCACTGCCTTTCCCAACCCCTACCCCACACAGGGCACCCCCCGCCCCCTTCCGCTCCTCATCTTCCTTACGGACAACTCTGGCCAGAGACACCTTCAGTGTTCATATTACTTTTACTCTGTAAACACTATTCAGGGTCAAGGCATGTAGCCAACTTTGCTTACTTTTTCTTTCCAGCACATAATTTTTAGGTGTGCTTCAGTTCAGTTCAGTTCAGTTCAGTTCAGTCGCTCAGTCGTATCCGACTCTTTGCAACCCCATGAATCGCAGCACGCCAGGCCTCTCTGTCCATCACTAACTCCCAGAGTTCACTCAAACTCACGTCCATTGAGTCAGTGATGCCATCCAGCCATTTCATCCTCTGTCGCCCCCTTCTCCTGCCTTCAATCCCTCCCAGCAGGTGTACTTACTTTCCCCAAATATATCACTGAGCAACCTCACACTTGGCCAGTTATCTAAGTCTCCTCTCCCTGAGTTCCTTTCTTGGGCTCTGTCTCACTGGGTGTGTGTCTGTATTCTCCCTGCATGGCTGGCATCTTGGGACCCCCACCCCCACCCTCACCTCCACTGCCTCCCTCTCTCCTCCTTCCTAAATTCCATGTCCTCCGCCCTGTGACTACCTCCTCATTTTGGTAGAATATCACTTCCAGGAACTTCCTGAGAAAGGAAGCTTGAAGGAGATAACACTTTTGGAAAACGTGCGTGTAGAGTCAGACATGACTTAGCAACTGAACAGCAGCAACAACATCCATGATTAAAGGGTAGTTTTGCTGGATATAGAATTCTGGGGCAGAAGTTATGTTCCTTAAATGTTTGAAGGCATTGCTCCATTGTCTTTTAGATTTCCAGTGTTACTACTGAGAAGCCAGGAGCTATTCTGAGTCCTGATCATTTTTGTGTGACCTAGTTTTTCCTCTCTGAAAGCTTTTAGAATCTCGAATCGTTCCGAGTGTTTGAAGTGGCACAGTGATATGTCTTTGGTGTGAGTTAACTTTTATCCTCTGTGTTGGGTGCTCACTGAGCGCTTTCAATCTCCTCTATCAGTTCTGGGAAATTTTTCTAAATTATGTCACCAGTGCTCCTCTCCCTCTGTTTCTTCTGCTCTCATTACTCAGATAGAGTTCTTGGCCTGATGCTATTTTTCCATCTCATTGTATTTTTGTTCTGCTTTTTAGAAAACTTCCTCAGTTTTACCTTCCAGGCTTCCTGTGGATTTTTCATCTCTACTCTCATAGTTCAATTTCCAAAGGCTCTTCTGCGCTCTCTGAATGCTCCTATTTATAAAATGTGGCATCCTGTTTTACCTTCATGGTTGTGAGCTTTTCTCCATGTTTTCTTCCCCACGCACACTCTCCATTTCCTACAAGGCCTCCCCACTGCCAGGGGTTTGTTTCATCCCTACTGTTCATGCGAGAGGCTTTCCATGGATGTCCAGAAACTCAGCCGTCTGCTCACACTTAAACCAAGGACCCAGAAAGCTGACTGGAGCAGAGTTTGTTGGAGATGGGTTACATGATTCACTGTGGGTTGTGTGGTGTATGTGATTTATCTGGACTGTTTCATCCGAGAATCCTCGCTGTCAGTGTCTTTGCATCTTTTCTCTTTACTTTTAATGTCACTGATTTCCTTATCTTTGGCTGTGCTGGGTCTTGGTTGCTGTGTGGGCTTTTCCCTGGTTGTGGCGAGCAGGGGGCTGCTGTCTAGCTGTGGTGCTCGGGCTTTGCACCGTGGTGGCTTCTCGTGCTGCAGAACACAGACTCTAGGGCTCGCAGGCTTCTCTAGTTGTGGCACACAGGTTTAGCTACTCCCCGCCATGTGGAATCTTCCCGGACCAGGGATCGAACCCATGTCCTCTGCATTGGCAGGTAGATTCTGAGCCACTGGGCCACTAGGGAAATCTCACCTTTTCTGTTTATATCCCTTTTCTCTGAAAAGAAGAGACTCGGATTCCCCAGATTCTTCTGTCCAGCCTGGCAGGTAAGAGCCTGGTACTCTTCTGGGAGTCAAGTGGTACATGCTGGCTGGGGTCTCAATCCTCAAGTTCGTGTTCACTTGAATACCATGTTTTCAGTATGGTGCACCTCAGTTTTGAACTTGCCTGGTATCTTGTGGTCCAGAGACTTTGTTTTACTCTCTCCTAAAAATAAACCTCCAGTTTTTCATCAGGTTGGAGATGGGCACTGGCCTGGGTCTCACTGATTTGGGGAAGAGATCTGGTGGTCTGTGTCTCAGAAACAACTTTCCTCCAGTCTTCTCTGAGGGCCTCCTAACTTCATTCTCATTCCACAGAAACAGCTACTGCCTCCAATTCCTGATGGTTTTCCACATGCTCCAGGTAGACCACAGGCCTGTTTTTTCTCACTGTGAGACCAATTCCTCTTTTCTCTGGTCTATCAGATAGGCTGCTATCTGTCCTGCTGCCTTTAAGTCTCCACATTTTATTGCTGCCTTTTCCTCCAAGTCTCCCTGTCCTTGTGCATGTATGCCTTAAAAATCTCTTATCTGATATGTTCTTAGTTTCAGGAATGAGTGAAAGCACGTAGGTGGTTCAACTGGCATTTTTAGCAGCAAGCGCCCAATGACTGATTTTCCAAATGGGAAACCAAGGCCTGGAGGAGGAAGGAGCATGGTGAGGTCCCAAAGAACCCAGCTCTCCTGAGCTCTCATCTTTCAGAAGATGGAAGAACCCCAATGCAGCTCTCAGACCTTAGAATTTGACTGGCTGACTTGGGTTAAATTAAGAGAATTGGTTTTGAAGTCAGATGCTTATTGGGTATAAAAACTAGTTCTGCAACTTTTTAACAGTGCGACTTTGGGGAAGCTACTTTTCTTTCCAGGCCTTAGTTTTCTTATCTGTAAAATGGGAACAACAGTATCTTGTAAGATTGTGTGTGTGTGTGTGTAGCAAGGTTATTTGATACAACACATGTACAGTGGCCAGCATATCGCCCTGCAGAAATTCAATAGATGCATGTTAAATGAGAGTTCTCTTCTCATTCTGCACAGGGTGGGAGACTGTACCAGTGATGACAACAAAGCCTCCGCCCCCAAGGCAGAGTCTCACCTGTAGCCAAGCCCTACAGCAGTCAAGGCCAGGTGGCAAAACTCTCACAAGCCCTGACAGGCCATCTGAGTTAAAGGGAAGCATGTGACCTCACCGGTCTATCAACTTGCCAGAGAGCTTGACTTGGAAGGCAAACCTGGCTTGTTTCATGCCTGATTCACTAGGATGCTTGTGCTGAGGGATGCCCCTATCCCTTGCTGGTCTGTATCCTAGAACGAGTGATTTGAGATAATTCTCTTTTTTAAACATTTTTAATTGGAGGATAATTGCTTTACAATGTTGTGTTTGTTTCTGCTGTACAACAACGTGAATTAGCTATAACATACATATATGTCCTCCCTCTTGAGCCTCCCTCCAACCCCCATATCCCACCCCTCTAGGTCATCACAGGTCTCAGAGCTGAGCTCCCCATGGTATACAGCAGCTCCCCACTAGCTATCTATTGACTCCTTCTTTAACATTCAAAATGATGGTGTCTTTGAACCTGATGGAACACTCAGTAGTAGCACTGAAGTCATACGACAGGACTGCCTCAATCACTTCCTATAAGGAATTGTCTATTCTTACTGGTTCCAGGGATTGGTTAAAAATCTTGGTCATTTCAATGCAAATGAATTAATAATATCAAATAAATGTTGATATTATCTATCATGAGCTTCAGTTCAGTTCAGTCCAGTCACTCAGTCGTGTCCAACTCTTTGCGACCCCATGAACTGCAGCACGCCAGGTCTCCCTGTCCATCACCAACTCCCGGAGTTCACTCAGACTTGTGTCCATCGAGTCAGTGATGCCATCCAGCCATCTCATCCTCTGTCATCCCCTTCTCCNTAGGAGGAGAATCTTTGGGGCTGTTTTGTGGGTCCACGCTGACTTTTGTGAGCTCTGGGCCCTAAAGTCTTGGGCAGTACTGGGCCAGGAACACTCAGCAAAGAGCGCAAGTTTCGGATGGTAAAGTCTGCTTTAGAGAGTGATTGACGTAGGCAAGGACAGAGAAGATGGGAGCGGATCAAAATGTGAGACTTTAAGATGCTAACTCGGGAATGATTTAATAAACCTTAAAGAACTGTTGGTTTTGATTGCCTTTAGAGCCACTTCGAAGCCGCGAAGAAAAATATTCATTTATTTGAACAGCTGCTGCGGCTTGAAGAATCGTTTTTGTAGGAGACAGGCCTACTAAAAGGCCTGAGAAAAGAATTAAACAATCTTGCTGAGAGGAAATGACTCAGTATGTGACTCCTGAAGGAATCCAAGAAGGAACAGCAAACATCTTGAAAGCAAGATCGCGGGGGATGGAAAGCCATCAACAGACTGTTCCTGTCCTTGGTACCTGAGAGGCATATAAAGGTTACCTGGGTCCCTGTCCTTGAGGCAGAAAAACAGAGATACAAAAATATTAAATGTTAACTGCACAGGATTATCACTGAAGGCCACCTGGCCTGCTATGCCCATGTAAACACGTACAAGCAAGTCTCAAAAAGTATAATAAAGCAGACTTGAGATCAGTTTGGGTACCTTCACCTCGTGGGGGTTGATCCCCTGATCCCCGCTGTAACTTCCTTGAGTATTTCTCATTCTTTTGCCACGGCGGTGCTTTGGGGAACCTGTACTGTCGAGCTGGACTCGACAAGTGGCGCCCCAACAGAGACCTTAAAGGGAAACCAGCTTTCCAAGCTTCTCCTTAGGAGGCAAGGAACGCGGGGAGTTCTAACCGAAGAGGTGGACGTGCAAAGTACCTGGTGAGTACACCTCGTGGATAATCAGGGTAACAGTGGGGCATGGGTTGCTATTTCCTTTTCCAGAGGATCTTCCCGACCTAGGGATTGAACCCTGATCTCCTGGATTATAAGCAGACGTTTTACCGCCTGAGCCACAAGGGAAGCCCTAAGCATACCGAGTATATGCAAGTCTTAAAAGACTGTTGAAACCCTCGGGAGTGCAAGTTTCTCATTCTGCTTTAAAAGACTTTCTTTCTGCTATTGAAAAACATTGCTGTTGACTTGATCCAGATAGAGGGACTTTAAGGTATAAAGAATACCAAGAAGTTATGCGTTGCCTACGCAGAGCTTGTCATGGTGGGAAATGTATTCCTTTGTCTGTTCACTGGGGAATCTTATTAGCACTGCGCTGGGACCTTTACATTCAGAAGCCTCGGGTTCTGAAAATTCTGTAGAGACAACACATGAACAGTCAGAGAATGAATCTCGTTTATATGCGAATAGTGATTCTGAAGGGGAAAAAGCACCTCTGCGCCCCAAACGAAAAGAGCGAAAGAAAATAAAATCATATGGGAGTAATGATCATTTTCCCGTGGTTAATGTGGCTCCTCCTTCAGCACCCTTAACGGAGCCATCCCCTTTATATCCGGAGACTCCGTGGGATGACGGCATTTTGAAACCTCCTCTGACAGTGTCCAACCATATTTCTCCCTTTCAGAGGGTAATTAGACAGGCACAACTACAAGGGGATGAAGACGCCCTAGCTCTGTGGTAGTCACTCAGGTTTCCCCTGGTCCACAGTATCCACAAGGTGCTACTACTAATGATTATCATCCTCTTCCTTTTAAGACAGTCCAAGAGATGAAACAAGCATGTACACAATATGGTACTAACTCTTCATATACTATGGGTTTAGTTCAAGGACTTTCACAGGCTGAAAGGCTGATCCCTTTTGACTGAGATATGGTTGCAAGAACTTGTTTTTCATCCTCTGAATTTTTACAGTTTAAAACCTGGTGGCAAGATGAAACAAATCAACAAGCTCATTAACAATGCTGCTTCAAATCCACCTATTAACATTTCCTTGCAACAGCTGATGGGTTCGGGAGGATATTTTGGAATACAGGCTCAATTACAATTTGATGATCAGGTCCTCTCCCAAGTACGATTTGTATGTTTAAGAGCTTGGGAAAAGCTTAATCCTCCTGGACATACTACTCCATCATTTACACAAGTTAGACAGTCTAATGGAGACCCTTATGTTGACTTTATAGCCAGACTTCGAAAAAATTTAATGAGCATGGTATCTCAACCTAATCTAAGGGACATGCTTTTACAGCTATTGGCTTATGACAATGCTAACTCTGAATGCCAGAAGGCTCTCCAACCTTTAAAAGCTTGGGGGGAGGGAAAAGAAGCTGGGGGAGAAAGACAAAAACAAAAAAAAGGAAGAAAAAGAAAAAAAAAAGCTCAGGGAAGCAACTTGGAGGATTATATAAAGGCGTATCATGATATTGGATCAGAACTCTATAAGATGCAGTTATTGGCACAGGCCCTTTCAAAAGGAAAAAAGGACAATAAAATTAAATGTCATGGATTCGGAAAACTGGGACAAATGAAAAAAGATTGTAAGATAAAAAATAATAATGATCAAAAAGGGGAAGCTAAAGCCCCTGGATTATGTTCTAAATGTCAAAAAGGAAATCACTGGGCTAATCAATGCCATTCCAAATTTCATAAAGACGGGACTCCTCTGTTGGGAAATGCCTTTGGGGGCCGAGCTGGGGGCTTGCAAAACAATCCAAGCTTATGGAATGCAGTCCTATTCACATATCCCACTCAAATATTAGAAAACAATCAATCTATGATTTACTCCCAGCAACCTTGGGCAGCGCAGCAGTAGATATTCCTGCCCTAGTAATCAATTATTGATGCCATCTATGGGAATATGTAAAATTCCTATAGGAATATGAGGTCCTCTTCCAAAAAATACTGTTGGACTTCTGATTGGTAGAAGTAGTCTAACTCTAAAGGGCATTCAAGTACAAATTGGAATCATTGAAGGTTTTGAAGGGGAAATTCATGTTATGATAAGTGCTAATATTCCATATCAAATAAATAAGGGAGACCGAATTACATAACTCCCTTCTCTTGCCTTACATTAAGATTAATAATTCTCCTAGAAAAAGAGAAGGAGGATTTGGAAGTACGGGAAAACAAGTATACTGGCAGACCTGTGTTACTGATGAGAGACCAAAACTAGGTATAGAAATAATGGGAAAGAGATTTTCTGGGCTCATGGATACAGGAGCTGATTTTTCAATAATAGCTATAAAACATTGACCTCATTCCTGGTCATTAAAATCAGTTCCTACTGTTACAACAGGAATAGGGACTATGAATAATATCTCTCAAAGCTCTCAAACTATGCTCTGTAAAGGTCCAGAACTACAGACTGCCACTTTGCAACCTCTGGTTGCAGATATTCTGATCAATTTTAGGGGACGAGATTTATTAATGCAACGGGGAGCATATGTAACCCTACCCACTATATCCCCAGAAGCTAAACAAATTATGGCCAATATGGGATATAACCCTTTCCAAAATCCAAATTTATCCTAGCGGCCACTGCTTCAAAAAAGACTGCATTAAAACTGACTTGGCTTTCAGAAAAACCCATATAGATGGAGCAGTGGCCCTTAACCAGAGAAAAATTGGAAGCATTATATGAGCTAATAATAGAACATAAAGAACAAGGACATATAATTGAATGTACTAGCCCTGGAATGCCCCAGTTTTTGTTGTAAAAAAGAAATCAGGTAAATGGAGAATATTAACAGACCTAAGAAAAATTAATGCTGTAATGGAACCCGTGGGAGCCTTACAGCCAGGTATTCTCGTACCATCTATGATTCCTAAAAAATGACATCTTACAATAATAGACTTAAAAGATTGTGTGTTTTTTTTTTTTACTGTTTCTTTAGACTCTTCTGATGCTCCTGAGTTTGCTTTTACTGTCTAGCGTTATACCAGTCAGAGATATCAATGGACTGTCTTACCTCAGGAATGATGAACAGTCCTCAGTTCACTTCAGGCGCTCACTCGTGTCCAACTCTTTGCGACCCCGTGAATCGCAGCACGCCAGCCCTCCCTGTCCACCACCAACTTCTGGAGTTTACTCAAACTCATGCCCATCAAGTCAGTGATGCCATCCAGCCATCTCATCCTCTGTCGTCCCCTTCTCCTCCTGCCCCCAATCCCTCCCTGCATCAGAGTCTTTTCCAGTGAGTCAACACTTCGCATGAGGTGGCCAAAGGACTGGAGTTTCAGCTTTAGCATCATTCCTTCCAAAGAAATCCCAAGGCCGATCTCCTTCAGAATAGACCCGTTGGACCTCCTTGCAGTTCAAGGGACTCTCAAGAGTCTTCTCCAACACCACAGTTCAAAAGCATCGATTCTTTGGCGCTCAGCCTTCTTCACAGTCCATCTCTCACGTCCATACATGACTACTGGAAAAACCATAGCCTTGACTAGACGGACCGTTGTTGGCAAAGTGATGTCTCTGCTTTTGAATATGCTATCTAGGTTGGTCACAACTTTTCTTCCAAGGAGTAAGCGTCTTTTAATTTCATGGCTGCAGTCACCATCTTCAGTGATTTTGGAGCCCCCCAAAATAAAGTCTGACACTGTTTCCACTGTTTCCCCATCTATTTCCCGTGAAGTGATGGGAACAGATACCATGATCTTCGTTTTCTGAATGTTAGCTTTAAGCCAACTTTTTCACTCTCGACTTTCACTTTCATCAAGAGGCTTTTTAGTTCCTCTTCCCTTTCTGCCATAAGGGTGGTGTCATCTGCCTATCTGAGGTTATTGATATTTCTCCCAGCAATCTTGATTCCAGCCTGTGCTTCTTCCAGCCCAACGTTTATCATANCCACTGTTTCCCCGTCTATTTCCCGTGAAGTGATGGGACCGGATGCCATGATCTTCATTTTCTGAATGTAAGAATGTGATAACTAGTATTCCAAGTATGAACCCCATAACACATCAGTGGAAGGTAACACTATTATTATGTCAGTTTTATACTTATTTTTCGCCACACCACACAGCATGTGGGATCTTAGTTCCCCAACCAGGGACCAAACTCCTGCCCTCTGCATTGGAAGCACAGAGTCTTAACCACAGGGAAGTCCCTGTCAATTTTACAGATGAAAAACTTCATGCAGAGAGAAGCAGCATCACTTGTACAAAGTTGAACAGTTAGGAAGTTGCATATCCTGGACTGGACCCCAGCAGTCCAGCTACAGAGTCCACATTCTCAAAAGATTATGTAATGTATTTCTTATCAAGAGAATATTTGTTGAGCTTTTAGTACGTTCTAAGGGAACTGTGCTAAGTGGTTTACCTAGACCAGTGGTTTCTGGCTGGGGGCAGCTTAGCCCACCCTGGGGCAGTGTCTGCACTCATTGTTGGTTATCACAACCCTGGGCGGGAGATGCTATAGGCAGAGACCAGGGATGCTGTTAAATATCCACAACACACACGACAGCTCCCACTAAGAAAGTGTCACTGCTGCCACTTGGCTCTTTTCCCCACCCTAAATTTTTATTTTGAAACCTCTGTATCTGCTGGAAATTTGAAAGCATAATGTGATGAATATTGATAGATCCTTCACCTAGATCTACCAACTTTTAGCATTTCCCAACATCTGTTCTGTCTATCCCACCCTCCACTCTTATTCTCTCAGTAGGATGCCTGCCTGGATCCTAAAAACCCTCAATAAATGATTATTGGAAAAAACCCATCCCATATCCAAAACCATCAATGAGTCATTGATCTCACTTAGACTGACATCATAGTTTTTTCATTTACCATCCCTGCGCCCTGTCCCCCCGCCCCGGATTTTTTTGGAATTAAGTTGCAGACATGATGTCACATGAATGTCTTAGGAACAGGACATTCTCCTACACAGTTACAAAGTCATTATTATACCTAAGAAAATCTTTCAATTGCCTGAGAATATCTTTATGGCTGCTTGTCCCTCCATCCATGGTCTAGTCAAGGGGCAAACACTTCACTGCGTTTATGACTCCTTAGACTTTTTTCGTTTTGTAATCTGGAACATTGCCCCTCTTTGTTTTTTTTTTCACAGCATTATTTTTTGAAAGTGTGTAGGGTAATTCTCTTGTAGGATACTGTGCAGTATGGATTTGTCTGGTTGTTTCTCCATGATTCGATTGAGAATAAACATTTTTTTGTCAAGAATCCTCGGTGATATTTTTTATTGCATCACAACAGAAGGTATACAATGTCAGTTTGTCTCATTATTGGTGATGCTAATTTAACCCCTGTGTAAGATGGTGGTGGCTGTAGCTCTTCAATATAAAAAAATACATTTTAACCCCCCAAAGTTAGTAAGTTATTCAGGGTGTGATACTTGGGGTCCCTGTATACATCCTGACCTCCAAAATAGGAAGGTTTGTTTTTCTATACACTTGTCACTATTTCAGACTACAGAAAGAAAAAAAATTATCTCTTTGAATCTGAATTTCACTAGGGATATTAATATCTCCCTCCAGGGCTCTGGTAAGAATAATGCTATGGACTGAATTGTGTTCCCCGGAAATTCATATACTGAAATCCTAACCCCTATTGTAATAGTATTTGGAGAAGGGGGCCTTTGGGAGGTAATTACAGTTAGATGAGGGTGTAGGGATGGGGCCCTCGTGATGGGATTAGTGGCCTTATAAGAGACAGTACAGAGCTTGTTTTCTCTTCTCTCTGCCATGTGAAGACACAGTGAGAAGATGGGAAGAGGGTCCCACCAGAACCCAGCTGTGCTAACACCCTGATCTCAGGATTCCAGCCACCACAACTGTGGGAAAATAAGTGTCTGTGGTTAAAGCCAGCTGGTCTGTGGTAATTTGTTATGGCACTCCCAGCTGATTAAGACAGATTAAGTGACAAAACCCTCATGATGGTCTCTAGGACATTATTTGACCTAGAAACAGCTAATGACTGTAATGCAGTTCTTTCCCATAATCTGAGACTCTGGGTTTTTCCCTGAGTTGCCAAGGAAAAGGGCAGGGCTGGGACATTGAGTAACCTACTCACTGTCTTCCTCCCAGACCAAATTTCTCAAAGTGGGGGCTTCACACAGGGGGAGTGTTTGATTACCCAGCCAAGGCATGGAAACCCTGACACCAAGGCTTAAAGCTGACCCCTTGGCCCAAACTGCAGATGTTGGGGGAGAGGACTGTGTTTGTAACTTAGTACCTCTTACCTGCTGTAAGACCCTGGGTATGCTATTAGTCTTCTCTAAGCTGCAGATTATTCATCTGTTATAGGAAGATATTAATTGTGCTCCCCCACAGAACTGTTATGAGAATTANCCAAGGCTTAAAGCTGACCCCTTGGCCCAAACTGCAGATGTTGGGGGAGAGGACTGTGTTTGTAACTTAGTACCTCTTACCTGCTGTAAGACCCTGGGTATGCTATTAGTCTTCTCTAAGCTGCAGATTATTCATCTGTTATAGGAAGATATTAATTGTGCTCCCCCACAGAACTGTTATGAGAATTAACTAAAATAACATGTTCAGACTGTAGGTGAGCATTTACTAAGCACTTAGTAAACATAGAAAAGGATTAGCTATTAAAAATAGTGGCAGAAGACCAAAAACAAACAAACAAACAAACAAACCCACCAAAAAACCCCCAAACATCAGAAAAGGTCAATGGGCTCTTTGGGAACTATGGATCTGGCACTTCCCTACACTGAGAACGAAGGACTGGGGCACCTGTTCTCCTCCTGCAGATATGAGGGTGAACAAGGGAAACAGGAAATTTCCTCCACTAGGAAATACCAACAGATGTATAAGCAGATGTACTGTGATAGTGCTATGAACAAAATAAACAGCCATTACAGAGGCCAATGCTGGGGAAGGGCATCTGAGGATGGAGCTGTCAGAAGCAAGCCTCTCAGAGGAGATGACTGGAAGTGTGAGAAGGAGCCAGCTGTGCAAATAGATCAATAGAAAATCTTTCTAGGCAGAGGAGCAGCAAGGACAGAAGCCCGCAGGTAGAAAGGTGCAGGGCAGGCTAGGAGAGCAGAATAGATCCTAGTGACTGGGAGCATCAGTGGAGGTGGGAGTGGCTGGCAGGAGTCTGGTCACATGGGGCTGTGTAAGCCATGGAAAGAGTGATGTGAAAAAATACACATAACATAAAATTTACCACTTTAACCATTTCAAAATATACATTTCAGAAGCCTTATATACATTTACACTGTTGTGCAGCCATCAACACCATCCACCTCCAACACGTCTTCATCTTTCCAAACTGAAACTGTGTACATCAACCAAAAACTACTCCTGCTTCCCCCAGCCACTAAAGAGCTTCAAATAAGGAGATAGGTAAGTCAACTGGCATTCTGAGATGAAAAATGAATGAAAGGAAATGGAATGAAAATGGCAGATGAATCATAGCAAAGCACAAGCAGGAGCAGGAAAAGGGTGGTGGTTTATTCAAGGAGTGGAGAGGAAAGAACACAGGTAGATCTGAGAAGCACCGAGAGGCAACACATGCAGGACTCAGTGTGGCCACTTCCTCCTCCTTGAGGTCATGCTGGTGGGGGTACTGCTGGTGGGAGGTACTCACAGCTGACCTGGGAGCCAAGCTTGTGCTCCCAGACGGCGTGCAGCTGCTGATACTCCTGCTGTGCAAGCTCCAAGCGCTGCTGCTTCACCTGGTAGATTTCCTTTTGTGCACTCAGGGCCTCCTGGGCCACCACCAGGTAATCCTTCAGCATGTGCTCCTGCTCCCGCCGCCATTGTACCCGGGGATCCTCAATCTGAGTGGTTTCTGGAACAGACCCCCAGAGATCCTAGGTTAGCACCTCAAAAATGTCTGTTGATTTGGTGGCCTGTAGAATCTACCAGAGAACAAAAAGTGTAATAAATATAAAATCACAGTAAATGTAAATGGGTTAAACTTGCCTTTTGAATAGCAGAGACTCTTCATTTGGATTAAGCAAACAAACACACACAAAAGACCAGGATCAATTTCCAAACCTGCAGTTACTCAGAGAATAGCCAGAATGAACAGATATGAATTCTAACGTAAGACAGAGAAGTTCAATGATATTACAGATGCTTAAAGTCATTCATTTTGGTAAACAGTAAAGGAAAATAAAATAACTGATATTTCAAAAGATGTATAGACATACTGTGTCCACACAGTATGTAAATTAGAATAGCCTTCCTAAAGGGCTATCTGACAATGAAAATCAAGAGACTTAAAATGTTAATACCCTTCATCCAATAATTCCTCCCATAGTAACTTATTATAAAAACTAATAAATTGAGGCAAAGATGCATTTGTATAAAATCATCTTCATCATAAACAAGCACTTATTCAATGTTTACTCTATGCCAAGCACTATTTCATTTACTTTGTATCTATTTATTCCTCTAATCCTCACATTAACTCTATAGAGAAAATTGTTTTATTACTCTGGTTAAACAAAAGAGAAAGACATAAAGAGGTTAAGTGACTTGCTCAAGGTCACACAAGAAATTGCTGCTCAAATATGTATGCTATATTTACACAACACACTAAAACAGCCATTAAAAATAATGTCTTTGGAAAAAAAAAACAGAAAGGTGCTTACAATAAAAAAAGTGGGTGTAAGTACTGAGGTCTCAACAGAATTGGAGATAATTTAGCAACTAAACAATAATAACAACTGGGTACAAAATTGCGTAGTTTTTTATTTATCAAAATACATATGTACATTCTCAAACAGATTACGAGGAAACAGCAAATTATCGATAGTAGATATGTCTTGTTGGTAGGATGCTTTTTCTTCATTCTTTTTTATTTTTTAAATTATGCGTCCAATAAAAATACACAGTGATAATTCATAAAAAAGTAATAGGACAAAAAAAGTGTTTTAGAAAGGGTAGCTGGCAGCTAAGCAGATATGGAAGAGGTCAAAGCAATGTTAATGTCAAAGAATCAATGCCAATCGACTGCCAACTCCTCAGTCATTTCCCAGCTGGAAGGTGGGATATGGGACAACTGACACACCAGAAATTATATAATCACAACCATATGGTAAATTCAGCTTGCAGGTAAGTTTTGCTTAGTCCAAAGAACTTTAGTAATTTTGAATTGATTACTGGTATTAAAAATAAGGAGATTTTTTTAAAATTCATTTTTAATTGGAACATAATTGTTTTATAATATTGTGTTAGCCTCTGCTGTACAACGAAGTAAATCAGGTTTTCAGTGTTAGTTGCTCAGTTGTGTCCAACTCTTTTCGGATCAGGTATATGTATGCATATAACCCCTCCCTCTTGAGCCTCCTGTCCCCCCCCACCCCCACCCCTCCAGGTCGTCACAGAGCACGGAGCTGAGCCCCCTGTGCTACTCAGCCTCTTCACACAAGCTGTGTATCCTACACACGGTAGTGCACACAAGTCAACGCCACTCTCTCAGTTCATCCCAAGCTCTCCTTCCCCTACTGGGTCCACAGATCTACACCTTTGCCTCTTTCTGTCCTGCAAATAGGTTCATCATACCATTTCTCTAGATTAACAAGGAGATTTATACATTAAAATCTTTATCTCTGGTTTTTCTTGATCATTCAGAAGATTTGGCCACCATGGGTCCACAATCTATCTGCGTCATCCATTTATGTCATGCGTCTGGCTCCTGGGGAACTGAGTTAAAGCCTCCTCTCACAGGTCCTTCCACTCTCAGTCCTCCTGAACAGGCCCCCGTGAGCATTTCCAGTGAAAGAAAGGAGAGACAGGGAGAAAATCACAAAGGTAGCAGGGCCACGTTCTCATGCCTGCCAGTGATCACTGTCTTTCAATGGGCAGGTTGCTTAACCTCTCTGTATCTACTTTTCTGATTATTAAAGAGAAAAAGGGGCCCTGCCTCGCTGCTTCCCTGGAAGCTGTAGAGCACTTACACCCAGGTAAAGTAAACAAACGATGGTGAGAGTAAAGCCAAAACTCTTCACTGAGGCCAGTGTTGGAATTATTTGTGAATACTGTTCTTCAAGCTCTCCTCCTCCCTTTTTCTGGGAAAGAAAACCAGGTGTGAAGATGGCCTGTTTGTCCTGAACCAATCACACTCGTAGGACATCCTCCCACGCCCAGCCCCTGCTATGCTCACTCTCCTTCCTTAACTTCCATCTCACCAGAATAGATACCTTTACACCAGGGCAGGTTCTTAGAGACCCCCTTGGTCGACTATTTATTTCCTGTTTGTTTATCTGACTGTGTTGGCTCTTGGCTACGTCATGTGGGATCTTCCACTGTAGGCACAGACTCTCTAACTCTGGCTTGAGGGTTCAGCGTGGCACGTGGGTTTAGCTGCTCTGTGGCATGTGGGATCCTAGTTCCCCCACCAGAGATGGAACTTGTGTCCCCTGCTTTGCAGGGCAGATTCCCAACCACCGGACCACCAGGGAAGTCCTTAGTCAACTTTCTTGTTTTTATTAAACATGGACATAGTTGAATCATTCAGCATGTCACAAAATCAGCTCCATACAAAATCATCCCTTCATCCCCTTCCCCTTCATTCGCTCTCTCCCTAAAATGTAGCTACTTCCAACTAACGTTTAGTTGATTGAATACAACAATCACTGAGACCCAGTCCTCCTTCCTCCCCCAGGCCCCAAACCTCTACCTACAAATACACCGCCCTCTCTCCATACAGCTCACAGTTCACAGACTTCACATACTCCTCACTCNTGTAGCTACTTCCAACTAACGTTTAGTTGATTGAATACAACAATCACTGAGACCCAGTCCTCCTTCCTCCCCCAGGCCCCAAACCTCTACCTACAAATACACCGCCCTCTCTCCATACAGCTCACAGTTCACAGACTTCACATACTCCTCACTCCACCACATGCCTGCTTTCTACATGCACCACACAAGCACCCATGTGACTAACACTACTGAATTCTCCAAGGGCTTGAATTACAATTGTCTTAAAAAAAGCTGAACATCTGGAGAAAGTCCAACTGTGTTGCTATGCAAAGGAATGCAAATGAAACACAATGAAGTAACAGTTTAAACCTGCGATGAATGTAGCAAAAGTAAAGAAGTGAAATTAGTCATATACTGATCAAGGTATGAGGAAAACAGTACCCTCATTGCTTGCAGTAATACAGATGGACTCGAGCTTTTAGAAATATTACCAAACTAGGAAGAGTTACCAGAAGTCTCACAAGTGTCCACAACCTTTCACTTGGCGATCCTACATTTGGAAATGTGCGTCCGGGAAAGTATCACAGAAGAATAAAGCAATATGCTTAAAGACTCTCCCTCAAGTGATATTTTTGATAACAAACAAATGGAAAGAACCCAAAAGGTCAGTTGAAAGGGGTATTATGCTACACTTGTTTTATGTGTCATAATGCATTGATGCATCTGTCTGATACATTAAAAATGGCAAATATGAAGACTATGTAGTATCTCTCAAATACTCATGACATAGTGTGAAGAGAAAACAGAAAACACAATTTGATCACTGATGAAAACCATCTAATCATGAGAAATAAAATCAAAGCAAGAACATGAAGCTACAATCATTGTAAATCTGAGAAATAAATGCCCACAAATTAACAAATAAATATTTAAGAAATACATGAGTCCTCTCTTTATGCCAACAACTCCCAAATGCCTATCTTCAGCCCAGTTCTCTCTTCCAAACACCTGATTCTTACATTAAACGGACCAACATCTCCTCTCAGATGGGTAACAGGCATGGAAGATGTGACCCACCCCAGCAAACCCTTGTTCTTCCTTCCTAAACACATCACTCCTCTTGCAGCTTTCTCCATCCAATGGATGGCAGCTCCATCCTGTCACCTGCTCAGAGAGGCTCCTTCATTCCTTTCTCTTCCACACCCCACATGTAATCTATCAGGAAGCCCCGTTGGCTTCCTCCAGCCTCAGGCCACTTCTCACCACCTCCACCACTACAGCCTTGGTCCGGGCCACTGTCCTTTATCACCTGGACTACGACATTCTTTCACAAGTTTCCCTATGTCTGTCCTTGTTCCATTGTCTACTCTCAGCAAAGCACCCAGAATGACCCTTTTTAAGACATAAAACAGATCACACCACGCATCTGTTTAAAATTCTCCGTGCTAAGTCGCTTCAGTCATGTCTGACTCTTGACCCTATGGACTGCAGCCCACTAGGCTCCTCTGTCCATGGGATTCTCCAGGCAAAGATACTGGAGTGGGGTGCCATCTCCTCCTCTAGGGGATTTTTAATGGCTCCCATCACGTGGAACAAAAGCTCGAGCCCTTCAGGTGGATCACTGGCCCATCCAGGCCCTGCTACCACCTGGCCTGATGCCCTCCTCCCCACTTCCTCACAAATTCTGCTCCATGCACACCTGCCTCCTTATCACCCCTTGAGAAGCAAAATGTGATCACACAGTGGCGTTTTTGCTCAATCAACCCTCTCTACTTGAAACACTCTGCCCACCTCCTTCAAGTCTTAGCTCAGAGCATTTTCTCAACACTGTCCCTCCCGTGCCACCCACAAACACACACACCACACCTCAGCCCCACACTCTGCTTCTCCCTTTTCTCATAACCCTGACAATTTAAAAGTACACTACGTGATTGGCTTATTTATTCTGTTTATCTGCTGCTGCTTCTGCCAAAATGAAAGCTCTGTGAAGGCAAGGATCATTGCCATCTTGCACTCTCATGTACCCCATACTCCCAGTCCAGTGCCTAGAACATTGTAGGAGGTCAATAAATATTTGCTGAATGAATGAATGCTTGATGGTGGATTTAACTTGTTGTTCAATTCTACTCTGTCTATAACTCTATAACAGTAATTTCAGGGGCTTTCCCTGATGGTTCAGTGGTAAAGAATCTGCCTGCCAGTGCAGGGGACACAGGCTTGATTCCTGGTCCAGAAAGATCCCACATGCCACGGAGCAGCTAAGCCCGTGTGCCCTAACTATTGAGCCTGTGCTCTAGAGCCCAGGAGCTGCGTGCAACTACTGATGCTCCGCAATAAGAGAAGCCACCTCAATGAAAAGCCCGTTTACCACAACTAGAGAGTAGCCCCTGCTCACCACAACTAGAGAGAAGCCCATGCAGCAATGAAGACCCAGCACAGCCCCAAATAAAAAAATACAATTATTAACAAAACAAAACAGTAACTGCAGTCACTCACAGAGGATTGGTCCGAGTCCACAGCTCTGAATGAGTGGGCCTCGTGCATACCACCATTTGTATCGCTGGCTCTGTCCTCTGGAAGTGGTACCCTCCATCCAATGAGAGCACCTTCCAGTCAAAAGGAACCCTGCAGCCTGACTGCTGGCAAAACTACCAGAAAGACTTCTTCCTTTTGTGGTTTTCATTCACTCACCTTCTTATACACACCCCCATTTCTGCTTCCATCCCCTCAAGAATACGCTGTACCACTGCATGACACTCCTTCCGTCTCTCCAGCGACTCCCAGAAGCACCAGAAAATCCCACTCCTGCTATCAGATTTCAATGAGGGGAATTCACTCAGCAATTAGAGACAGGAAAGGACTAGTGAGGGTTCCTGTACATCAATGTTTAACCCAGTATACCATGCAGCCATCCAAGCATTAGCCTCCTTCCCCATACACACTCAGTTAGGCACATTTACTTCTCATTATCCCATATGCAATCATGAGTGCTAATAAAAACCTTTGCTACCCCCAACAATGCAATCAGTGCCATTAGCTGTCTCTCAGAAACGCTCCTCTACTTTGGTGCCAAGTCTGCTCACTCACCCATTTATTAGCCATGCATTCATGCACATATAACCTTTTCTAGGTAGCAAAGGTCAAGTGCACACCTACTATGTGCCTCGCCAGGCAAAAAGTCTGGAGAACCTGCCCTGACAGGTAAATGGTTATACTACAGAATGGTGAGGCGCATAGCAGAGATTTGACCAGGTCCTACAGAAACCCAGAAGAGGAAGTGGATGGAGAAGCCCAACTCCACTCCCAGGACGAGCTCAAATCCCAGCCCTGCCATGCTTTGACTCTGAGAGTTGCGCAGTCAATTCCTAAGTTCCATTCATAAGACAGAGTTGATCATCCTAGTGCTGCCCAGGTGGTGCCAATGGTAAAGAATCTGCCTGCCAATGCAGGAGACTCAGGTTCAGTCCCTGGGTAGGGAAGAGCCCCTAGAGTAGGAAATGGCACCCCACTCCAGTACTCTTGCCTGGAAAATCCCATGGACGGAGGAGCCTGGAAGGGTCTCAAAGAGTTGGGTACAACTGAAGTGTCTTCACACGCACACACAGATGCACCAGTGGAAGAATCAGGCTCTTTCCCTTCTGGCAGGCTACAGTCCATGGGGTCATAAAGAGTTGGACGTGACTGAGCACGCAGGCACAATCATCCTAGCATCCCACAGGGGTGCTAGGGGTGCTAGAGGACTGCATGAGATGATGCCTAATCAAGTGCCTTGTCCAGCACATGGCAGAGTGCATGCTCAGGAAACAAGGGCTATAGGATTCAGCGCCCTAATCTCAACCTTCAGACACATGCCACTGCATTCCACTCTCCTCTTGCCTGAAAGGACAAGAGGAATCCCACAGTTCGGAAGGCTGAGATCAAGACAGAAAAACCCTCTTTCCTCTATTATGTATGAACAAATAGGGCAGCAAATTCCAGAGGACAAGAATAGTCTTGGCCAAGAAGGTGCACAGTGGATGAGGCCCAAGAACACATCACCTCTCCCTGCCTGGAAGACCTCAACCTGGGTTCTCCCACCTGTCAGACAATATGCTTCTCCCCTTCTCAACCTATACTTCCATCACAGTCCCNTGAACAAATAGGGCAGCAAATTCCAGAGGACAAGAATAGTCTTGGCCAAGAAGGTGCACAGTGGATGAGGCCCAAGAACACATCACCTCTCCCTGCCTGGAAGACCTCAACCTGGGTTCTCCCACCTGTCAGACAATATGCTTCTCCCCTTCTCACCCTATACTTCCATCACAGTCCCAGAGACAGAGACTCTAGGAATCTTCATTCTGGATCGGGCTATCTGGACCACAGATACAAAATGAGAGTAGGCTGACTGGTGTGATGGACTGGAGATACATACATACATCACGCAGACCATCCATTATAGACACATGCTGTATGCTGCTGGGGACTTGCTTTAGGGGCAGTAGCTGCTAAAAAATAATCTGGGGACGACACAGACACATCTACCTTCTGTGAAAAAAATGTGTACGCATGAGCCTCCCTCCCACCATCCTTGCCCTCTAGGTTGTCACAGAGCACCATTTTGAGCTTCCTGAGTCATATGGCAAATTCCCACTGGCCCTCTATTTCACATATGGTGCATGGAAATCAATGTAAGTAAAGTGTCAGTTGCTCAGTTATGTTTGATTCTTTGTGACCCCATGGACTTTAGCCTGCCAGGCTCCTCTGTCCATGGGATTCTCCAGGAAAGAACACTATAGAGTGGGTAGTCATTCCCTTCTCCAGGGGATCTTCCCAACCCAGAGATCAAACCCAGGTTTCCTGCATTACAGGCAGATTATTTACCATCTGAGCCACCAGGGAAGCCCTGTGGAAATCAATATATGTTTAAAAAAAAAAAAAAAAAGAATATAATATATGTATGCACACATGACTGGGAAGTTTCTGGAGAGATACACAAGAAATGGCTAGCAGTGGTTACTTCTGTAAAATTGGGGAGATGGGTTGTGAGACACAGAGTTCTAGATTCTATTTAAAACTCTTCTAAACTGTTATTTATATATGAGCATACATTATCTATCTATATCTACACTGACATCTCTATCCAACTCTGTGTGAAACGAAACACAATCTGGCTTCACAAGCCCCTGCTGGTAGTTCTTCCAGACGTGGGGGCTGGCCAAGAGGTGGAGGGATGGGTGGAGGGGACTTACTGGTGTTGTGGTCTATGAAGTAATCCCCGACCTGTGGGTCGTACGCCTCTTCCCATCCCAGCGGCAGCTCGTCACTAATGCAGTCAGCAAAGGTGAGCGGTTTGGTGTACCTGGCAAGAGAGAGGAGAAAGAGACTCCGTCAGTCTATGGTCCCCAGAGAGCTGCATTCGTGGCTGCCTATAGTCTCCCTGCCCCTCTGGGCTGGCCCACCAGATGCACAAGCTCTGCGCCCCGGCCCCGTTGGACGATGACCGCGTATCTGAGCAGCAGGATAAGGTCACCTGGGAGGGAGGGAGGGAATCTGCTCTGGTCCCAACTTTGCCACCAGCTGGGAAGGGATTCCGAGCGAGTTGCCTGCCTTCTCTGGGCCTCACTGCTGCGTCTCTAGTGAGGGGTCACAGGGAAGGGCTCGAAGGTTGAGCCTGGCTTCTGGACTCAGACTCAAATCTCTCTCTGGCTTCTCTACTCGCAGGGCACTCCAGCCCCAGCCGTCCTTCAGGCTCTGTCCATATTTGTCTTGCCTATTTCCCCTCTGAAAAGCTAACTCACTGCAGCATCTAGAACAGATGTTCCCTCCCTGTGAGTTTGGCCAAATGCAGGGGTTTTTTTTTGCTTCCTGGGCTGGTTCCCAAATGCCTGTACCCACTGCTGTCCTCTGTACAATACAGGCCAAACTGATTTTTTAGCCATGACCACCCTCGAAGTCCCCATATTGGGACTTCCCAAATGGAGAGTGAGGTGGTGGTAACCACTCAGTCTCGGTGACTATGTCAGATAGACAAACCACCCAACTAAATGGACGAAGGCTTGTCAAGGCTCAAAAGCATCACAAGCCCTTGGTCCGGCACTTTAGCCAGCATGCAGGGAGCAGGGAATCTGGAAACATTGAAGTCAGCCTGAGTGGCCCCTTTGGATGGCCCGGTTAGTTTCTCCCCATCACTGCATCTGCCTAAAATACACACACATAATATTCTCCCTGGCGTGCTGCAGTTCACGGGGCTGCAAAGAGTTGGACACAACTTAGCAACTGAACAACAATATTCTCCCTCTCCTGTCTGCTCCCGCCCCCTCCCACTTCTGGAAGACTGAAAGGTTGTGCCTCAACACTCTTTTGACAGACTTGCAAACTAAGGTATAATGCAACAGGAGGAAAGATGAGTGGGATGGGGTCCAGGATTCCTGGTCAAGAGCTTCCCTCCAAGCCATAGGAGATGACTCTCCTAGCTCATGCAATCTCCTTCTCTCTTAAACCCACCCCAAGATAAGCTGAAAGCAAAATATGTGCCGAGACTTCCCTGGTGGTCCAGTGGCTAAGACTCTGTGCTCCCAATGCCGGGAACCCGGGTCCAGTTCCTGGCCGGGGAACTAGATCCTGTCTGCTGCAACTAAGACCCAGCACACCCAAATAAATTTTTAAAAAAGAAAAGCAAAATGCATGGGGGGAAAAGAAACAGTGAAAGAGCCCCTGGTGTGGACAGACCTAGTGTGTTCACATACCACTATACATCCAGGGTCTGGTAGACTGAGAACATATCTACCAACTGAAGGAGTGGATAGCCCCAAAGCTCTCTTAATCATACTGCTGTATTATTGGAGACAAGGATGAGGCAGAGGTCTATAGGATATAAAACAGACTAAGCCCTATCCAATAAGGATTCAGTAGGCATCACTTATTAGCTGTGTAAGCATGGCAACTTAAGTGTCCCTCTCTGAGCCTCAGTATTTTTATCTAAAATGTGGGGATAATAACTTTCCAACTTGTCAGGTTAAATAAAGTCATGATTGTAAAAACATTTAGATCCTGGTGTGAATGAATGCTGAAAGAACATTCTTCTCCACTTCCCAGAAGGGGAAACGGAGACTAAGAGAAAGATGAAATAACACTTTCAATGTCAACACCAATGATATTCAAGCAAGGCACTCTGCCTTCAGAGCCCCTGCTGTGAACCAAAAGGTTCTCTTGAAAGCTGACATCTTCAGCTGAGCCTCATGGAAAATTTCAAGCCACTGTCTTAAGAGTTAAAAATGAAGAGATGGGGAAGACATGGGTGATTTATTTAGGCCACAAGGCTCTTCATTTGGCACTTATGCCAACCTGGAGAAAGTTTCTAAAAAGTTGTCTTCAGCCCAATCCACCACTACCCGGAAAGCCCCACCCACCCCAAGACTTCAGAAGCAAGGGACCACGTTCCTCAGTTCCTCCCCCTCCTTGAACTCCCGTAAAAATGGTTCATTCCCACTTCCTTATGGAGAATGAAGACCAGTGACCAACAGTGAAATCTCATCCAACGTCATTTCATCTAACACATTACTGAAAGGGTCTCTGAAGGAAAACACTGCATGCAGGCCTACCCCTCCACAGCAAGTGACCCTGTTACTGAGGACAGATACATCTCGGGAGGGAACAGGAGTGGTTGGGCCAACCACAGTCAGATCCTTCTGGTTCATTCCTTTCCTAGGGTGCAGCCCTGAGAAGCCCCACCTACCAGCCTGGTGATGAAGATAGGAATTTTGTTATTTACACTTTGCAACCCAGAAAACCAAGAAGACAAAGATACATTCCCTCTCCACAGCTCCCTGAATCCATGAGTGGATCAACATTCTTTCCCCACTCCCAGGGTTGGGGCGGGAGGGGGCGGTAGGATGAGATGGGGAGGAGAGGAAGGAGAACTTTCCTGGTGGTCCAGTGGATAAAAGTCCACCTTCCAATGCAGGGGACACGGGTTTGATCCCTGGTTGGGGAACTAAGATCCCACATGGTATGGGGCAATTAAGCCCATGTGCCACAATGAAAACCCAGGGCAGGCAAAAAAGATAAACAAAAATCTCCCGTGGGGATGAATTAAATGATTTCATCAATGGTGCATTTAAGCAATAGAATTTTATGTCCCCCATGATTGGTGATCAATAAATATTTGTGGAATGAGGAATACGACAATGAATATCTAAGAACAAAAAATAATGGTGTGTTTTATATTTTGCTAACATGGAAGAATGTTATTAACATACTATGAGAAAAATGACATTGTTGAACAAGAAACACTTTAGGATATTGTTTTAATACAGTATTTTTGCCTGAAATGTGTGTGCATTTGTAGAAGAGAAGCTGGAAAGACACACATTAAAATGCTATCCTGGTAGAGGGATTTTAACAATTTAATTATTTTCTTTTTAATCTTTTAAAATTAGTTTCTCTGTAATATTGCTATCTCAACTGTAATTAAAAATAGTTAATGATGGCTAAATCATGGCCTAGAAAACAAGTTTGTTCCCTCTCTAGGCAGCAGGCGCTTTTCCTCTATGTGACCAGTGAGAAAACACACCCAACATCTTGCAGCTGGCAAATACCAGAGTTATAACCTGAAGCCCCACCGCCTCACTCCAGAACCCGAGCTTTGCTAATAAAAACTGACAAGACCAAGGGAGTCTCAGGATAATCTGGAAGCTATGCCTGAGATACAGATGTCAAAGCTGGGCTGGGGGGAAATCGGAAGTAGGGAGAAGGCACCTGAGCTGCAGCCTGNACACCCAACATCTTGCAGCTGGCAAATACCAGAGTTATAACCTGAAGCCCCACCGCCTCACTCCAGAACCCGAGCTTTGCTAATAAAAACTGACAAGACCAAGGGAGTCTCAGGATAATCTGGAAGCTATGCCTGAGATACAGATGTCAAAGCTGGGCTGGGGGGAAATCGGAAGTAGGCAGAAGGCACCTGAGCTGCAGCCGGCTTGCACCTTCAGTTTTCTATGTCTCGGTGCAAAGCTACTCAATACATTTGGATAATGCACAACGGCTTCACAAAAAGACGATTAACTGTTCTAAAGTCATTGTAACAAGGGATTCACTGAGCTCTCTGTGTGAGGCTCGAGACTGGGGGAGGACAGGCAGGTCTAAAACACCAAAAATGCATCACTTTTCCCAAAAACCATGAACTTTACTGCTTGTTCCAGCCTTGGACATCAAAAAGTCAGACCTGAAACAAATGTTAGTTACAAGCATCAGTCATGTACCTGACACTGGATTTCCTACCAAAGCTGAAACGCTGATTCCCACCTATGGTGAACGTGGACTTTGTGCTCAACAGGTATAAAGAAGAGGAATCAGGAGGACCCAATGTTAGCCAGAGGGGGCAAGGGGAGACAGGAAGGCTTTGGGTTTGATATTAGGGCTTCCCTTAAAAGTGATCATGGAGGAAAAACCAGAGGACTGACATCCTGACTCTACAGCTCTTCCATGGGAAAGAGAAAAGCTTCTGCTGGAAGACTACACAGCTTACAAGAAATCTGGACAGCAAGCTTCTCTGGAACAAATGCCAAGAAGGGGATGAATTATTCAGTGTGCAGGGACGTGTCATTCAGAGAATCAGGATGAAGAGAAGCATTTTTAGCTGTACAAGGATTTAAATACACACACACACACACGCATATATACATGTGCACCCACTCCTCATCCCAGAGAGAGGAACTGTCCGTTTAAACCAACCCCTCTGGGAAACTGTGGGTGCTTCTTTGGCCTGCAGTGTTTCCCCTTGGGCAAGTGCCAAAAATGTGAGCTGGGAAGAGATGTCTGCTTTCAGATGCGGCCAGGACCTGGGGGCTTGCCTGCAACTCACAGCCCCCATCCTCTGATGACGTGATTCACCCCAATCCTGTCCGGTGCGGTCCCTGCCTCCAGGCTCCAAGTCCTGGGCTGCTGAAAACCCAGATCGTGAAATCAAATGACCCAAATGCTGAAGGGCTGAGGAGGAGTGAGGGAGGGTGCCAAGAGGGAACCAGTTCTGCCTCTTCTTAATTACCAATCTCTGGAGGAACGCAAACATTCCTGAATGTTTCACAACAGGCTCTCCTGGAAGAAGGGGCCCGGATGTGTTGCCTTGGAGACAGGTAGGGCTGTGTGGGATCACCTGTCCGGGAACGCGGGCCCTTGTCCTCTGTCCAGCTCCATGTCCCCATGACTGGCTGGCATTCGGTATTCAGACAGTGCGTCTTTTCTAAGGAGGCAGCTCAGAGGAGCGGAAAGCCTTCTGCCAAGTCTAACACTGGGTGGTGATTCTCTTGGGACTGAAGAACGCATAGCATATCTTTCATGTTCCTAGTGCTTCCCGAGCAATCTGAATGCTTCCCACAGTAACCTCTTTATGGCCAGCCAGCATGAGGCTGGCCCCCAACCGGGCTCTCGCCAGGGCCAGCTGGGCAGGATGGCTTTCTAAAGGGCCCTGAGGACCACATGCCAAGAACTGTCCAAACTTCAGCTGAACCTCTCCTCTCAACCCCGGGCACAATGGCCAGGCCGGCTCTTCCCGCCCTGGGGTGTTTCACACGCGTGGTTCCCATAGCTCAGGACTGCACAACTCCCGAGGAGATGCAGCCATCTCCAGACTGCGGCAGAGCCCCTGGCCACGCAGACCTTCTACTTCCACACCTGCAAGGCTGGGGTGGCTTAACGAAAGTGCAATCTTTGAAGCTCTCCTTCCTTCTTTGAATTCCATTTGGTTCAAACACCTTCATTCATTCCTTAAACAAATCTGGGGATGAAAGTAATCACTGTCTCATACTTGGTCAGGAGGGCTGAGCACACGAACCACAGCAGAATCTGAACAAACTTCCAGCTACAGAAGTAGACAAAAGGACCCTGCCCTTACACCCCCGGCAGGGAGACATCCCAACCAGAAAATGAATCCACAGGATCATTTCAGAGATTCGTGCTGTTTAGAAAAATACAACAGGGTAGTGGGATTATGTGGAAGGGTGGGTAGGCTGGGGCAATCAAGGCAGGCTTCTCGGAGGAGGTAATCTTGGAGGGGAGACCAGATGGTGGGAAGCATCAGGAATAGCCAGTACAAAGGCTTTGGGGTGGGATGATGTTGGTGTGAGGAACAGAAAAGAAAGCCACATGTGAGCCACATATGTCATGAGTGATGGAATAGAGATAGACAGGGGCAGATGCTGAGTTTTTAGGACTTTGGAGTCCCTGTTAAGACTTTGAGAGCCATCCTAGTGTTGAGCTGCAGAGGGTGACCCAGAGAGGCTCTCTGAGTCACCCTCTCCTCATCTCCTTTCTCTCCACTTTCCATCAATCCTCCAAGCAACAAAGAATTTATTGCCTGGACACAATAGCCTGGCCCCATACTAGGCACAACCAGAGCTCAGACATTTGAATGAGCCTTGTTTCTGCCTTCGAGAGCAGAGGGCCTGGCCAAGCAGCTGAGGCTTACCCTTAAAGCAGGGAGTAGCTCATCCCTGGGACAGTATGTACGGTGGTTATGCTACCTTAGGCTGCGAACCGTGGGCAATGAGAGGATGCAGCGATAGTTAATAAGATGCTAGTCATAGGCTTCCCTGGCCACTCGGTGGTCAAGAGTCTGCCTGCCAAGGCAGGAAGCAAGGGTTCAGTCTCTGATCCAGGAGGATCCCACCTGCCACGGAGCAGCTAAGCTCATGGGCCACAACCACTGAGCCTGTGTTCTCGAACCAGGGAGCTGCAACTACTGGACCCCCGCGCCGCAGCTATCGACGCCTGCGTGCCCGACAGCCCTGGTCCACAACGGAAGAAGCCACTGCAATGAGAAGCAACGGGAGAGTAGCCCCCACTTGCCACAACCAGAGAAAGGCCCCTGCAGTAACCAAGACCCCGCTTAGCCAAAAATAAAAATGAATTAATTTTAGAACAAAAAAATGCCAGGTCCGCTATACACATGTGAAAGAGCAAAGGGGTGGGAGAAAGGAGAGACTGAGAGGACGGGGCATAGTCAGGGGAGGCCAGAAGAAGGAAGCAGTCCACGGAGGATGGTGGTCAGCTCTGGGGCTAAGAAAGAGGCAGGGTAGCTGCTACCCACGAAGGCTGAGGAACTGATGCTGGGGTGAAACCCACACCCTGCCTCTTCCACAGCCACAGGCATGTCACCTAACCTTGTTAGGAGTTTCCTTCTCTGTGAAACTTAGAAGGTCCAATCTCATAAGGGTGCTGTGGGAATTATATGAGATAACCCATGCAAAGTGCTTAGTACAGGGCCCGGCATGTAATAAGCCCTCAGTAAATGTGGGNCGGTCCCTGCCTCCAGGCTCCAAGTCCTGGGCTGCTGAAAACCCAGATCGTGAAATCAAATGACCCAAATGCTGAAGGGCTGAGGAGGAGTGAGGGAGGGTGCCAAGAGGGAACCAGTTCTGCCTCTTCTTAATTACCAATCTCTGGAGGAACGCAAACATTCCTGAATGTTTCACAACAGGCTCTCCTGGAAGAAGGGGCCCGGATGTGTTGCCTTGGAGACAGGTAGGGCTGTGTGGGATCACCTGTCCGGGAACGCGGGCCCTTGTCCTCTGTCCAGCTCCATGTCCCCATGACTGGCTGGCATTCGGTATTCAGACAGTGCGTCTTTTCTAAGGAGGCAGCTCAGAGGAGCGGAAAGCCTTCTGCCAAGTCTAACACTGGGTGGTGATTCTCTTGGGACTGAAGAACGCATAGCATATCTTTCATGTTCCTAGTGCTTCCCGAGCAATCTGAATGCTTCCCACAGTAACCTCTTTATGGCCAGCCAGCATGAGGCTGGCCCCCAACCGGGCTCTCGCCAGGGCCAGCTGGGCAGGATGGCTTTCTAAAGGGCCCTGAGGACCACATGCCAAGAACTGTCCAAACTTCAGCTGAACCTCTCCTCTCAACCCCGGGCACAATGGCCAGGCCGGCTCTTCCCGCCCTGGGGTGTTTCACACGCGTGGTTCCCATAGCTTAGGACTGCACAACTCCCGAGGAGATGCAGCCATCTCCAGACTGCGGCAGAGCCCCTGGCCACGCAGACCTTCTACTTCCACACCTGCAAGGCTGGGGTGGCTTAACGAAAGTGCAATCTTTGAAGCTCTCCTTCCTTCTTTGAATTCCATTTGGTTCAAACACCTTCATTCATTCCTTAAACAAATCCGGGGATGAAAGTAATCACTGTCTCATACTTGGTCAGGAGGGCTGAGCACACGAACCACAGCAGAATCTGAACAAACTTCCAGCTACAGAAGTAGACAAAAGGACCCTGCCCTTACACCCCCGGCAGGGAGACATCCCAACCAGAAAATGAATCCACAGGATCATTTCAGAGATTCGTGCTGTTTAGAAAAATACAACAGGGTAGTGGGATTATGTGGAAGGGTGGGTAGGCTGGGGCAATCAAGGCAGGCTTCTCGGAGGAGGTAATCTTGGAGGGGAGACCAGATGGTGGGAAGCATCAGGAATAGCCAGTACAAAGGCTTTGGGGTGGGATGATGTTGGTGTGAGGAACAGAAAAGAAAGCCACATGTGAGCCACATATGTCATGAGTGATGGAATAGAGATAGACAGGGGCAGATGCTGAGTTTTTAGGACTTTGGAGTCCCTGTTAAGACTTTGAGAGCCATCCTAGTGTTGAGCTGCAGAGGGTGACCCAGAGAGGCTCTCTGAGTCACCCTCTCCTCATCTCCTTTCTCTCCACTTTCCATCAATCCTCCAAGCAACAAAGAATTTATTGCCTGGACACAATAGCCTGGCCCCATACTAGGCACAACCAGAGCTCAGACATTTGAATGAGCCTTGTTTCTGCCTTCGAGAGCAGAGGGCCTGGCCAAGCAGCTGAGGCTTACCCTTAAAGCAGGGAGTAGCTCATCCCTGGGACAGTATGTACGGTGGTTATGCTACCTTAGGCTGCGAACCGTGGGCAATGAGAGGATGCAGCGATAGTTAATAAGATGCTAGTCATAGGCTTCCCTGGCCACTCGGTGGTCAAGAGTCTGCCTGCCAAGGCAGGAAGCAAGGGTTCAGTCTCTGATCCAGGAGGATCCCACCTGCCACGGAGCAGCTAAGCTCATGGGCCACAACCACTGAGCCTGTGTTCTCGAACCAGGGAGCTGCAACTACTGGACCCCCGCGCCGCAGCTATCGACGCCTGCGTGCCCGACAGCCCTGGTCCACAACGGAAGAAGCCACTGCAATGAGAAGCAACGGGAGAGTAGCCCCCACTCGCCACAACCAGAGAAAGGCCCCTGCAGTAACCAAGACCCCGCTTAGCCAAAAATAAAAATGAATTAATTTTAGAACAAAAAAATGCCAGGTCCGCTATACACATGTGAAAGAGCAAAGGGGTGGGAGAAAGGAGAGACTGAGAGGACGGGGCATAGTCAGGGGAGGCCAGAAGAAGGAAGCAGTCCACGGAGGATGGTGGTCAGCTCTGGGGCTAAGAAAGAGGCAGGGTAGCTGCCACCCACGAAGGCTGAGGAACTGATGCTGGGGTGAAACCCACACCCTGCCTCTTCCACAGCCACAGGCATGTCACCTAACCTTGTTAGGAGTTTCCTTCTCTGTGAAACTTAGAAGGTCCAATCTCATAAGGGTGCTGTGGGAATTATATGAGATAACCCATGCAAAGTGCTTAGTACAGGGCCCGGCATGTAATAAGCCCTCAGTAAATGTGGGCTGTTAACGTGAAGAGTGGAGAGACTTCCGTCCTCTCCGCTGTGAGAATTGTGTTATCTTTCACCTTCAGTTTGTTGGATATGTTCGCTATCACCATTCTCATCATCGCTGTCCCCATTTTTCATCTCAAGAGATATGAGTGGTGGGTAAAACTCACAAGCTCTAGAGTCAGGCACCTGGGTTGCAAGGCAGGCAGCCTCACTTACTCACTCTACCCTGTTGGGTATGAACCCCTAACTTGCCTGAACCTGCTTCTTCATCTGTAGAGTGGGGACACTCAGAGTGACTACCTGGTTAAAATGAGCTATGCTGAGCCCATGGCACACTGGGCTCCACCCACATTCACTTTCTTACCAGTTAGGTTTTACATCCTTTTCTAAAATTAATTTTTGGGGGAGTGTATTTGCTTTATAATGGTGTGTTCATTTCTACTGCGCAGCAAAGTGAATCAGCTATGTATGTACACATATCCCGTCATTTTTTTATTTCCTTCCCATTTAGGTCACCACAGAGCACCGAGTAGAGTTCCCTGAGAGGTTTTATACTCCTTTCCATGATGAGGCAAAAACCTGTCCATGCTAATAGCTATTACATCCTGAACTGTATTCCACCACCTCCCTCCCTGGAGGAGCTGGGGTTGATTAAACTCCCTGGTTTTTTGGAAATTAAATCAGAGAAAGTTAAGAGATGACAGCTGGATTGGCTTTGGCTCTCAAACTGTGTACTCCGAAGAAGGCATTCATACCAGCAATTTCCAAGTTCTCTTTCTCTTAAACCCCTCCCTCCCTCTACTCCCCAGACACCTGTCTTGACATTCTGGTTATCCCACCCCCAAGAGTCCTTCCTTCCCTCCTTTGGTTGGGCTGGTTTATCCAGACGCTGTCTTGGTCTGGACACTCCCTCCCGTTCCTGGAATTCTATGGGGAGGGGAGGTTCCAGACTGTTCCCCCTATCCCCGCTCTAGTCTTCAACCCAGGCTTCAACAAACCAGTGGCTCACCTCCCCGATAAATCTAGCCCTCACTCTGCCCTACCCCACACTGAGTTCTTAGGATCACACGCCGCAGCCTTGGGTCTGTTCCCTTCCTCCGCCTCCACCCCCATGTCTCTCTGCCTACTCATGCCCAGATGCCCTCCAGCTCACTGACACGGTGGTGACTGTGCCATTTCCCCACAGCTCACTTGCTGGAATTTAAGATTCTGAGAAGCAAATTGTGGGTTAGCAGGGCCACATTTGGCCTATAGATATGTTTGCTTGCCTGCTATAATGTCGCACATTAAGAATGGAGTCAGCATGCCTTTTGAAGTCAGCCCCTCACTAGCTGCACACAGTCCCCTCTGCTCTCTAACGTGTTTCTCCTGCCTCTCGTCTTATCAAGAGGAAGCCTGTGTGTGTGCTCAGTTACTAAGTTGTGTCTGACTCTTTGCAACCCCGTGGACTAGACCGGCAGGCTCCCCTGTCTATGGGATTTTCCAGGCAAGAATACTGGAGTGGGTTGCCATTTTCTTCTCCTGGGGATCTTTCCAACCCAGGAATCAAACTCGAGCCTCCTGTGTCTCCTGCATTGCAGGGGGATTCTTTACCACCGTTCCGCCCAGCAAACCCAATAAGAAACAGCACAGACAAGTCATTAGGAGCACTTTAGAGCCAGACTCTCTGGGCTTTGACTGCCAGTTTCTAGCTCTGTGACCTTGGGCAAGACACTTAAACTCTCCTGGGCTCAGTTTTCACACTTGCAGAACAGGAGAAATAATAACATACTGATGAGCACGCATTCGGTGCCAGGAATTGTTCTAAGCCCTGTACATATATTGACTCCCTTGGACTTCATACCAACGCCACTCAGACCCACCTTACAGCGTTCTCTGAGGATTAGATGAGCTAATGGGTGAGACAGCACTTTGGTACACAGTGTGTGCTCAACAAAAGTCAGCTACACGTTATTGTTTTCACTGCTGTTCAAATGAGGCGCCTGATGCAGGAGTATTAAAGAATGCTAAANAGCCTGTGTGTGTGCTCAGTTACTAAGTTGTGTCTGACTCTTTGCAACCCCGTGGACTAGACCGGCAGGCTCCCCTGTCTATGGGATTTTCCAGGCAAGAATACTGGAGTGGGTTGCCATTTTCTTCTCCTGGGGATCTTTCCAACCCAGGAATCAAACTCGAACCTCCTGTGTCTCCTGCATTGCAGGGGGATTCTTTACCACCGTTCCGCCCAGCAAACCCAATAAGAAACAGCACAGACAAGTCATTAGGAGCACTTTAGAGCCAGACTCTCTGGGCTTTGACTGCCAGTTTCTAGCTCTGTGACCTTGGGCAAGACACTTAAACTCTCCTGGGCTCAGTTTTCACACTTGCAGAACAGGAGAAATAATAACATACTGATGAGCACGCATTCGGTGCCAGGAATTGTTCTAAGCCCTGTACATATATTGACTCACTTGGACTTCATACCAACGCCACTCAGACCCACCTTACAGCGTTCTCTGAGGATTAGATGAGCTAATGGGTGAGACAGCACTTTGGTACACAGTGTGTGCTCAACAAAAGTCAGCTACACGTTATTGTTTTCACTGCTGTTCAAATGAGGCGCCTGATGCAGGAGTATTAAAGAATGCTAAACCTGAATGTGGTATCTGGGATCTGACAGATCAAATCCTTGTTTCATTGGTGAGAAAACTGAAGCACAGAGAGAAAGACTTGGCCAGAGCCGCCCAAGGACCGACCCAGTGGGCAAGACTGAGACTAAACCCTGGGGACCAACCTCAGGCCTGCATCACTCGTGACACCAAGAGATCAAGTCAGCCTGCTGCTGAGTTTAGCTCCATTTGAGATGCAGTGATCACCTGAACAGCCCTCAAGAAACAGCTATGGTAGTACTGCCCTATTATACTGAAAGGAGAATGATCGCTGGGCCAGGGGCCATATTAAACTATGGAGTTCCCATTCATGGATAGATAAGGCTGGGACATGGGCCCTTCATCTTGCTTGCCTCCTCACTGAAGGGAATTCTCTTGAACAAAGCACTGGGTATACATGCTCCCCCCTCATCCAGCTTCTTCAACTCCACTCATTTCCAAATTGGGAATTAGGCTAAAGAGGTTCTGGCCCTAAAGAAAAGGCCAAGAGAACCAAATGGAATTCCCAGTTCCATCCTCCTTAGCCATATAATCTTAGGCGTTTCTTCACCAGCTCTAAGCCTGTTTCCCCATAGGTCTATAATAAAGCAGTCAAGAGAATCTGCCTCATAGGGCTCTAGTAGTGTTGAATGAATTAGTACCTGGGAACAAGTCAGCAGAGCCCTTGGCATGTATTGCTGGGCAGCCATGCAGAGCTCTTCCTTTTTGATTTGTTTTTAAATTTTTTGCAAGATCTCAGCTCCCTGATTAGGGATCAAACTGTATTCACCCTTGCCAGGGAAGTCACAAGAACTCCTCCTTTATGAATGTAGGGCCCTGAGGGCACTCAACCCCCAGCTTTGCCCCTTTCTAGTCTCAAGAATTGGGTGTCCAAGGGGTCCTCCCAGGTGCTGGTCTATCCAGGAGCTTCCAGCTCGAAGGACAAAGGCCACAGCCACCCTTCCCCGGAATCTGGCCATTCCTGTTCCTTGAGTTCTGACCCTCACCCCAGCCATACAGCCTGAGGAGCTGGTCCTTCCAGAAATGCAAATGGCCATGAAGGCTTCTTTGGGATCTGGATCTGTGGCTCATTCCATGACTACATAGTTTAGGCAGAGTATTGGAAGGGGATCTGGGTTTCAATCCCGACAAGGCCACTAGATGAACCAGGCCCTTAGGCAAGGCACCAACCCTCTCTGGGCTTCCCATCTGCAAAACAAAGGAGTTGAAATGTCATGTTTCCAAGGCCCCCTTTATCTTGCCAGTCCTCAAAGTCAAGGGCATTGTGAGCTTGCAATGAAACAAAACATCTTACTGGACCATGTGTTTTAAGTGAAATAAATCAAGCCCTTTATCTTCACAACATTTCTGTGAGGCAGATAGAGCCACCCTTATTTGACCACCAGGAAACTGATGTTTCCGGGTCATGTAATAATGATAATACAAAGAAAGCTAAATCTCCCTGAGTGTTTACAAAGTACAGACACAGTTCAGGATCGCACACAGAGACTGTCTCAATGATTCTAAGCTGCACATTTTAAAATACATTTTAGCATCTCTGAGACTGGGATGTGTGTGAGCACTGTGGACATCTTTCAACAGTGTCAACCAGGCTGCGGTCCTGATGGAGCTGTCACTGCCCATGTGTGCACAGACATCAAAGGTGTCACAGGCTTGGGTTGAAATCCCAGAGACAATAGTGGAGCACTTTTAACCCCTAGGAACCACAGGGTTGTGGGGAAGGGTGGAGGAGGCAGTGAACAGACATGTTTAGCAACATTCCCAAAGCAGGCGTGCGAGGGAGGCTCCCTCTGCATAGTTGCCTTGCTGGCCCCATAGCCCAGCCCCAGAGCCTTTGAGCAGCTCTGTGGGCCCTTTAACAAGGCTGCATCACCAACGCTCAAGGGCATCGAGGACGAGGACATCAGAAGCACAGACATCAATAATTCTGAGTTAAAAAACGACTCCAAAGAACTTGATTCAAAGAGAGAAAATGGATTAGGAACACTAGAGTTTTACCTTTTTTTAGGGATTCCTTTTTATTTTTGTATGAAAAAAGCAGTATGTGAGTTTTAAAAAAATCTGAAAGATTTGAGAAGTATGAAATAAACATTCTAGTTAATTTTAAAACATTGGGCCATAATTTAAATGGCAGCATTTTTCCTTTCTTCACTAAGATAAAATAACGGTACATCTTAAAATCAGTGCTAAGTTGATTAGTGTTAATAACCCCAAGCTGGAAACAGTCCAAATGCCCATCAAGAGGGGAATGGACACATAGATCAGTACACGTGTACACTGGAATATTACTCAGTAATACAAAGGAACAAACTATTAGCATAAACAATAACACAGATGACTCTCAGAAACATATTGGGCAAAAGAAGCCAGCGGGGGAGAGAGACTATTNAAAAAGAAAAAAAACCAGTGTCATTTGCAGAGACATGGATGGACCTAGAGACTGTCATACAGAGTGAAGTAAGTCAGAAAGAGAAAAACAAGTATCATATAGTATCACTTACATGTGCAATCTAGAAAAATGGTACAGAGGAACTAATTTGCACAGAACAAATTTAAAGATACCAAGGGGGGGCGTGGGGGGTGGGATGAAATGGGAGACTGGGATTGACATATATATACTACTATGTATAAAGTAAATAACTAATGGGAACCTCCTGTATAGCTCAGGAAACTATTCAGTGCTTAGTGGTTACCTAAATGAGAAGGAAATCTAAAAAAGAGCTATTCGTATATGTATAGTTGATTCATTTTGCTGTACAGTAGAAACCAACACAATATTGTAAAGCAACTATACTCCAATAAAAAGTTTTAAAAGATAGAGTCTGGTGATACAGTGTCTTTAACAACTCCAATACCTGGCAAGCTTCCCTTTTAAGAAAGATCGAGTACAGGTTCAAACCTATCAGCTAGGGACTGATAACATAATTTTGCTTCTATTGGCTTTTGCCAACAGTTGAGAAGTGGGAAACTGCGAAGAGAGCACACCTATGTCTGAACGACAAACTAGAAAGACAGCAGGCTAATGACTGTAGTTTGAGAAACCTCGATTAAACTTGGTGCCTGAGATGTCTTAGATGTTAACAAACATGTGTTGAGCAAATAGTTGAGAAATCCACTGGGCAGAAGAATGAGTGAAGGGGTGAGTGAGTGATCATAATGACAGGCTCTCCTCTACTTCCCTACCTCCTGTTCTGTCCTTGGCCAGAGATGATTCGTCGTTGAGTCGATGAGGGGAGAGCATTTGCTGGAAAGGAGGTATCAGGGGACGTGGGAAGGTCAGTCCAGAAGAGAACTCTCAGCTTCTGTCCAGGTGCCCATCTGGCCCATGTAGGCAGCCTCCTTATGTACAGGCCCTGGGGACCCCCAGGGGAAGGCATGTTAGACAGCTGGAGCTTTGCCACCAGGCACCCATTTCTGCCGTTTTAGTGGGTGTATTGCAAATTTCCTGGGGAAATCACCGCTCTAGGATTCTTAGCCCGTGTACTTTGTTGGGGAGTTGATTTCAGCCGAGCTCTAGAGATAGACATTTGATGTGGGCCTGACCGAACCCCATTCTATGCCCCTGAATGTTGACTCCTGGTTCAGAGGCAGGCAAGTGACCCTTCTGTATGAGCCAGTATGATTAGATCCCAGGACTTCTGTCTGAGCCATGAAGGAAGAAGATTCTTTTTGTACTTGTCTTGAATCCTAGAAGCCCGTCATGTGGAAACTGACAAGGAAGTCAAGAGGGTAGCAAGTGCAGTCAGGAGACAGCGAGAACCCAAGACCTGAGGGCAATACCGGAGCCTTGGAGCTGACAGCCTCTTCTGGATCTTCCCAGTACATCCCCAATCTACCCCTATAGTATTTAACGTCCAGCATGGCTGAGGGCCACCACCTCCTGGAAGATCGACCTGGAGAAGCAGGTATTAAGCAGCACGGGTGAAGAGCTGACATTTGGAGGGCCATGCAAGATGGGGCCCAAGTCCTTTCTGCAGGTTAAATGTTGAGTACTGCTTTGAGGAAGCATCCTAGGGAGGATGCTCCTGGTCACCGAGTTAGGGCTGGTGGAGCTCCTGGTCCAGACCAACTCTTCCAAAAGCAGGAGGGTTTGGGAGAGCCTGGCCCAGTGGGTCGGAGGTTGTCAACCCCACTCCCTGTCTGCCTTCTGTCTGCAAACAGAAGCAAAGGGAAGAAGAGCCAGTTAAATGCGGGGGGTTGGGGGGAGGGCAGGGGGAGGAGAAAGTTGCACTCAGACCAGGAG
>SJYA01001331.1:2657792-2671969 GCA_006410615.1 Neotragus moschatus
TCAACCCCACTCCCTGTCTGCCTTCTGTCTGCAAACAGAAGCAAAGGGAAGAAGAGCCAGTTAAATGCGGGGGGTTGGGGGGAGGGCAGGGGGAGGAGAAAGTCGCACTCAGACCAGGAGCTAAGTCCCAGCTTGGAGCCACCATCTACAGACTGTGTGACCTCGGGCACATCCTGAGCCAGATGCTCAATAACTCTTAAGAGGGCTGGTAATGCCTGCCTACAGGCCCGTGCTGGAGGCAAGGCTGCTTGGCAGAGTGGAATGGGAGGCAGCAAGCTTTTACAGAGAAGAGGAAAAGGGGGTCTTTAAGCTTCATGTTGGAAAACATTTAAAACTAAAGCAAACAAAACAAAAATAATATCCTCCCTGGTGGTCCAGTGGCTAAGATTCTGCTCACCCAATGCAGGAGGCCCAGGTTAGATCCCTGGTCAGGGAACTGGATCCTACATGCCACAGCTAAACTAAGACCTGGTGCAGCCAGATACATATTAAAAAAAAAAGCAAAACACCTCCCTAGATTTGTAAGGTAGGAGATGCTGTATACAGAAGGAGCGGTCAGGAGGCTGGCTCAGAAACAAGTGTGCATGGGAAGCCCTGGGCAGGGGTGCCAGAAACCTAGGCGCCTAAGAGCACCTGCCCTCTGTGAGTGAATGAATGACTCTGCAGGTCCCTGTGACAGTCATGGGGCCTCAGGAGCAAAAGCCTTTTAGAAAGCATCATGTCCGGGCCTCCCACTGTGGAGAAGGGGAAAATGCCGCAGAGGGAGTGAAAGCGACTTGGCTATGGTCGCTGGAAGGTAGAGCTGAGAGGAGGGGCCAGCTCATTGCTCCAGTTACCAGTCCTAGAACTCAGGGCATGTCTGTTAGCCTCTCCATACCTCAGTTTTCTCTGTAAAGTGGGGATAACCCTCATGGGGGTACTGGGAGGCTCACAGGACACAGAGTATATAACACTGGGCAGTCGCTCAGTCGTATCTGACTCTGCAACCCCATAGACTGCAGCATGCCAGGCTTCCCTGTTCTTCACTATCTCTTGGAGTTTGCTCATATCCACTGAGTCGATAATGCCATCCAACCATCTCATCCTCTGTTGCCTCCTTCTCCTACTGCCTTCAATCTTTCCCAGCATCAGGGTCTTTTCCAATGAGTCAGCTCTTCGCATCACATGGCCAAAGTACTGAAGCCTTAGCTTCACCATCAGCCCTTCCAATAAATATTCAGGGTTGATTTCCTTTAGGATTGACTGGTTTGATCTCTTTGCTGTCCAAGGGACTCTCAAGAATCTTCTCCAACACCACAGTTTGAAAACATCAATTCTTTAGCGCTCAGCCTTCTTTATGGTCCAACTCTCACATTTGTACATGACTACTGGAAAAACCATAGCGTTGACTATACAGACCTTTGTTGGTAAAGTGATGTTTCTGCTTTTCAATACGCTGTCTGGGTTTGTCATACTGGTCATTAGGTCTGGCATATGGAAAGCAGTTGAGGCATGTTAGCTATTAGAATTTTCAGACTACTCAGGAACCTTCCACCAGGAAAGAAATCCCTTCCCACATCCCCAAGCAAAGAATACAAACTGAAGTTTGGGGACTAGTCACCCCCAGCCCCTCTCCCAACCAGATTCCTTCCAGGCCACCTTCAGGAAGGGCCCTTTCCCGAGTGGGTCAGTTCTGTCTTTCTTTGTGTTTCCCAAGTGGACCCTAACCAGAAAACCCCTCCTCCATCCTCCCAGTGCCCGGCTCTCCGGAGGGAGCCTCTGCTGTTTCCTCCTTGGAGAAGCCCTTGTTTGTGATGGCTGTCACCCCCGGCTGGCAAGTCAGCGACGCTCTCCTCTGGCCATCTGACGTCGAGGTGGGATAAAGGCTGGCCTGTGCTCCCAGCCAAGCTCCCACCCCACCCCGGAACTTGCTGAGAGGTGTGCTCCATGAGAGGGACAAAGCTGCGAGGCCCTTCCCTCGGCCAGCAATGCCAGCAGCTCTTCCCATCCGGCCGTGGATTAAAGGAACCTGGGTAAGTGCCCAGGCGGAATAAAGCCTGCAAACATCCTGGGGACGTGCCCCTCCTTGGCAGGAAGACAAGGGAGGGGGTGGCGGTGATGGCTTGGGTCTCCCTGAGCGGCACCCTCCCCACCGGCCCATTCCAGCAGCGCAGTCACATCCTTTCTCCTCAGGACCAGCCCTGTAGTCCTGAGTGTGCCTGGCACCCACCCCTTCATCACAGCACCGCCTCTCTGTCCCATGTGGCAACAGGAGGACCTCACTCATGAGGACAAAGGAGCTCAGGCTTGCCATGTGTCTGCACCATGCCTGGATACAGTAGGCGCTCAAGACTCTCTGGTGAGAGGTATGCTGAATGCTTAAGTCACCACTGCCTGAACATCACTCCTCTGACCCTCCAGACCAGGTTAGATCCCAGCCTGACTTCCAATGACTCACAGTGTTCCCCTGGAGATGGTGACCTCCCCAGGGGCAGGCGCCAGGACAGTTCAGACCGCTGCAATATCCCCAGCGGACAGCGCCCAGAGTGAGGCTGGCGTGTACGATGACTATGCGTATATAGGGATTTGATCTGGGGACTGATTTTGCTTGGCCATGACTTTACTGGAAAATTGCCATCAGGGGACTTCCCTGATGGTCCAGTGGCTAAGATTCTGAGCTCCCAGTGCAGGGGGCCCAGGTTCGATCCCTGGTCAGGAAGCTATATCCCACATGGTACAACTAAGACCCAGAGCAGCCAAATAAATAACATTTGAAAAAAAAACAAAAAAGAAAAGCAAATCGCCATCAGATTTCATCCAGGCTAATAAATGAAACGGAGTCCCATGTGGATTCCTTTGCCCTGCCTTGATGCTTGAGTGGAGGGTGTACTTGGGAAAATGGAGCCTAAGTTCAAATCAGGCCACAAAATGACAGAAAGGCAAAAAGGGGGTTTTAGGTCTACTTTAGCAGGGGATCCACAAACAGGTCCCAACAGAGTGCGCAAGGACTTCACAGGACCTTTATCTCAGCAGCAGCATCTCAACAAAAGGTGTATGGAGACCCTGGACTCCGGGGCACTCGAGTCTAGGCTCCCTCTCCAGGCAAGACAGGGTGGGCACTGGGGGAGGCAAATGGGAAGTTGGGAAGGGACCCCAACATGGTGGGCCGAATAAGCAGTCCCCGTGGAACTGCTTCTCCCCTGGGGTCTGCCCCAGAGGGAGCGTGGCTCAAACCTGATAAATCAAGAACTCCTCACATCCCAGGTCCCAGGAAACAACGCTCAGCCCAGGGCTCCAAAGCTGCCATCTGACCTAGGGAGGACTTGGCCTTGGCCCTTGGGGAGGACCCTTGTCACTCAGCGGCTGGTCCAGGGGATTGGGGGTAATGATCAATGCCTGGGGGTGATTTCAGAGGACCCCATCAGGAAAGGAAGGAGCACTCTGAACATAAGCCCAGTGTCACAGATCCAAGCACTCTGCACAGCACCTCTTATGCTACATCTCCACTCCCTATCGCCACTGCCCTGGGACTCCCATGAGCATTTAGAATGTGTGGCCAGTGCCCCCCAGTCAAAGGAAAAGCATCTAGGGCCAGGAGAGACATAGTGTCTGACTTAACCACACGGCACCGCTAATATCCTTTTACAGGGACTCACCATCCATTGTCACATTGAAAAAATAAGGTGCGTTTGGCAATCACTTCTAAACCACCACCAATTTATGAAACAGTCACTTGAAACGCATAGCAAACCTAGGCCCTGGGAGGTCCCCAGCTTTTTAATTCTAATTTGCCGCACAGGTTTCTCAACAATGGGAGAACGAAGCCCTTTGAAGCCAGCTGAATTCCTTTGCTCAGAGCCAAACAGGAGGAATTCCAGTGCATTCTGGGTATATTGATCCTCACGACAAGGATTCTGGGCATGCCCATAGCATGCAAGGTGTGTGCTGCCTCTTTGCAGTGTTTCTACACCTCCAAAATACAGATGCCTAGCCTAAGTGGAGCCCACTAGAACTTGTCCTTCCCATGCCCTTTTCCTTTCTGCTTACATCGGACACAAGGCACCTACCTGATTAATTTCAGGAAGGGAACTGGAGAGTCAGGGTGGTGGCATCCAAGCCTTCAAGCCCAAGGCTCCTGAAGGTGTGTGCCTCCCTCGGCCATGGGGTTCTATTAAGAGATGGGTCAGTCATTTCTCCCTGCCAAGGTGCTGTTGGGGTAGTCTCTCACGTCACAGTGTCCTGAATGCTGGCAATACTCTTGTTCCCAACCTCGAGGTAGTTCTCCTTTCTGCTGTAACCTGGTTTACATTAGACCCTGGACTTGGATGCGGAGTGTCACTAACATTGTGAACTGCATGCAACGCCATGGGAAAACTCAGCCACAGGTGAGTAAAAAAATTCTGGTGAAAATCATGAAGAGAAGTACTCGGTAATAACAGCAACACCTACAGTAAACTCCAGGCACTAAACCAAGCTTCTTACCTTAACTATCTTGTTTCATCTTCATTAAAAACCCTATGAGTTAGGAGTTATAACACTGTCCTTTTTACACAGGTGGGAAAAACAGACTCTGATGATGATCTTGTCAAAGGTCACACAAATTTTACAAAGTAAATACTGAGATTTTAACCCAAATGCTGGGCACGTGCCTGGCAGTCCAGTGATTAAGCCTCTGTGCTCCAATGCAGAGAGCACACGTTCAGTCCCTGGCTGGGGAACTAAGATCCCACATGCCATGTGGCACAGCAACCCCTGCCCCCCAAAATTACAAGTGCTCTGACTCCATAGCCCACACTCTTAATCATGAAAAACTGGATATTATCTCAATATCTGTACACAGAGGGGCTTCTCAGGTGGCTCAGTGATAAAGAATCAGCCTGCCAGTGCAGGAGACACAAGAGATGTGGGTACAATTCCTGGGTCGGGAAGATCCCCTGGAGGAGGAAATGGCAACCCACTCCAGTATGCTCACCTGGCCAATTCCATGGGCAGAAAAGCCTGGGAAGCTACAGTCCATGGGGCTGCAAAGAGTTGGACATGATGGAGCACAGCACAGGGCAGGGTATGTAGAAGACCAGTTTGGGAAGCAAGAGTCATCATGATCTGAACATTTAACCCATGAACTGAGCACTTATAAAATCAGTGCCTACTCAAATATCACTCCCCACTTAACATCCGTGTCCAGCACAGACCTTAACATTTCAAGTCAGCAACCTACTGGGTTAATTGGATGCTGACAAAGCGATGCAAATATAGTGCGCAGCATCTGAAGGGGAAATAACTAATATTCTAAACAACGCAGCATTTCATGAAGGCAGCGAAAGTCATTTGGAAGAACTAGCAGAGTTATACCCAAGGAGTGGCAAAGTCCCTGGGTTAACAAGTGAGGGGAATATCCAGCAGGTTCTTCAGAACAGGAGAACTTTGATGACAATAGGGATCCGATGAGACTCTTGGGAAACTGCTGGAGCTCTTGCCAATATTTTGCAAAAATGACCTTTCTTATACATCTGCTGGGAAAGTTAAATGGGAGGAGAGAGCTGTGCCTTATAGCTATTGTTAACCATGTCGAAACAATTACACAAAAAATAAATCAACGCTTTATGTGTACTAAGAACTGGGGCATGGTTGCAGCTGAAACTTAAATTTTGTTAACCACAACATAAAATCCACTTATGGTCCAGACTGTTTGTTTTTTTGTCCAAATAAAGACCTAATAAAATCTTTCCCCCTCAATATCCACTATAAAGTTGATCTCCATTTTAAGTAGTTTCTCTTCTAAGTGAAATCTCTCCTTGAACTAGGAATCCCTGTGCTCCTATGTCAAGCCCTGCTGACCTCCTGCCATGGGAGACCCATCGCCAAGAGCTGAGCCTCAGAGAGGCAGAGAACTTTCCCATCAACTGTTTCATCGAATGCCTTCTAGAAGCCCAGAAACAAAGTAAACTGTTTACTGTTACTCCACACGCATATATCCACTTCACAGTTTACAAAATGGATCACTCCTACGATCTCACCTTGACCAACAGGAACACTGTACCAGGCAAAAATAACACTCACACATTACTTGTGAGAAATGGAGGTTTAGATCAAAAGAACGTGCTTGAGGTCCCCTAACTCACTGGTGGCAGCTTCAGGACGAAAATTCAGCTTTAAACCTCTTATTCTTTCCCACATGATACCTGGTTCTCACAGACTTAGAAGGACAAGTGAAAATTCTGCTGGCTAATCAACAGTGTTTCAGGCCAGAGAAGTCTTTTGAGAAACTATCTGCTTTAAAACACCCAGACATATCTCCTTTCCTTTCACAGAAACAGCCCAACATCTTAAAGCAGAACAGTGACAATGAACACATTGCCACTGCTTTATAGGGACTGTTCCAGGTGGAAAAAAAAAAAAACCAGAGGAGCTCTAATTCAAATGCTTATCAGAATTCCCTTGGAATTTTTTGAAAAATACAAATGCCCAGGTATTGCTTTGTTTTTTCCTCCAAAGCTCCAGCTGTGTTTCTAATGAGCAGCCATGTTTAAAAACAACTGGACTCTATGATGACCTTCTACTTTTCTCTAGTTTGTTTCACTTTTTCTATTTCATATTCTGTGCTCCCATTTCATTTAGTTCCTGTTCTCCAATTTCTCCATCTCTGTTTTTTTTTCTGATGTTCTTTCTCAAGCCTTTAACAAGCATAGTAGAAAAATTTTGTATACATATATAAAAACAGTATGTATAATGTATATATTTTAGAAAACTTATGAATTTTTGCCTAAGAAATTTATGACACTTTGATTCCACTTGTTTGACTTGGTGTGAATACAATGCCAGATTTCTAATTTAAAAAATAGATATGTCACAAGCAACTAATGTGCTATACTATAGTCAGTATCTTGTAATAACCTAGGGTGGAAAATAATCTGAAAAATAACATATGTGTACATGTATAACTGAATCACCTTGCTGTACACCTGAAACATTGTAAGTCAACTATACTTCAATAAAATATATATGTTAAGAAAGGAAATGCTTAGGATGCAGGGGCCTTGCAAGCCACTTGCAGGCAAAGGTAGCAGTGTTCTCAGATTCCTAGCTGTGCCAAAGGAGAAGCACATGAATTATTAAGAAATGCCCACCAGTGGATGACTGAGTCTACTATTTGGGTGTTGGCAAAACCTCTGAGGACGAGGAAGAAACACACCTGGTCACCAGCATCTTTGCAACCAGTTGTGTGCTGCTGCTAACAAGCACCTTGGCTCCGTGACCTTGGGTAAGTTACTTCCCCCTGTGAGACTCAGTTTTTCTCATCTATAAAATGGGGATCAACACTCACACCTGTTTGGAAAGCATATGAGATAACGTGAGACATACAGTGAGCCCAGTGCTAGCTTTGTAGTAAACACTCAAAGCACAGAGGCTGTCATGACCATAGCCAAGTGCCGAGCAGATGATAGCATTTGATAAATGTTAGGCCTCTCCATCAAGAAGGTATTTCTATGTCCCCTATCAAGGGGGCTCCATGACCTTCAAAACCATGACTACAGGTTTGTGCAAACAGAAGAGGGGATTAAGATTGGGTAAGTCAGGGACAGGAATCTCATCCCTACAGTGGGAGGTACATGTAGGGCCCCTTGTTCACAGGACAAGAGAACCAGCCATTCCCTGGAGGGTACAACAGGGAGAAACTACTCAGCATTGGAACTGAAACACTGTTGCTTCTTGCCTGGGCCTGGGCACGGGTTCTTTGCAGCGGGCACCTGAATAAGCCTGACTGCCCAGAGGGCAGCAGTGCTCAGGGCTCCACACAGTGCCATCGGCCCATGCACAGCATGGCCGGCTCTTGGCCACACCTGCACCCACTTGTTCTTAGCTTCCCGTCCCTCACTGGTTTTCTGAGCTGAGTTTCCTGGGCTTTTCCTCATCTAGCCTTTTGAGTTCTTCCAGAAGCCCCTCCTCCATGCAGCAGAATCTGGTCCCTGTGTCCCTTTCCTGCCTCAGTGTCTTGACCTCTGAAAGCATTCCCCAAACCCTCGGCCTGCCAGCGACCATATCAGGGTTAGCCTTTTTAGAAGCTGTGCAGCTTTCAGTGCCTCCACTAAGCCTCCAGGAATCTCCTTCTGCCCGAACCTGTCAGCACAAATTGAAGCCCATACCTAATTTTACTTTGGGCATCACTGGCTGAACTGCAAGAACCTCTGAAACACTGTGACTCAGACCCCACCGAGTGCCTGCCATGTGCCTGCTCAGCTGTTGATGCCCTGAGTCTGGCTCAGTGATTCTCCCCTCCAAGATCTGTGCCCTGGTTGAGCTTCATCAGCCCCAGAAACTATTACCGTGATCAGTTTCCCCTCTTGGCTCCACACAATTCAGAGGAAAAGCAGGCCAGCTGGACTGGAGCTGCATCTGATCTTCCCCATGTCTGAAAGTCGCTCACAGCAGACCGCCACGGTTCCCCACACACCTCCACTGAGAGGCCCTCATGCAGAGGGGGCCATTCCACAGTCTGATGAAACACTTGGATCCAGCGCCCTGGGGACAGGGAGCTGCTTCCTCCTTCAGTTAGTCTTAGTGGCTCAGTTGGGTCCAGCTCTTTGTGACTCCATGGACTGTAGCCCACCAGGCTCCTCTGTCCATGGATTCTCCAGGCAAGAATACTGGAGGGGGTTGCCATGGCCTCCTCCAGGACTTCCTCCCATTACACAGGTTGGAATCCGACCCTGGCAGGGAGCAGCGGGGCTGTGAATGAGCCTGGTGGTCACAGTTAACTAACCCCACCTAATCCCTGCCCACCTGGAAAAAAGGAGTAAGAGATGACAAGGGCTTTCTTCTGCCGCCTCTGGGTGAGTCACCCGTCTTCTTCTTGGCTCACTTAAGAAGGGGTCCGGGGCGGGGGGGGGACCTGGCTGGCCAAACCCTCAGCAGGCTTATGTATCTGGTGACTGACAACTTCTTTTTTCCCCAACCCAGTTCTCATCAGCACACGACCCCTGGACCCCTTTGAAGAGGAATGGCTCTTCTCCCCCATGTGAAAGGACAGTTATTGGGAAGGGAGGAGATGAAAACCACCACCCCAGGTTGAGATCTGAAGCATCTCAGCCTTTTGATGTTTCAGATGAGAGGTGGGGACTGAAATCTGGGTCTCCCCGACTGAGTGAGACATCAGTACTATCCGACAGCGGGACGTGTTCACACCTGGCGCTTGAGCTGGAGGGAGTTTTCTCAGTCACCACTGTCCCTGGGACTCGACATCCGTGGAGCCCTGAGCCAACTAAGAGGGCTAAATAAAAGCTAAGTAAATGCCTGGCCTCTGAAGGATATACGCTCAACTGGCCCTAGTCTGGAGGGCTCGCACCCATTCAAGGCCCTTCCCTTCCCTGTATCTCTGCCTGGTTAGCACCTCTGCGCTTGCAGCTCTTAGCCTACGAGGGCACGCAGCCTTAGCTTTAACCCCAGCGAGGACACATCCCGGGCCTGCCAGCGCGCCCACCAGAGCCTGGAACTCCACTGTTACAGCCGTCACACTAGCTGTTCTGTGCTTCTTTGGTTATTGCACTGTGGCCTCCCAGTAAGCTTCATAAGGGCAGAGATGTGGCTGTCTGCTTTGTTCTCCTGGTCTCTCTCTCTCCTGGTTCCTTTCATAGTAGTTGCTACATAGGAAGCTCTCCATGGAGCTTCCTCTGGGGCTAGGGTGCCTGAATTCTGGTTGTAGCTCTGTTATACCCTAGCTGTGGGGCCTAGGCAAGTAACTTAACCTTTCCAGGCCTCAGTTTCCTTACTTGTAAAATGAGGTAAGAGTAGTACCTACCAGGGACTTCCCTGGTGGTCCAGTGGTTAACAATCCACTTTCCAATGCAGGGAACACAGGTTCTACTCCTGGTCTGGGAACTAAGATCCTACATACTGCAGAGCAACCAAGCCCACGTGCAACAACCAGAGAGCCCAGACCCTGCAACTAGAGAAAGCCTGCGTGCTGCAAGAGACCCAGGAGAGCCAAAGAAAAGGGATAGTACCTACTGCACATCCAAAAGAAATTCAAACTTATATACACCCCAAAGCTTGTGAATGAATATTCATAGCAGCGTTATTCATAATAGACAAAATGTTGAAATAACCAACTATCAACTGATGAATGGATAAATGTAAATCCATACAGAGGAATATCATTTGGCAATAAACAGAATTAAGCACTGACACAGGATTTAACAATTTGAATGAGCCTTGAAAACTTTCAAGTGAAAGAAGACACAAGAATCCACATATGGTTCTATTTATATGGAATGTCCAAAATAGATAAATCTATAGAGACAGAAAGTAAATTAGTGGCTTCCCAGGCTGGGAGAAAGGGTGGGAAAAAATTGATGGGGTGGGTGATTGCTAAGGGAAGCTGGGTTTCTTTTTGGAGTGATAAAAAATATTCTAAAGTGACTGGGTGATGGTTGCAGAAGTCTATGAACACTTTGAAAGTCATTTAATTGCACACTTTAAATGGCTGAACTGTATGGCATTTGAATTATATCTCGGTAAAGCTGTTTAAAAAAAAATCATAGATATTATCTCATAGTATTGTTTAGGCAATTAAATGTATTACTTGTGAAAGTGTTACTTACCTAAACTAACTGGGTAGTAACTAATACACATTAAACCTTGATTATATGCTAAGCACTTTACAAAGAGTACATTGTTTCAACCTCACAGCTCAGTTCAGGAAAATGCTCACACGCACTTTAACAGATGAGGAAACTGAGGCTCCCAGAGATTAAGTAATTCACCTTACACGGCTGGTAAGCAGCAGAAGCAGGCGAAACCCATGTGCTACACCATCACATACAGACAGAGCAAGGTTCCCCAAACCCTGGGGTTCCCGGAACTTGAAGTGGGAAGCCACTTGGCAAAAACTAACAGCACTGACATCAGATGAGAGCCCCACAGGCCCTCAGAGCTACTTGCTCGCGTCTTCCTCCTGCAGGCAGCTAGCTGTGGGGCAGGCCCTCTCCCCCAGCCCCAGCCCTGTGCTCCGGGGAGTCTGGTCTCTGCCAGGGCCCGGCGGACCTGCTCTGCTCCCCCGGCTCTCACAGCACCTCTGCTCCTGTAACTCCAGCTGTCCTCACACCTGCCCAGCCTCTCTGGTCAAGGATTCCCTGCAGCCCTTGGACCTTCCGATGCCCAGGATTGGTTTCTTAGCACCTCTCAACATTTTTTTAAAGCCTTTATTGAATTTTTCTACAACACTGTTCCTGTTTTATGTTTTAGTGTTTTGGCCACAGAGCAGGTGGGATTTCAGCTCCCCAACCAGGGATTGAACTCTCGCCCCCTGCATTGAAAGGCAAAGTCTTAACCACTGGATCAGGGGAGTCCCTCAACATTTTTAAAACTGGAAAAATCCCTTCCAATTCACACTTTATAAATCTTAAAGAAATAAACAAGAGCATGCCACGTCCCTGTTATAGGCTTTCCACAGCTTCTCACTGTGTTTAGAACGAAACCCACCACCCTCTTGCCCAGGTGTGAAGACCCCTCCTGGCTGGCTCCCCAGCCTCCTCCAGCTCCTACCACTTTGTCCAAGGCTCCCTCTACTCTGCCACCCTGAACATTTCAGATCACTTCAGGAATCATTCCTCCTCTCTCTGCTTGGCTAGCTCCTGGGTCTCCAGACCCCAGTTTAACTGTCCTTCCCAGAGAGGGCTTATCTGACCAGAGCGACCTTAATTAGGTCCCCCTATTAATTCTCCACCAGGGCACCATTTTATTTTCTTCCTAGAACTTACAACAATGGGCAGTTATATGCCTGTTTCTTTGTTTGGTCATTTAATCCCTGTTCCCCACCCCCAAATTCCCCATGACGCACACTAGACTACCTGATCCATGTGGGCAAGGACCAGGCCTACATCATGGGTGCTTAACATAGATTTCAGGGTTTAATTTGTTTAAATTAATTTATTTTAATTGGAGGCTAATTACGATGTTGTAGTGGTTTTTGCCATACATTGACATGAATCAGCCATGGGTGTACATATGTCCCCATTCTGAACCCCACTCCCACCTCCCTCCCCATCCCATCCCTCAGGGTTGTCCCAGGGCACTGCCTTTGAGTGCCCTGTTTCATGCATCGAACTAGGACTGGTGATCTATTTCACATATGGTAATATGCATGTTTCAATGCTATTCTCTCAAATCATCCCACCCTCGCCTTCTCCCACAGAGTCCAAAAGTCTGTTCTTTATGTCTGTGTCTCTTTTGCCATATTGCATATAGGGTCATCGTTACCATCTTTCTAAACAGGGTTTCTTGACTTTGGCCTTCACCTGGAGCCTCTGCCCACATCTGGGCCCAGATAACTCTTCATGGTATGGGAAGAATTGCTTTGCGCTTTATAGGATGTTTGGAAGCATCCCTGGTTTCTAGTTAGATGCACACTCACAACTGTGACAACCAAAAATGTCCCTGGACATTGCCCAATGTTCCCCGGGACAGAAAAGCTGTCAAAATCTTCTCTAGTTACGAATCACTGATGTAGCTGGTGAAAGACGGAAGTCAAAAGTAAAGATAAAAACCATTCATCTCAAGTGCCATACGGTTTGACAGCAGGGTGTTCAGATACTCAGCAGGGCTGTTTACCACCACACATAAGAATATACGGGGTAGGACTTCCTGGGTGGTCCAGTGGCTAAGACTCCATGTTCCCAATGCAAGGGGCCCTGGTTCCAACCCTGGTTAGGGAAGTAGGTCCCACATGCCACAACTAAGAGTTCACACGCCAGGATTCAAAGCAAGATTCCATCTGAAGATAGGGCTCCATCACTAAAAAGTGTTTGAACACCCCTGATGAGAGTCCAATGTCCTTGTTTATAGGTGATGAAACTGAGGAGCAGAGAGAGGCAAAGTGATCTGATCTAAGACATACAGACTTCCCAGGTCCCCTAGGGGCAGGAAATCAAGGACTTTGCAGGTGGATGGAACTGGGTTTGAATTCTGGTTCTGTTGCCTGATGAAGTTCTCTAAGCCTCAGTTAAGTAATTGGAGAAGTGTAAGTGATCGTATCTTCCTCGTCAAGTTTTGTGAAGTTAGGTGAATGGATGTGAAGTACTAGAAACACTATACCTATACCTTGTCAGGTGCTAGCTGCAACTTGGAGACAGCACAGGCATTAGAACAGAGGCGTGGAAGCTCCTAGACAAAGCTATGTTCGCAGACTGGCACTTCCACACCCAGCTGTGTGGACGAAGGCAGATCTTTCAATTCTTTGAGACCTAATTCCTCATCTGTTTAACTGGCATAATAATTTCTCACTTACAGGTGTGCTGGGAGGACTAGATGAAATGAAGCAGGCAAAGTGCTTAGCACATTTCCTGGGGACAGAAAACACCTGCCATTGTTATCAGCCAAAAAAAAGTCTGTGATATTTTGTTTGGGAAACTGCAGCTAGATGTTCTGCAAGTGCCCAGGGAGTATGCTCCTGCAAACTTACCTCACCTCCTCCAGGCTGTGCAAGGCCAGTAAGTCTTGGAAGGCACACCTGTACCAGAAAGAAGTAGTTTTGGGTGATGAATGGAGCATGACTTAGAAGCTCCCACCTCACAGCTCCCTTAGAAAGAATGTGTTGCATGATTGCCTCTTTTAAGAGAGGGGGGAGCAAAAAAAAAAAATACAAGCAAGAACTTCAAGGTCAGGTTCACTTCCCTGCAGGCTCCTCCTGGGCTGAAGTGAAATTTCAAGAATGCAGCCTCTGAGCCCAGTTTACATTCCCACCCTCTCTCGTATCCAGGATACCAGAGGGACCTGTCGCATTCCATCCCACCAATCAGCCTCCTCGGTCACATCCTGCTGGGGGCGGGGCCAGCCACTGGCTCTTGGGAGAAGCATCACTGCTTAGCAGGAGGGTCAGCCATTCATTTGTTCAACACATGTGTTCAGAGCTTATCAAGGCCAGGCACTGAGGATGGACAAACAGCCTGATCCCTTGCCCTCGAGGAGCTTGCAAGCGCCTCAGAGAAGACAAGTCAGTCACACAAATACTGTGAGCAGGTCTACAAAGCTGTAGCACGCAGTGGCATGAGTCTGTGACTGTCTATGGGGGTCTGAACTACTCAGCGATGTTAGAGGAGGCTCCTTGGAGTAAGTGATAATTAAGTAGAGAGCCGAAGGGTAAGTATGCATTAAAAGGTGAAGTGAGGAGGGAAGAAGAGTCCGAGTAGGGGGACTAGTGCTTG
>SJYA01001331.1:2673260-2727527 GCA_006410615.1 Neotragus moschatus
GCAGGAGGGGACAGGAGAGGCAAAATCAGGGTCAGACTTTTGTCCCAAGTGCCATGCATGGTAAAGCAGCAGCATGTCTTGTTTCTTTCCACTTGTTTTGGTTTTTTTTTCGGCTGTGTCATGCAGCATGCTAGATCTTCCCTGACCAGGGATCCTCTGCGTTTGGAGCTCAGGGCCCTAATCACTGGACCACCAGGGAAGTCCACACCAAAATGCCTTTAACGCGGGGATGGCATGATCAGACTGAGTTTCTATTAAAAAAAATTATAGATTACATTATATATTAATATTATCTTGGACAGTGGAGTAAGGAGGTGAGAGAAGCAGATTTATCAGTTAGGGAACTTTAGTAGTAGTGTCCAAGTCTGCAAAATGATGGACCTGGGCTAATGGCAGTGGGGAAGGGGAGCTGGGGGCTCTGCAGGTGGGGGAGGGGCTGTCCTCTTCCTCCATGTCCCTCTCCTTCTGGAAAGCCCTGGCAGCCACACCAGGACTGATCTCCTTCTAGACTGACATCACGTCAGAGCAGCCTCTCTGGGTTGCAAAGATCACAGAGGCACTGCCAGGCATTTGGAATCTGATAACTGATAAACCTGCGCTGGCCACCCATGCATCAGGATCACTCCAGGGAGGAGAAGCCTCCACACTGGGGGCAGGGGCCGGGGGGTGGTGGTCCCAGCACCTGAGGCACCTAAGTCTGAGGCACATCCTCAGACTTAAAGGCTCTAGAGAGATGGCAAGGGTCGTAATGACAAACGTGTTCTGCAGGCACCTCTGATGCAAAATGGACATCCCTCTCCAGCTCTACAAGGAAGTCTGGAAGGAGAGAGTCTGTAGAAGCCTGCTTGAGGCTATACACAGGAGAGGTGCTCAAAAAACATCTGAAGAAGCAAGGGGGAGAGAGAGGGGAAAGGCAACAAGTTAGTTAATTAGTGACTTCTCTGAAACCCTGATGAGCCTCAGGGGATGCTTGATCTCCTGACTTGGAGGTGGGGGGAAATACTGGCTTTCAGCCTGGTAGATGGATAACTGAACCTGGCTGTCTCCCCTGCCCCTGTGGTCCCATCCCCAGAGATCAGGAGGTCAGAAGGTCCGAGATGGGGCTTGAGACTTCAGAGGTACTGCTAGTAAAATACATAAATAAATAAAAATTAACAAAACTAAAAAAAAAAAAATTAACAAAACTAAAAAAGCCATAGAAAATATAGTGAAAGTATTAAAACAAAACAACCTACGAACACAGGCAACAAAAACCTTTCCCCTCCTCACCCATGAATGCAAGCCCCCCAAATAACAGGAAAGTTAAGATTTCCTTCCGTTATACACGTGTAGACAACAGATCGGTAGTTGCCTGAGGTGGGGGCAGGAGGACAAATTGGGTAAGGGGAGTCAAAAGGTACAAGCTTCCAGTTACAAAATGAAACAGTCATAAGAAATAATGTACAGCATGGTGACTATAGGTAACAATACCATACTGTATATTTGAAAGTTGCTAAGAATAGATCTTCATTTTTTTATTGACATGGTTGATTTACAAAGTGTTAGCTTTTGGTGTACAGCAAAGTGATCCAGCTATACATATAGAAATACATATTCTTTTCCACTGTAGGTTAGTACAAGACATTAAATATAGCTCCTTGTGCTATACAGTAGGTACTTGTTTATTTTATATACAGTAGTTGTGATAGTAGAATTTAAAAGTCCTCATCACAAGTAAAAAAAAAAAATTACGTAAAGAGATAGATGCTAACTAGATTTACTGTGGTGATCATTTTGCAATATACACAAATATTGAATCACTACATTGTACACCTAAAACATATGTTATATGTCAGTTACCCTCAATTCAAAGAAAGATTTCCTGTATGTGCTTCCAGAAATATTTTCATGGACGTACCAGCATGTGTGTGTACCCAGCATACACACAACACACGTCCACTTGACTGCATCATGCCTAAGAGAGCAAGCCTCATTAACAAAAGGTTTATAATGTAAACAATGAAGAAAGAACAGCACCGCCAGTCAGCTATGGTCTTTATCTCGGAAAGTTTACTTTATACGTATTAAAAAGGCTCATTTAGCGTCTTCAGATGTGGACTTGATTATATGGCTCTCTTTTCCATACACGAAAAGAAAAACGCAAGCAAATGACATTAGCTCAGAGACCGATAACCTGAACCCTCCTGAGCTCTGAATCACCTGCGCCTGTGGCTTCCTCACAGCACTGTATTGGAGTACAACCAATTAACAGTGTTGTGACAGTTTCAGATGGACAGCAAAGGGACTCAGTCATACAGATACATGTATCCATTCTCCCCCAAACTCCCTCCTACCCCAGATTTAAAGCAGCAAATTGAAGTCTTTTTCCTGGAGAATGTGGAAATAAAGTGCAAGTCACTCAGTCATGTCCAACTCTTTGTGAGCCCATGGACTATGTAGTCCATGGAATTCTCCAGGCCAGAATACTGGAGTGGGTAGCCTTTCCCTTCTCCAGGGGATCTTCCCAACCCAGGGATCGAACCCAGGTCTCTCGCATTGCAGACAGATTATTTACCAGCTGAGCCACAAGGGAAGCCCTTGTGTGGATCCCAGGCCAATTCCCCAGACCCTCCTGTTCAATGTATTATGTTCCTGTGTGTGGTGAGGTGGACTCCTCAGGAGTCACAGGAAAGTGGATACTTCTTTCAATAACTGTTTGACGAATTGACATTTCAACCAAAGAAGAAAGAAAGAAAGTTGCACAGTTGTGTCCAACTCTTTGCGATCCCATGGACTGTAGCCCACCAGGCTTCTCTGTCCATGGGATTCTCCAGGCAGGAAAGAGTACTGGAGTGGGCTGCCATTTCCTTCTCCAGGGTACTTCCCAACCCAGGGATCAAACCTGGGTCTCCTGCATTGCAGGCAGAGTCTTTACCAACTGAGCTACTATGCTAGTTATTAACGATTACGGCTCCATATCATTTCACCTTCCCCTTTATCTTTCTACCCTTTTAACTACTGTTTTGCCCTGTTCCTCCCATATTCATTCACTGACCTCCCCAGCAGATGTTTCCACCTGTGAGTCCTGCTTTCCTAAACTTTCTCCCTTTCCAGGGGACCACAGGCACAAAGTCCAGGAATTTGCACAACTTGGCAAAAAGGTTCTGTCTCCAAATCCCTGTTCATTAGCATGGCTCGTTAATTATAAATGCTCTGCTCTGCAGCCACTCGTCTCCCCAAACACCCTAAAGAGCAGATTAAGTTTTAACTTTGGCTGGCAGGACACCTGCTTCTGAAATTCCTCCCCACCTCCACCTCACCTCCTAGGATTTACAACACAAAGCAAACATTTACACTGGTTAAGATTTACCAAAAGGAAGTGTGGCCTGGAATGTTTCCTTTGAAGTTCTGTCTCAAAAGAAGAAGGAGCCCTTTTAAAATACATATAAAATAGGAGACCTCAAAACCTTCTCCAGGGTGTCTGACAGGCACTCCGCATAACCAGACCCTCTCAATTTTTCACTTGGGCCTTGACATCAGCACATGGTAAATTCTGAGCATAACTCAGAACTATGGGTCCCTCTGCTCCAGGGTAAATGGAGTTATCAATCAAGTGGCTTCCTGGAAACTATAGGGTAGGACTTTCTTCCTAAGATACCACCAAGGAGGGAAGAAGAAAAGGGTACCCTATGAAGTGAAGTGGCTCAGTCGTGTTCGACTCTTTGCGACCCCATGGACTGTAGCCTACCAGGCTCCTCGGTCCATGGAATTTTCCAGGCAAGAGCACTGGAGTGGGTTGCCATTTCCTTCTCCAGGGGATCTTCTCAACCCAGGGATTGAACCCCGGGCTCCTGCACTGCAGGCAGATGCTTTACCACCAAAGATACCACCAAGGAAGGGAGAAGAAAAGGGCACCCTATTCATAGGGGGAGCCAGAGGTNCGGTCCATGGAATTTTCCAGGCAAGAGCACTGGAGTGGGTTGCCATTTCCTTCTCCAGGGGATCTTCTCAACCCAGGGATTGAACCCCGGGCTCCTGCACTGCAGGCAGATGCTTTACCACCAAAGATACCACCAAGGAAGGGAGAAGAAAAGGGCACCCTATTCATAGGGGGAGCCAGAGGCGAGGCCATTTCCTAGGCAGGAAGGGGCCTGAGGTACACCTGCTCGCTCCAGACAAGCCTGATGCTCTCAATGAGGCATGTCTGGTTTACTGGAGGTGGGCGAGGGGTTGGGGCACGGCCAGCCCAGGGTGGGTGCTGGCTGAGCTGATGCAGTAAGCACCAAGTGCCATGGCAAACATGAGGTCATGCAGATACTTTTGGGGGAAAGGAAGTGAGAAAATTCCCCATACCTACCCCACCCCATGACTGCCTGGTGTGACCACTGGAAAAGCGCTACCAAGAAAAGCAAGGAGGCTGCACTTGTTTGGCCTTTGTATCCAATCAGAACCTTTTATTCCTTTAGCGAGCACACATCGAAGGTGTAATCAACCAAGAATCTTGACCACGTGAGGCAGACCCAGGTGATGGTCGTAAACACCAAGCAAAGGAAGGGCAGATGAAGCATGAACTCACCAGGAAACAGCAGCATTAACAACTGACTCTGTCCTAGGCACCTGCTGGCTACTTAACCTGACTGCTCTCTAGTCCTCAACAGTACTCAGGGTATAACGGTTCTTATACACACCCTGTAGGTGAGGGCATTGAAGCTGGCTCACCTGGCCAAGACTGCAAGTGATGCTCAAAAGCCCGTGTTCTTCAGACTGTACTCAGACCTCTAACTGGAAGACAGAGATTAAAAGCAGCCTGCATGAAACACCATAACCACTGGACCTAGATTCCTAAATTGTGGATGGCCCAGTTCAGCATTTTTCTTAGCTGAGTGACCTTGAGCAAGTCCCTCAGCATTCCGCCCCCCAGCCCCCCCCCACCGACTCCCTGTGGGTGTTTCTGATTTCTCTTCTGTCCTCAGCTGCAGCATGTCTGGGGGGGGGGGGGGGTTGGCGCCCATTGGAGGAAGGAGTCAGCATCCACCCACTTGCTCCAACTTCCTCACCCATCCAGCTGAGCATTCAGCATTTTACCAGCATGAATGCAATCTATTTTGGTAAGACTTTTCCTTACTCCCAGGTTCCCTATAAAGGGAGAAGCATATTCCTTCCAACATGAGCTTATATTCTCTCTATATATCCTTCCAAAGTTGGAAAAGCAGCCAACTTAATGCTCCACTAGGCGATTTTACACTCAGGCTTTCACTAAGTGGACATCTACAAGCACTAACCTCTCATGGTTCTTCAGGTAAACTCAACCCCTGCAAAAATTCATCTTTACTTGGTGAAAGAATGCACCCAGAGCCCCTGAGCACCCTTATTCTTTCTGCCTTGGGCTTTCCAGGATCTCATAAAGCCACAGTCTTTCTCAGAGGAATGGCATGGTTCTGATTCTGAATTCAATTCAAGGACCAACATTACAATTCATTTCTCAACAGTTCTGAAGCTCAATTTCCTGGTTAGCCGATTGCGGAATGAGACAATTTACTGCACAAGGTTATCCCTGAAGAGCTAATAAGATGCCAGGTAAAACTCATTCATCAGAAACATTCCAGAACTTCTTGTGTACTGGGCCCTTTAACACACCATTTCAATGCGTCAACATAAGACATGCACATTGGAAACATTCTGAAATACAGGTCACAGGATGAACAAATAGACCAATCAATAAATGAAGGGGAGGGGAGGGGCCTCGCAAGGGCAGTGGGGCCCTGAGTCATGCTAAGAAGTTTTGGGGTTTTCTATGGGCGCTGGAGAACCACAAGAAGTTTCTGAGAAGGGTAGCAATTTGCTCTGGAAAACCCTGCGGAACAAAATTCCAGAAGTAGTTGCAACATGAGTTGCGGGAAAATGATCTTGGAGCCTGGCCATCCTGTTACAATAGCCAAAGCAAGACAGGACACCTTAACTGTGACCACAGGGACCACAAAGTGCAAAGGACTGCTGGCAGAGTGGGGATGGACTTCAAAGCCCACAACTAGCAAAAAGTGTCAGCAGCTCTGCACCACCAAATACACAGATGCGCGGGGCTAGACTCTCTCTGGTGCTCATTTTTGTTCTAAGTACCCCGTGTGAAATAAGGCTGTCAAGTGTTCTCAACCGCTAATTTCTTATTTTTCTTTTTAAAGAAGGTGGGGTAAGGAGGGGGAAACGGGGTTGAATTTTTTAATTTTTTTCTATTTGTTGGTCATGCCACACTGCACTTGGGGTCTTAGTTCCCTAACCAGGGATCAAACCTGCACCCTCTGCAGTGGAAGCATCCCAGCCACTGGACTGGCAGGGAAGTTCCTAAACCACTAACCTCTATCCCTGTCTTCACCTCATTACCTTAACACCAAGAAAAATTACACAAAAAGGAATCAATGCTGTCTACTCATGTTCAGAGCAGCAATATTCACAAGAGCCCAAAGGCAGAAGCAAGTCCAGTGTCCACTGACAGATAAATGGATAAGAAACGTGTGGTATGTGCACACAATGGAATATTACTCAGCCTTCAAAAAGGTAATTCTGATACAGGTTACAGCATGGATGGGCCTGGAGGACATTATGTTGGGTGAAATAGCCAGTCGTCAAAGCACAAATACTGCGTGATTCCACTTATAAGAATACCTAGTAGAGTCAGATTCATACAGACAGAAAGTCGAATGGTGGAAGCCAGGGGCTAGAATGAGGAGCTAAGGTTTCCATGAGTACAGAGAGTCAGCTTTGCAAGATGGAGAGAATTCTGGAGCTGGATGGAGGTGATGATTGCATAATGATGTGAATGTATAATACTTAATGCCTCTGAACTGTTCCCTGAAAATGTTAAGATGGTAAATTTTATATTTTGTGTACTTTGCCACAATTGTTTTCTTAAAGTTTGAAAGGAAGGAAGAAAGGGAAGGAGAAGGAAGGGAAAGAGAGGAAAGGAGAAAAATTATTGCTGGACTGTCAGCAAATGGGACTGAAAATGATGCAATTTCTTTGCCAGCCAGGCACACCCTATCTGGAAACCTCCTCTTCCTCCCCTTCCAGGCAACATTTAGTTATTGCTGAAAAATTCCCCTAATCCTGTCCCCTGCCCCACCTGGTGCTGACTCAGCCCTTTTTTTGTTCCCCGTGACCAACCCTGACCCCATCCATCACTCCAGGACCCCAGTCCTCTCCAACCTCAGGTGCAAGGCCTCTAGGCCTGGCTGGCATCCCCTGTGAGGTCAGCAGGTTCCAGAAAACTCTTTATGGCAAGAAGAGGTGAAGGAGCCTGTGGGGACTTTCTGCAGGGGCTCCCAGGGGAGAGCCCCAGGCCTGCCTTCTCAGAGGCACTCGAGACACACACGTGTGCACCAGGCTGAGCGCAGAACCGGCTGTGGAGTCAGTCTGCTCCTGCCTACTTCTGTCCCGTCACTGACTCGGAGAAGACAGGCCGGGAATGAGGGAGTGTCTCCATCAGCCCTTCCCCTTGCGAAGAGCCGGCGAACTTGCTCTGCTGGATCCAGTCACTTACTTATGCATGTATTTTGAACTCAACTATTACATGTGTACACATCTAGGATTATTATGTCTTTCTGATGAATGGGCTTGTTATTATAAAAGCTCTCTCTTTCTGCTAATCCTCCCGTTTTGGGTATACTCTGTGTGCCACCATTATACCCGCTCCAGTTTTCTTCTGATTAGTATCTGTATATTATACCTTTTCCAACTTTTTACCTTTTTTATAAACACTGTTAAAAAAATATTTATTTTAGTACAGTCTATTGGCTCAGATGGTAAAGAATCTGCCCGCAACACAGGAGACCTGGGTTCGCTCCCTGGATCGGAAAGATCCTCTTGAGAAAGGAACAGCTACTCACTCCAGTAGTCTTGCCTGGAGAATCCCACGGACAGAGGAGCCTGGTGGGCTACAAAAGAGTTGGACATGACTCAGCAACTAAATAACAACAACAACAAAAGCTCAAAACAGTTGGCTCAGGCATTCTAGGATCTGCACACCTCTTAAAGACCAGGGAAATCACCAGAGGCACAAAGCCCCAGTAGCTGGCAAACTGGCTTCCCTTGAAAAGTTTCTTTGTTAAAAAAGATATGCATTTATTTGGCTGCCTAGGGTCTTAGTTGAGGCACGAAGGATCTTTCATTGAGGCACACAGACTTTCTAGGTGCAGTGCACAGGCTTAGTGGCCCCATGGTGTGCGGGGGCTTAGTTCCCCAACCAGGGATTGAACCTGCCTCTTCTGCATTGCAGGTGGATTCTTAACCACTGGAGCACCAGGGAAGTCCCCATCCTTTTACTTTTAACCTACCTGTGCATTAATATCAAAGTGCATCTATTTTAGGCAGCCTGTAAGCTGTAGTCTTGTTTTTTTTTCCCACCACCTGACAATATCTTTTAACTGGCATGTTTAGTCTGTTTATTTTTAATGAATAATTAATATAGCTAGACTAAAGTCTACTATAGCTAACCAGTTGTTTTCTATTTGTCTTATCTGTTTCTTGATTCTCTTTTCCTGCTTCAATAAAAATAATACTATCATGTTTGCTTTAAACAGACAATTATCTTTTAAAGAAATTAAGGGAAAAAATTTAAGTCTTTTATATTTCTGGTGCTCTTAATTTCTCGTATAGATCCATCTGATAGCATTTTCTTTCAGCCTGAAGAATTTCTTTTCACATTTTTTATTGTGTAAGTGTGCTGGTGAGAAATTCTCTCAGCCTTTATCTGAAAACAAAGGTTTTGACTTTACTCTCATTTTTAAAGGATACTTTTGTTGATGTAGAATTGCAGACCAGCTGTTTTTCCATATCTCAGCACCTTAGAGATACTATTCAATTAATTTTTGGCATGCATTGTTTCTGATAACAATAGTTCTTATTGTTCTCCTACATCCAGTATCTTTTTATCCTCTAGGAGATTTTCCTCTTTCTCTTGTGTTCTCAGCAAGGTGACTACAACATATCCAGGTTTAATTTTCCACATGATTATCGTGCTTTAGGGTTCACTGAGCTTCTTGGATCCATGGGTCAATATGTTTCACCAGATTTGGAACTTTTTAGCCATTATGTCTTCAAGCGTATTTTCCTTTTCATTCTCTCTCCTTTCCTTTTGGGAATCTAAATATACATTTGTTAGACTGATTAATAACATCTCACAGATCACTGAGGTTCTGACCACTTTTTCTTCAACATTTCCTTTTTTCCTTTCTGTGATTCAGTTTGGATAGCTCCTATGGCCCTGAGTTCACGTTCAATGATCTTTCTTCCTGTAGTATCTGATCAACTGTTAAATCCATCTAGTGAAGTTTTCATTTCGGACATTGTCATTTTCATCTAGAATCGTTATTTGGTTCCATTTCCCTACTGACTTATTTTCCTTAAAAATCCTTAAACATATCTGTAGTAAGTATTTTAAATTCATTTTCCACTAATGTCAGCAACTCTGCCATTCCTGGGTCTGTCTCTCTCGTGTCTCTTCTGAAGTCTAGTACCTTTTCTATTAGATGNTTCAATAAAAATAATACTATCATGTTTGCTTTAAACAGACAATTATCTTTTAAAGAAATTAAGGGAAAAAATTTAAGTCTTTTATATTTCTGGTGCTCTTAATTTCTCGTATAGATCCATCTGATAGCATTTTCTTTCAGCCTGAAGAATTTCTTTTCACATTTTTTATTGTGTAAGTGTGCTGGTGAGAAATTCTCTCAGCCTTTATCTGAAAACAAAGGTTTTGACTTTACTCTCATTTTTAAAGGATACTTTTGTTGATGTAGAATTGCAGACCAGCTGTTTTTCCATATCTCAGCACCTTAGAGATACTATTCAATTAATTTTTGGCATGCATTGTTTCTGATAACAATAGTTCTTATTGTTCTCCTACATCCAGTATCTTTTTATCCTCTAGGAGATTTTCCTCTTTCTCTTGTGTTCTCAGCAAGGTGACTACAACATATCCAGGTTTAATTTTCCACATGATTATCGTGCTTTAGGGTTCACTGAGCTTCTTGGATCCATGGGTCAATATGTTTCACCAGATTTGGAACTTTTTAGCCATTATGTCTTCAAGCGTATTTTCCTTTTCATTCTCTCTCCTTTCCTTTTGGGAATCTAAATATACATTTGTTAGACTGATTAATAACATCTCACAGATCACTGAGGTTCTGACCACTTTTTCTTCAACATTTCCTTTTTTCCTTTCTGTGATTCAGTTTGGATAGCTCCTATGGCCCTGAGTTCACGTTCAATGATCTTTCTTCCTGTAGTATCTGATCAACTGTTAAATCCATCTAGTGAAGTTTTCATTTCGGACATTGTCATTTTCATCTAGAATCGTTATTTGGTTCCATTTCCCTACTGACTTATTTTCCTTAAAAATCCTTAAACATATCTGTAGTAAGTATTTTAAATTCATTTTCCACTAATGTCAGCAACTCTGCCATTCCTGGGTCTGTCTCTCTCGTGTCTCTTCTGAAGTCTAGTACCTTTTCTATTAGATGTTAGACCCTCTGAACGCTAAGCTGACAAATATCTGGATTTTATGTTCCTTTTTTAAAGAATGTTAAGTTTTGTTCTGACGGGCAGTTCATTTATTGGCAGATCAGCTTAATCTCTTGAGGGTCTTTAAGTTTGGTTGGGCCATGAGGTGAGTTTAATGAAGGAAGTCACATGCTAAGAATGGGGTACCAGAAAGGTACAAGGGACCTGGGTCCCTGGAGCCATAGCTCTGGCCCTAACTGGCCCGTCTCTTGATTTTTTTTTTTTTTAATAATGTGCTAAAGAAGTCAAGATCTACCTACCCTGATGTTATTAAATTCAATACGTCACTTATTTTTTGCTTGAATGACCAGCCACTAAATACTATTTCTGTTACAATCCTGAAGCATCTACTAAGTAGTAGGCCCTGTACCAGGTGTTGCAGATCAAGCAATTCACTGGTCAGGTATGGTTCCTGGCATTTTGGAGCTTATGGTCTCAAGCAGAAGAGGGCAAAATATGGCCCATGGGCCAGACTCACCCGTGCTTCTTTCTGTGAAGAGAGTTTTCACTGGGGCACAGCCATGCCTATTTGTATACACATTACCTACGGTCACTTTCATGCTACAGAATCGAACAGTTAAGACAGAGAGGGTATGGTCCTCTAGTCCTTAACGGAAGAAAGTTCCTGATCCCTGTTCAGGGCAGCGATCCTCACTCAAACCTTTTGGTCCCAGGATTCCTTCACACTCTTAAAACTTGAGGACCCCAAAGAGTTGTTGTTTATATGGGTTTAAAAAAAATATTTATTAATTTATGCATTTATTGATTTGGCTGTGCTGGATTTTAGCTGCAGCAGGCAGGGTCTTTGATCTTCACTGCAGCATTTGGGATCTTTAGTTGCATATTGGAAACTCTTAGTTGTGGCACTGGGATCCAGTTCCTTGACCAGCGATTGAACCCAGGCCCCTGGCTTGAGAGCACAGAGTCTTTGCCACTGAGACCACCAGGAAAGTCCCTATATGGGTTTTATTGATCAGTATGTATTATACTAGAATTGAAAACAGAGAAAACTTGAAAATATTTATAATTCCTTTGAAAATAATAAACCTATCACATGTTAACACAAATCAGATTCTTATAGTCTCCAAGCTCCCCTCCCCCACTCACATTGTGAGAAGAGTGTCATTATTTCACATTTTTGCAAATCTTTTAAATGTATGATTTAACAGAAGACAAGGGCTTCCCTGATGGCTCAGATGGTAAAGAACTGGCCTACAATGAGGAAGACCTGACTTTGATCCCTAGGTTGGGAAGATCCCCTGGAGAATGAAATGGCAACCCACTCCAGTATTCTTGTCTGGAAATCCCATGGACAGAGGAGTGTGGCGGGCTTCAGTCCATGGGGTTGCAAAGAGTTGGACACAATTGAGCAACTAAATAATAATAGAAGACAGTTGGGTCCTAAGAGCTGCTTTTGCACCAGTCTGTTGCAAAACTGCATGTCATGTAGCCTCCAGGAAACATCACAGTCCTCTCATGACAGGTGGAAAGTTAAAAAGGCAGATGATGACTTTGGATTATTATGAAGTTTTGACTTTGCAGACCAAGAGAACCTTGGGGACCTTCAGGGAACAGACTTTGAGAATGGCTGGTCTAGAAAAGTCTGAGGCTGACATTAAACAGAAAAAAAAAAAAAGTGAGATCTTAACTAATAATAACTGAACCTTTGATTTCAAGGAAAAGAATACTGCTCTGTGAGGAAATGTGAACACTGGCCCCATTTGGGGAGTAAGAGGATGATCCCTTAAGGAACTGATGTTAGAAGCTGGGCTCTGAGAAGGAGTTAACCAGGTAAACTAGCAGGAGAGGCGGAAGCTCCCCCATCCTTCAGTGTGTTTCCTAAGGAAGCTGGGTTAGCCTTCAGAGAAGGCTCAGAGGTGAGGACTACTTTCCCATGACTCCTTCCTTGGGCTGAGTGACCAAGTCAGAGATCTGTTCTGGGAAGCGGAACCCAGGGGCCTTCTGTCACTCCTGGAATTTACCCCAGGGCTAGGTAAAGCCCTAATCTCTCTGGGAGGAGGCTGATGTCCTATGGGTGGGGCACCGCAGGGAGGCCCGAAACCCAGGGAGGTCTAAGTATGTATATCTGCAGACAGTTCTCCAGGTGGTCTGGGTACAGCATCCCACGAGGACACATGCAGCAATACAAACCCTTAGCCAGCCGCCTTACTTCAAGGCAGTGAGGGGCCATTCCTTGTCCACGTGGTTATCAGCTCCAATAGCTCTTGGCCGAAGGAACCAGAGCAGCTATCTTTGCACTGGATTCCCAAGAACGGTCCCATTTCCTGGCCTCCAAATCTGCAAACACTCACTCTTAAAACCAGATGCTGCCGAGTTCCAGGACGGATTTCTCCCTGACACGCCCAAGCTCAAATTCCAGCTGCCATCTCCCCTCAGACTCCCAAGGTTCCCACTTGGAAAAGACTAGGCAGAGAGGAAAACCAGCCCTGGAGGAGGGACGAGTGGCAGATGCTGCTCTTCACTCAGAGCAGCGAAGCCCAGCACTCAGCAGACCCCTTCAGCTGGGCTCGTGCTTCCCATGAGACTGATCTGTGTTAGATCTCAGAATCCTCCCAGCAGCCCCATGAGACAGTTTGCTGATTACCCCATTTTACAGATGAGAAACTGAGGGAGAGAGACATGCTGCAAGCGACCTGCGGTTACGATCAGAAAGAAGCGGAGCCAGCATTAAAGCAGGCAGCGTGGCTTCTCAGATTCAGTATTTGAACTGTCCATTTTACTGCCTTTAGCCTTGAAATACTGGGCTTTCCTGGTGGTTCAGACAGTAAAGAATCTGCCTATAACATGGGAGACCCCGGGTTCAACTCCTAGGTTGGGAACATCCCCTGGAGAGGGGAATGGCAACCCACTCCAGTATTCTTGCCTGGAGAATCCCATAGACAGAGGAGCCAGGTGGGCTAGAGGTAAAGAATCTGCCTGAGTGACTAAGCAGGCACAGCCTTGAAATGACAGGAGAAGTGAGTTTTTTAAAGCAATATCTGTGTAGATGCTCAGCATCACTGATCATCAGGGAAACGCAAATCACAACCACGAGATACCATGTCACACCCATTAGGATGGCTACTATCAAAACCGAAACAAAAACGGACGCTAACAATTGTGTTGGTGAGGATGTGGAGACACTGGAACCCTGTACACTGCTGGCGGGAATGGCCACTGTGCAGAAAATGAAAACTAGAACCACTGTATGATCCGACAGCTCCACTTCTGGGTGTGCACACGCAGGATGTGAAGGCAAGTATGCAAGGCAGGTATTTGCACACCCTCATTTATAGCGGCATTATTCACGCTAATCAAAAGGTGAAAGTGTGTCCATGAATAAATGAATGGATAAACAAAACATGGTGTAAACATACAACAGAATAGCGCTCAGCCTTCAAAAGGAAGGACATTCTGACACATGCTACAGCGTGCAGTGGGAAAGACTCTCCCTGCCAAGGCAGGAAAGGCAAGAGACTCAGGTTTGATTCCCTGGGTCAGGAAGATCCCCGAAGAAGGAAATGGCAACCCACTCTAGTATGCCTGCTTGGAAAATTCCATGGACAGAGGAGCCTGGCAGGCGACAGTCCATGGGATCACAAAGAGTCGGCCACGCCTGAGCACAATGCGTGAGCACACACACACAGGATGGATGGACCTGGAGGATATTGTGCTAAGTGAAATAAGCTGGTCACAAATGGACAAATCCTGTATGAGCTCATTCATATATGAGGTACCTAGAGCAGTGAAGGCAGAAAGTAGAATGGTGGTTGCCAGGTGGTTGCCAGGGACTGGGGGAGAGAAGAGAAGCGGGGAGTTAGTGTTTAATGGGGATAGAGTTTCAGTTTTACAAGAAGGAAAAGAGTTCTGGAGACCGATGGTCGTGATGGCTACACGGCGATGGAATGTACGTACGGCTCCTGAACTCATACACTTAAAAACGGTTAAAATGAGACATTTTGTTATGTATGCTTCACCCAGTTGAAAAAGAAAACTTTTGGAAAAAAAGAATAAGAAAAAAAATTTTTAAGTGAACTAAAACAAATCTCTACATGACAAACCTCAGAATGTTTATTATAAGAATTATCCTGAATAATAGTCTAGTTTTTGAAATAAAAATTGCGGCTGACGACACTTTTGAATTTTTGGACCTGAGAGAACAGATTACAAGCCATGGCCTTTCCTTGGTCCACATGCCAAGCTAAAGAGGTGATTAGCAGGCTTAAACTGCCACTGCTGCTGCTAAGTCACGTCAGTCGTGTCCAACTCTGTGCAACCCCATAGATGGCAGCCCACCAGACTTCCCCGTCCCTGGGATTCTCCAGGCAAGAACACTGGAGTGGGTTGCCATTTCCTTCTCCAATGCATGAAAGTGAAAAGTGAAAGTGAAGTCGCTCAATTGTGTCCGACTCTTAGCGACCTTATGGACTGCAGCCTACCAGGCTCCTCCGTTCATGGATTTTCCAGGCAAGAGTACTGGAGTGGGGTGCTATCGCCTTCTCTGGCAGGCTTAAACTACTGATTGTTAATCAGACAATCTGAAAAAAAAAATCATTCTTTGTCAAAGAGAACAGGAACAAGGGGCCAGTAAACTCAGGGGTTATACAATAAAAGCTGGATTATACCAGGTAACCAGGCCCTTCCATCTCCTCATCGCTGTATTCTTGCCTGTGAACATGTTCTCTCCCAAAGCCTGGATTTTCATGATGTCATTGGGCTATTGCATTGCACCAATAACACATCACTCAGCATGGCGTGGCCCCTCACAAAGGCAGGCGGCATCCCTGACTGCAAAAGGGGACGTTCGGGAGATAGACCTTCTTCTAGGATGATGAACAATCGGGTCTAAGTTGTTCCCATACACTTGGCTCTCGCTCCCACACAATCCTGCTTTTCTTTCTCTTTCTCTCAAGTGAGCGAGGCTACCAGGACGCTGGGAGAACTGGATTCTTTCTGAAAAGTTCTCTGTGCTCACCTTTCCAAACAGCTGTCGAACCCAGGAGGGCAGGTGGCAGAGGGAGATAGGAGAGGAGGTGCTGGGAGGTGGAGGGTACATAGGAAGTGACAGGGAGCACGTGGCCTGTGGGTCATCATGACCTGGCTGCTGGCTCCCCCAGCCACAGGCACAGGTCTCACATCCTCACCACCCGACCAGTTAGGGTCTATGGGATCTGACTGCCTGTGGACTCTAGGAAGGAAGCAAGGAGTCTAGTCACTGCTCCCTGGAGAGTGTGAGAGCTAAACTAACCCTCTAACCAGGACGTGTACACAAGATGCTCTGAAAAATGGTGGAGAAATGATTAGTGGTGTTACATCCCCAAGCACCAATGACCTCTATGAGACAACCACGCAGCAATGACAAGCACCTGGGGCTGTGGAGTCATAATGCCTGCATTAAAATCCAACTCTCTGGCCAACTTGCTGTGTGACCTTGATAAATTCCCTAGCCTCTCTGGGCCTTAGCTGCCTCCTTGGGAAGGAAGGCACAAGTCAATATGCCTGGGGTGGCAGGTGGGGCGATTCTCGCGGCATCAAACAATATTTTTGAACTTGTATCATTTTTTGAATGTGAACAAACAGTAACGTCATCCTGTCTTCTTCCTGGAAGCTATCCAAGTGTAATCTGAGGAGATGAGAAGAGATAGAGAGGAGATTTAGAAATAACATCCTTCTGGGACTTCCTTGGTGGTCCAGTGGCTAAGATTCTGTGCTCCCAATGCAGGGGGGCTGGGTTCAATCCATGCTCAGGGAACTAGATCCCACATACTGCAATGTGCCTTAACAAAAGATTCCTCCTGCCACAGGGAGACAGAAGATCCTATGTGCCGCAATTAAGACCCAGTGCAGCCAAAAAGATAAACAACATTTTTTTTTTAAAGTATGAAAGAAATTCAGTAATGACCTAAAAATCCTATCATACTGATGCCCTCATGGAATTTCAGTGTCAACTTAAAAAAATATTTACCACCTAAAAGCTGAGAGTTATGTTTTATTCGGTGGGAATTTTTAGGACTTCAAGCCCGGAGGACAACATCTCAAGTAACCCTGAGAGAACTTCTGGATGAGGTGAGAAAAGAGAAGCCAGGTAATACAGAAACTCTATGACAAAGAATAGGTAGTCTGAATGTTGAAAGATTACTGTTAACTAAAGAAAACCAGATAACCCAGATTAAGGAATTTAGTGCTTTTCTACACAAGGGGAGATGCAAGAATCTGGGCTGAGGTGTACATGAAACCATTCCTTTGATGTGCATCTTGGCTATCTGGGGCCAGTATCTTGTATTTTTTACATCCTGAGCTTCCTTGGGGCTCACCGAAGGGAATGGCTATAGTCTGATGGCTGCCAGAAGGCAGATATTCTTTTCCTTTCTGTGTCCCCTTAGGGCTCAACGGCTCACACTGGAGGGATGCAATTGCTGATGACTGGACATCTTTGTTGACCGATATGGCAGAAAATACTCCGTGTCTCATCGGCAACTGTCTGAAGTATTCCGAGAGCCCACAGTTAACACTGGGTGCTCCCTCTCAGCTGCTCTGCCCAGTCACCTACAACTCAGCCAATCCTTTCCCTTCAAAGAAAGTTCCAACTGGACCGTGGTGACATGTCAACGAGTCAGTCTGACTCCAGGGCTGAGGTCCTCTGTGGTCACAGCCGTCTGGGCTGACCCTAGAGTCTCACCAGGCCAGGCCTTTTTCCAAAGCCACTCTGTTCCCCTCCCTACCCCACATATACACAGAGAGGCAGAGATCAGAGGAGGTGCCCTGGACTGGTAAAGCAGGTTTTCGTGGTGCTCAAGTTGTTAAGAATAAGGAAATGCATTTAGTTTTTCAGAGCGAGGAGATGGGCCACATTCTTCAGCTCACAGGTGCCCGGCTCTCCCTTCACCGACTCCATGAAGGTAGCCGGTCCCAGGCTTCTCCTATCTTTGTGCAATTTCTGCTGGGTCGACATTGCCCAGTTTGGCAAATGGCAATTTGGAGCCTCACACTGAAAACAGTGGTAGTGGTCTCTGAGAAAGGCTGGGGGAAAGGATTGGCTCTTGGGCGTTTCATGGTCTGATAGATCTATTTATTCTTTGACCCGCCCTGCCTGACAAGGCAAGGGGGTGTTGAACATTCTAGAGGCCTGGGGTTTGGGGTCAGGCTTGGGGCTGGCAAACCATCATTGTTTTTCTTCTGCATCACCCCTCTCCCCCTTTTTTTTTATTTGCTGGAGTTTTTCTAAAATGTAGGTAAGGAGCCAGGCTTCCACTGGGGACACTTCAGGCCCACACAGGTGGGCTGTGCCCCAGGGCAGCCCCTGGACTCTCCTTGGGTCCAATACTTGTTCTCTGGCTCCAAAACTTAATCGAGGACTTCGATTGACTGAGAGGAGAATCGGAATATGGCAGCTTGCTATTGGGAAGTGTTGACTTCACCCTCTGCTCTGTGGCTTCATCAATCCCTCTCAGCTACCTTCATGTATATTCAGGCATTTATTAGTCCTAATTATGTACACAACTTTGTGTTGAGCCTGGGGAGATTCGACGGAATGCTTTATCATTCAGTAGAGAATACAGATATGAAAAAAACGACACCGATGGGGCAAGAGCCATGTTAGAAGCAGGGCACAATGGCCCCCCCTACATGGTCTGGGACAAAGATAGCAAGGTGGGCTCCCAGGAAGAGGTGACCCTGCTCTGGGTATAGCAGCACAGGAAGGGAGTACCACCAGCAGGCAGAGAGAGGATCCGGTTTATGCAAAGGAAATAAAGTGCCTCACGGGCGGTGGGAGGAGAGGTTTTCAAGTTTAAGGTGGATTAGAATTGGCTGGGGAGCCTATTAAGAATGCAAATTTTGGGAAACCTCACTGAGATTCTAATTCAGTTGTTTCCAGGTGGAGACCCAGGAATCTGGGTTTTATAAGCTTCACAGGGGAGTAAGGCAGGGAGATCTGTGGACCACACTCTGAGAAACTCTCCTTTGAAGGAATGCGGCGTCCATGGCTTTGATGGGATATTGGTTCATTTTTCTGGAATGCCCCCAAAGGGACTTTGGACAGCTCACTAATGACTCGTTCTTCAGTCATCTTACACAGACACACAGACAACATCCAACAAACTGGAAATGAATGCAGGGAGGGCGTCAGGGGCCTTGCTCACCCGGAGGCACTGGCACTGTGCTCCCTGGACCCTGGTGGGTGGTTATCTCAGGAATGCGTCAGGCCAAGGTCCACACTTAGGCAGGAACGCTGTTCACAGGTGAAGCTGGGTCAGGGAGCGGCAATGGGAAAGCCCTCTGGGATCCTGCCACACCTCCCCACCACTCTCCTGCCAGGAAGATGAGGCAGTCCTCCGCGGCCTCGTACAGACTTCTCTGCAGCCTTAGGCTGGTTCCCTGCCCCTCCCACCCCTGGGGGCCCCTCAAGGAGACTGCCTTCTCCAGCCCCAGCACCACCCCATTCAGGCTGCCCCTGGCTGGGATCAGGGCTGCACTGGGCGGGTCGAGGGGGGGGTGGGGGGTAATGTGTGTGGAGAGAGTGATGGGCCCTGGCTCAGCTGGCCCCCAGTTTTGGCCATCAACACTGTTTCTGCTAGTCCCTACATGGCAGTATGTCGTCCTGTTCAAAGATAGTTCCAGGGACAGAGTTGCGCGGAACCTGCTGTTTATTTCACCGGCTCATGCCCCTGCCTGGGAAGCTTCTCTGACCCAGACCTCCTTGCCTTGCTCTTGCCACTGTTGTCTAAGGGCTGGAATCCTGCCTCTGTGGTTTCTGCCAGGTGCCTGCCAGGCCACCTCCTCATTCCTTGTTACAGCCAAGGGACACTGCCCCTGCCACCAAAGTTCCCATCTTCTGACTGTCCCTTGCCCCCTGGGGGCCACAGTGCTGGACTGCCCTATAGCCTGCATTGGTTCTGACCTGTGACCCTGCTGGTGGGCATGCTGCAGGCTCAAGACCTTTTCTCAAGGCCTTTTTCTCAGCAGGTGTGATCCTCTTTCCACTGAGACCTCCTCCACCCCCATTTCCGGATCCAGCTTCAATCCCTTATCCCAAGTGGAGTTCCAGGATCAGGCTGAGAAGCTCCTGGTCCTTGGTGGTGTTTATACCTGGATGTGAGAATCCACTGCTTACTGATACTACCTGCTCTCTGTTTCTGGAGGCAGAGTCAGCTACAGAACAAAAGAATAAAACAGGGCTATGCAAACATCAGTCGTGCTGACTGGCCAGTGCTACTCAAACATTAACCTGTGGAAGGACCACTGGGGATCTTGTCAAAATGCAGTCTCAGGGGTCTGAGGTGGAGCCTAAGAGTCTGCATTTCTAACCTGCTCCCAGGAGATGCTGGTGTTGCTGGTCCACAGTCCCCACTTCCAGGAGCACAAGTCAGGGTCACGCTAATGAATGGGAACATGTCACAAGGGGGATGAGGCCAAAAGTGGGGCTCAGAATCGAGCATGTGCTCAGAGTAACCACTGGGTCCTCGAACTGCCACTGCATTCCAAAAAATGGGCTCTGGGGGTTCTGAGAAAGCACAGCCTCGGGGTGCCAGCTGCCCACAGGCTCACCTGAGTGGACAGCTCCCGTGGGGGTACATGACCCCTGAGCCCTGATGCGGTTCCCTTAAACCAGATGAGCCCAGTTCAAGGCCGGCTCTGTCATCTTTCCAAATGAGTGTCTTGCAAGAATCTGAACTGGGGACACGGAGTTAGCTGTGGTTGCTGAGGTGGAGAATTACGAGACTGGCTGGCGCTGCGAAGGTCAGATGGGTCACCTGCAAGCTAATGCTGTGATGATGTCATGACTGTTAGCATTCTTAAGTAATTATTCTGGGTCTTGCCCTGGGCTGTGTGTCCTAAATAAGAGAATCTGTGCTGTAATTCTCACAATAACCCTCACAATGAATGGCAATCTAATAGCTTGAGCTCTGGGGCCAGAGAACCTGAGTTTGAATCTTAGCTTCGAGACTTTCTAGCTGTGTGACCTCGGGGAAATTACTTATCCTCTCTGTGCCTCCACGCCCTCATCTATAAAGAGGATAGTACTAGTACCGCCCTCAGAAAGTCAGTGATAGTTAATTGAGCTAATAAATGTAAACCACTTAGATAGGGGCTTGGCACTCAATAAAATCTGGGCTATTATTTTATTACTCTTAGCCTTATTTGTATAGAGGAAACTGAGGCTCACAGAGATTAAGTAGCTTGCCTGGGGGTCACACAGCAAGTTCGAAGCACAACTAATTCCTAACGTGGTTTACGAATGTATGAACAAACTTTAGATTTCTAAGTCTGCATAAAGGTTTCAGGAGGTGGCAGAAACCATAACTCTGGGGGTGGGTGGAGGGCTGGAGTTGGGACAAGAGGGGCATGTATGGAGACACTGTTTTTCACGGACTCCAGCTATAGCTCCCGCCAGTCCGGTGGTGGGGCTCGCTATGACCTTCCTCTAATCTCATAGTAGCCTCCTTCTTGGAGCCATGTCATGTGGGCCTCTGCGGCTTTCGACTAGCACAGGCCTGACTTAAAGTAGATTCCCTTCAGCAGAGCAGCGGGGGGAGATGGCACATGATGAAGGTTTCATGAAGCACGTGGTGCCCCAAGTGGCCAATGAGGGAGGTGGCCCTTCAAAGGACAAGGTGGGCGTGGTTTCAGTGGCCATGAGGGGGTTGTGGCCTGTGGGGAGGTGGGGTTTCAATAGACACAGGTGGGGGTGGCTTTGATGGACCCCAGTGGGCAAAGCCATTGGTTGAGTCGGAGACTGGATTCAACTTTAGATCCGTGGTAGTTTGAAATGCTTGTCTGGGCAGAGAAGGGATATCCAGCAGGAAACTGGGCACCTGAGGTTTCAGGCACAAGAGGTGGTGGAACGCTTGGGGACACAGGCCACCACTAGGGAGAAGCTAAGGGATGAGAAAGACCACCGTAAAGGCAGAAGTTGGCACCACCACTAGATGCCACAGGGAGGTCAAGGAAGGTGCCATACATGTCGCCTGCTGACACTTCTGGAACTTTGGTCAGACTGAAGGCTTACTCTTGGAAAGAGAACACCTGAGCACTAGGAATGTCCATAGATGCCTGAAGAAGGGAAGAGATGTTTTGGATGTGAGGACCGAGAAGTAGGCCAGGTTATGGGAGAGGCTGAAGGGATTCTAGTCCTGGTTGGGTCCCTAGAATGATTTGGGACAAGTCTATTGATCATTGCTTCTTAAACTTAGGATGGTATCAAAGGCCTATCAACAGAGGAATAAAGAAAAGGTGATGTATATGTACAATGGATTACCATTCAGCCATAAAAAAGAATGAAATTTTGCTATATGCAGCAACATAGACAGACTCTGAGGGCATTATGCTAAGTCAGACAGAGAAAGAATGAGGATATCACTCACATGTGAAATCTAAAAAACACAACAAACTAGTGAATAAAACCGAAAAGAAGCAGACTCGAAGATATAGAGAATAAACTAGTAGTTACCAGCGGGGAGAGGGAAGAAGAGAGGGACAATGTAGGAGGCGAGGGTTATTAGGGGACCATATGAAGCCACATGTGTGAAACTTTTGAAAACTGTAAAGTGCTAAAGGATTGAAAGAATCTTTCATTCAAAAACAAAAAGAAAGAAAGAAGGAAAAACACCTCTTGTTGTCACTACAGTGAGTGCTGTGCTCTTCGGACTAGAATTAAGAAAACTCAGTTGAAGAGGTTGCGTGGTCATCACAGATGAATAGTGATCCGTCTTTCTTTCTTTCTTTTTTTTTTTTTACTTAAAGCTAAAAGCAAACAGTTTTTCTGACTACAGAACTTTTAAATTCTATAACTTGACATGTGGTGTCATTTACAAGGCCTATTATTTTTGAACACAGCATCCTCTTTATTTTCCCGATCTGTAAGGATTTGGTTCATGTCCTCATTATGTGTCTATAAGCTTCATGAGGAATGATGTCTGTCTTTGGTCACTGCTGTACCTGCTGCTTAGCACCATTCTCACCAGGAATGAAACACACCAAAGTAATACATTCTTTGCTCTCAATTTTAGCCAACACGCAACAGAAGTGGAAGGTAATTCGTGCATGGCTGGAGCCACTTCAGACCTGAGATGAGCCAACGGACTTCCAGGGAACCCCAAACATCCTGATGGGTGTGCCATGGGCAAGCAAGAACGCTGCAGTCCAAGCCCATAGGCTCTTCAGACACCAAAGTGTCCAAGGGGAATCTGATTTCCTGATAAGTCTTTCACGCTGAAGTAGCAAAGAGATGGGGCTCCCTTGGGCACAATGGTCTGTGAGGAAGGTGAAGCAAAGATGCTGATCACCGCCAGGGACAGGGGAATGTGAGCTGAATCTCGATGCAAACACGTCAAGTGACCGTGACACTTGGCTCAAGAAGCGTAGAGGTCCTGCTTGGACAATAAGCAGGTGGGGGGACTTCTCTGATGATCCAGTGGCTAAGACTCCGTGCTCCCAATTCAGGGGGCCCAAGTTCAATCCCCAGTCAGGGAACTAGATCCCACAGGCCACAACTAAGACGGGGCATAGCCAAATATATAAATAAATATTTTTTTAAAGAAATAAGAGTTTAGGGGTTGATATAAAAATGTTCTCAGGCTGATGACCCTTTCAACAGGCTGCATCTACCCATACTCAGAAGGCTCTTCAAACCTGGCCAGATTTTGCCACTGACCACCCACAAAATCCCTTATGGCATTCTGGCTACAAATGTTTGGCCAGTAGTTCCCAGACTTCAGGGGGCAGCAGAGTCCCCTGGGATGCTCCTTAAAAGACAGCTCCCAGGGCTCCCAATCACCAGCCTATCCCCCAGAGTGTCTGATTAGTAGGTCCAAGATGGGACAGGAGAGTCTGCAGATCTAACAAGTTCCCAGGTGAAGCTGATGTCCTGATTGGGGACCACATTTTCAGAACCACTCAGGCCTGGGCAGAGTACATCATGAGAAATGCTGGGCTGGAGGAAGCACAAGCTGGAATCAAGATTGCTGGGAGAAATATCAATAACCTCAGATATCCAGATGAGATCACCCTTATGGCAGAAAGTGAAGAAGACTTAAAGAGTCTCTTGACAACAGTGAAAGAGGAGAATGAAAAAGTTGGCTTAAACCTCAACATTCAGAAAACTAAGATCATGGCATCCAGTCCCACCACTTCATGGCAAATAGATGGGGAAACAGTGGAAACAGTGGCTGACTTTATTTTGGGGGGGCTCCAAAATCACTGCAGATGGTGACTGAAGCCATGAAATTAAATGATGCTTACTCCTTGGAAGGAAAGTTATGACCAACCTAGACAGCATATTCAAAAGCAGAGACATTACTTTGCCAACAAAGGTCCATCTAGTCAAGGCTATGGTTTTTCCAGTAGTCATGTATGGATGTGAGAGTTGGACTATAAAGAAAGCTGAGCGCTGAGGAATTGATGCTTTTGAACTGTGGTGTTGGAGAAGACTCTTGAGAGTCCCTTGGACTGCAAGGAGATCCAACCAGTCCATCCTAAAGGAGATCAGTCCTGGGTATTCATTGGAAGGACTGATGTTAAAGCTGAAACTCCAATACTTTGGCTACCTGATACGAAGAGCTGACTCATTTGAGAAGACCCTGATGCTGGGAAAGATTGAGGGCAGGAGGAGAAGGGGATGACAGAGCATGAGATGGTTGGATGGCATCACCGACTCGATGGATGTGGGTTTGGGTGGACTCCGGGAGTTGGTGATGGACAGGGAGGCCTGGCGTGCTATGGTTCATGAGGTCACAAAGAGTCAGACTGAGCAACTGAACTGACTGACTGACAAGCCTGGTGACCAGTAAGGAGGCTGAAGAAACACCCAGGGTCCTCCACTAGCAGCTGGCAAATATTTGTTTCATATCAGCAGTGGGAATAAACCACTCAGGCTGGTTTGAAACGTTCTGAGCTATTAAGATACGCCGCCCCGTCTTTGTTGACCAGGAAGATGTGTATATGCTTAAGTATGATCTGGTTTTTTCCAGAGAAATGAGAAATGGCTTATGTCCAAAAAAATTCTGGTTCTCAAAATACATGAACTGAGCAGAAATTACCAAAGTATAGATAAAGCTATCAAGGAGACATTAATCACCGCACTTAGAACTATACAGACAGTGACCTTGAATTTTATTCTGACCAAGCCTACAAGATAGGTTCTAAAGTATTCCCATCTTGTCAATGAAGAAACTGAGCCTCAGGAGGCTTTAAGGGGCTTAACCAAGATTGGCGAACTAGCCAGTGACAAGGCTGAGATGGACAGTCCAAGTCATGGTCAAGGGGAAGAGCTATGGGCAAGGCCTCCCTAGAGGATTCTGTTGGGGAGGTGGACCATGCCTCTTCCCTGCCCCTGCACTTCCTACACTTGGGATAGGAGAGCTGCTTGGCACAGGTACCTTGGCTCAGCCCAGGAACAGGGAAGACTGTTTCTTTTGCTCCTCTCTGTGACCATGGATATGTGACTCCACACATTCTCGGATAAAGAAAGTGTCCTCCCTGGATCTGCTCAGCCCTTTTGCTTCCCTGTGCTGTATTTCACAATGTAGGAGAAAACCTTACTGGACTGTGCCACCACTGAGGTTTCGGGTCGAAAGAACCAGAACAAAACTGCTTGTAGCATCATAGGGATGCAGGTAAACAGGGCTTGCTCCTGAAGTTACTTCCTTTAGCCCACTTAGCATAAAAAGGAGGGCCACGCTACCTCATCTGCCTTCTTCGGTGCCCTGTTTGTGAAACGGGGATTGAGATGGTGCTCCCCTACTCTCCCCGCTTCCAGATTACTGTTGAGTCAATAAATCAACTGTTTGTGGTATGTAAAACACAGGGCACAAACCAGCAGTATCGCCTATTGGAAACTCAAATTTCCGGGCCCCTCAGCAGCAGTAAAGAATCCACCTGCAATGCAGAAGACGCAGGTACTATCCCTGGGTCAGGAAGACCCCCGGAGAAGGAAATGGCAACCCACTCTAGTATTCTTATCTGAGAAGTCCCATGGACAGAGGAGCCTGGAGGGATATAGTCCATGGGGTCGCAAAAGAGTCGAAAACGACCTAGTGATTAAACAACAATTGACTCAAACTAGGGGCAGCAATGGGAGTGGAGAGGTGGGATTGGGGTTAACAAGTCCTTGAGGTGATTCTGATGCTTCCCCAAATATGACGATCACTGCTCTAAAGTGTAAACTCCATGAGGACAGGATTTTTGTTGGCTTAATCACTGCTAAATCCGCAGTGCTGGAACAATGTCCAGCATATTTCAGATACTCTATCCATTTACAGGCGCTCCATAAATATTTTTAAACTGAGTCCAGATGAAACAGGAGAGGAAAGAAACCAAGGTTCAGAGAGTCTGGGATTTCTATTTGCACAGATTGATGACAGTTTCTCACTAATTTGTAGTAAATGTTATGAGCTGGACACGGTCTTGCGTTACCCTTGCATTCCCTAGCACTTAGCCAGGTGACCAGCTCATCCTCATTGGCTCTGGGTAACACCCTATCTATGGAAGGCACAAAGGTCTCTCAGATCCAAATCTAAGCTCACACCACAACTACCAACTGGTGTCTAAGATAGGGTCATCCTTCCACTTTCCCGAGATAGGTCAAACTGTAGCAAATACTAAGCCCCTGGTCATAATGTAATTTGCCTGTTTAACTGTTTGCCCATCTCACTCACCTGAGGGTACACCCCACTGTAACAGGGACTTTGCTCTGATCCTTGGCTAAAGCAACAGAGCCAGAAGCCCAGCAGGTACTCAATAAATACCTGCTGAATGAATGGCCAACCTCAGGCTGGGTGGGACGCGATAAATACCGATGCCCTTCTGTGCTACCTCCATGCTAAAATCAGCAGGTTCTCAAATGGCTCATTAGCAGGGCATGGGGAAGCCTCAGTGAAGGACCAGGATATCAAAGCAGTTATCAACGAATTCCAGAGACGCACCCCTCCTCCCCCCCCAGTTCCCACAGCAGCCGTTTTCGCTCAGCCGTGACCACTGCGATTCATTACCCCTGCCTCACACACCGCCCTGGTGCCAGCTCCCTGGCAAGAGTCACTTCACTCCAGAAATTCCAAAGAAGGGCTTGTCTCTGATAAGACCAGGGGGAAAAGAATTTATTGGTTTATTTATACAGTGAGTGCCCCAAGGTGCTTTGCAAACTCTGATGTCAACGTGGCTCAAGTGAACCCTGGTTCAGCAGGAAGAAACTTGAATTGGAAAGGAGGCGACAATGGTTCTTGCTCCTCTACCAAGGCAAAGAAGGATAAACTTGCCTAACTAGTCCCAGCTTCCATGTGAAAATCTGGTGTGTAGCAGGCACTGGGTAAGACCGGCCTTTCCTCTCCCCACAACGATCGGGGGTAGGTAAACCCTCCTCTTAACTATGCTTTACACAATTGAGAAGGGATTTGTTCAAGGTGACCTACTACCTGGAAATGACAGGGTCAGGACTTGATAGCCTCTGGAGATCCTTATGGAGACCTTATCCACTGCAGGGAACTGTGTGATATGTCAAACCAGCATTGCGCTGGAGCCACACATTTTCCTCCATAGTGAACAAGATATATATGCTAACAGGTGTGTCATCTCCGTAGTTAAAAAGCTCCCTTTTTCTTTGCTCTCCTCCCCTCTTCCCTTTCTCTCTCCAAATGCACTGAAAAGGTTGCAGTGGTGCAAAGAGTAAGGCTCTGTAATCAGACAGACCTAGATTCAGATTCCAACTCTGTCCCTTTCTACCTGTGCAACCTTGAATTTGTCCGTTGGCCATTCTTAACCTCAGTTTCCCCATTAAGTCAGAAAAATACTATGTGCAAAAGACTGCTTGGCACATGCCAGGTACTAGATAAAGAGGACTAAATATAACCATTATCATTGCGATCGCCAAGGGCCGGTTATGATACAATGCATGTGGAAGAAATTCCTGGACTACACAGTGCCACGCTCACAGAGCCCTAACTATCCAAGAAAACCACGAGAGACGCAGGATCAGAAGGCTGTCCCAGGGTCATCTCATCCTAACAGCCACCTGATGCCTGGATCTTGATATTTTATCCTCCCTAGTCNCCGGTTATGATACAATGCATGTGGAAGAAATTCCTGGACTACACAGTGCCACGCTCACAGAGCCCTAACTATCCAAGAAAACCACGAGAGACGCAGGATCAGAAGGCTGTCCCAGGGTCATCTCATCCTAACAGCCACCTGATGCCTGGATCTTGATATTTTATCCTCCCTAGTCAGGCACCAGTCAGTGGATCCTAAGGGCAGCCCAGAGACAAACCCAACAAGTAACTGCCACTGGGTGAGGAGGAAGCCAGCTTGGGGACAGCCGGGCTGCCATCAAACCAGGCCCAGCAACAGCAGGCAGCCGGCTGGGGAAAGTCAGCAGCTGCCGCTAGCCTGGTGTCTTGGCTGCCAGAGAGTGATGAATGGAGCAGGGGAAGAAAAAAAGCCAACAAAGGTGTCCCTAATCTTGATGCAGCTTCATTTTTTCTTTTTCCTGGCCGACCATTGAAGGAGAACTTAAGCCTCCGTCCTTTTTCTTTGGCAGACATTTGAAACTGAAAGATCTCGTTTCTTTGCAATGGTGAGATGTCATGGTTAGAAGCACTGAAGAAGCGATGGGGGCGGGGGTGGTGTGCAGGGACGTAACCCACTGCACTAGTCCTTTCCCCCCCGCCCCTGCTCTCTTCTCCACCCCCTCTCCCTGGTCTAGCATTTTTATAGAATTTTCTATGTTCTTCCCACACAACAACAGTGAATGCCCCCACCATCCCCCGCCCTGGCCCCGTTATTTTGGCAGGAGCTTTGCTGCTCAGGAGCCAGAGGCTTAATGGCCCGCTGGTGAAGGTTAAATAACAAAACGCCACTGTATCCAGTTTCTGAGTTTTCTCTTCTTTTATCTCAGTCTGAAACAGGGATCCAGGGCAGCTGAGAAGCTTGTCAGCAGCAGCAACCAGAGTGTCTAGCTGTTCCACCTAAGGGTGTGTGGCTGGCTGGCTGGACCCTCTGTGCTGGAAGAGGCAGGGCATGTATTTTTCACCCAGACATAGCCCCTATCCAGCCCTCTGCCCTATCCAAGCGGAAGCACAAGGAGATGTTACCCAGGCCATTTCTCCAAGGGAAGGGGGCTTCTCCTATCCTGGGCCCCTCACTGAGCTGGGGGCAGATCGTCATCGCCTAAAGGCAGATGTGGCTGGAGAGAGAGCTCCAGGCGCTCTCAGCATGGACAGGCGAGTGCTGTGAGGTTGACACCCCTGCAGATGCTGCCAAAATCTGACCAAGGCTTCTGCAGCAGCCGGCCAGCCACCTTCCAACTCCCACTTATTCTAGCCTCGTCTCTCCTCCTGTGCACCTGAGCTTGGCGTTTCAACCTTCCCAGTAACTAAGGCAACCTGACTCTCTTCTCTTCAAAAGGGCCGTGTTGCAAGGCTCCCCGGGCTCCCAGGGGAGTGGGGAATCAGGTCAGTTTGTCAAGGCCAAAAGCAGGAGGGGCAATAACAAGGAGGAGCTGCCTTAGTGGTTACTAAGTCCCCGGCTGTTGGGAGCATTTACCCAAGCAATTTGGGAATGGCTTTGAACTCCACACACTATATCCTTCAGAGTTTCCTTGCCTCCGTCTGTGTTCTCTCCCTCCCTCCCAGAGCTCTGGTTGGCTGGCAGCTCCTCGAGGGTAGCCTTTGTGCCTGCTGGTCTCCCAAGCCACCATGTGGATTTCACTGGCTTTTCAGATCAAGCCTCCTTGCCAGCATCTTTCCCTGAGATCCACAGCAGGCTGGTCTCATTTTAGGAGTGAATGGTAACCTTCCAGGCCAGTTTGTCAACAGGGCATCTGGAGTCCTAAAATGGCTACAATGAGGAGGGCATGGCAACCCCTCCAGTATTCCTGCCTGGAAAAATCCCCATGGACAGAGGAGCCTGGCGGGCTACAGCCCATGGGGTGGCAAAGAGTCGGACACGACTGAGCGGCTAAGCACAGCACAATCCGAGTGTGGATTCAGGAGTTCAACCACCTGGGCTCCAATCCTGGGTGCATCCCCTAGCGGTAGTGACCTTGAGCAAATACAAATTCATAACCTTTCTAAGTCTCTGTTTCCTTATCTGAAGATGGAGTGAGCAGTACTATTTACCTTATATGGTTAGCAAAAGGATTAAATGAGATCATAATATAAAACATTTTGCGTGCAGCCCAGAGTACATATTAACACTTATTATTATTCACTTGTGGGTTCCAAAGCCTCTTATTTCTTCCTGTTAGCTAGACTAGTGTCTTTTAACCTTACTTCTTTCTTAATGAATGACATAAGATACTCCCGTGCACTGCAGATGCCCACAAGACGTGTAGACCATAAATTCAGGCCTTGGAAGGAGAAGAAAAGCCCTCTCATAATTGTAAAGGCCCAAACTAAAGGTATTAGTGGATCATTAAGAGCAGAAGCATGGAGAATAGAGGCTTTGGGTAAATTCCCTGGCAGGCTGGTTATAATTCCCGCTTAATAAAGCATGTCAGAATGTAAATTGGTGGAAAGTGACATTAGTATGACAATAACCTTAAATCTATTTAAACTGATTATAAAAAGAGTAGTGCACTTGCAATTGCTGTACTTTGCTCGACACATAACACATTCCTATGACACGACTCACACATGATTGTGACGCTATGAAAGAAACTTGCTGGTCATAAGCACAGCCAAAAAGGATTACAGAGAATAAACCACAAGCATAAAATACTCTGAAATTATTACAGTGGATGAGAAGAAACTGAGTCTGGTTTTCAAGGAAAAGTTTACATAAGAGAAAGAAGAAAGGAGACCTTTCCCTGGTAGCTCAGTTGGTAAAGAATCCGCCCGCAATGCAGGAGACCCGGGTTCATTTCCTGGGTCGGGAAGATCCCCTGGAAAAGGGGTATGCTACCTACTCCAGTATTCTTGGGCTTCCCTTGTGGCTCAGCTGGTAAAGAATCCGCCCGCAATGCAGGAGACTTGGGTTTGATCCCTGGGTTGGAAAGATCCCCTGGAGAAGGGAAAGGCTACCTACTCCAGTATTCCGGCCTGGAGAATTCCATGGGCTATATTACAGTCCACGGGGTCACAAAGAGTTGGATACGACTTAGCGACTTTCACTTTTCACCAGAGACACAGGTTGACATTTGCTGTGTGACCTGGGGCAAGACATTGGTTTCAGTTTCATCAAGTGAAATGAGAGGGCTAGACATGGCCAGAAAGGTCCATATCAGTCACAAACTGCTACAGAGCTGGAGGCTATTGATATTTCTCCCGGCAATCTTGACTCCACGTTGTGCTTCATCCAGCCCAGCATTTTGCATGATGTATTCTGCATATAAGTTAAATACACAAGGTAACAATATACAGCCTTGATGTACTCCTTTCCCGATTTGGAACCTCAGATACACAGGTGACCCCACCCTTAAGGCAGAAAATGAAGAGGAACTAAAGAGTCTCTGGATGAAAGTGAAAGAGGAGAGTGAAAAAATTGGCTTAAAACTCAACATTCAGAAAACTAAGATCATGGCACCTGGTCCCATCACTTCATGTCAAATAGATGGGGAAACAATGGAAACAGTGAGAGACTTTATTTTGTGTGGCTCCAAAATCACTGCAGATGGTGACTGCAGCCATGAAATAAAATGATGCTTACTCCTTGGAAGAAAAGCTATGACCAACCTAGACAGCATTTTAAAAGGTAGAGACATGACTTTACCAACAAAGGCCCATCTAGTCAAAGCTATGGTTTTTCCGGTAGTCATGTATGGATGTGAGAGTTGGACTATAAAGAAAGCTGAGCACCGAAGAATTGATGCTTTTGAACTGTTGGTGTTGGAGAAGACTCTTGAGAGTCCCTTGGACTGCAAGGAGATCCAACCAGTCCATCTTAAAGAAGTTCAGTCCTGGGTATTCATTGGAAGGACTGATGTTGAAGCTGAAACTCGATACTTTGGCCATCTAATGCAAAGAGCTGACTCATATGAAAAGACCCTGATGCTGGGAAAGATTGAAGGTGAGAGGAGAAGGGGACGACAGAGGATAAGATAGTGGGATGGCATCACCGACTCGATGGACATGGGTTTGGGTGGACTGCAGGAGTTGGTGATGGACAGGGAAGCGGGGCGTGCTGTGGTTCATGGGGTCACAAAGAGTCAGACACAACTGAGTGACTGAACTGAACAGAACTGGATGGAGACTTGGTCTCCATTTGACTTAAGTATCTTCTAGGTCAAAATCAGTCGCTTAGTCAGTCTGACTCTTTGTGACCTCATTGACTGGGCTCCTCTGTCCATGGGATTTCCCAGGCAAGAATACTGGAGTGGGTTGCCTTTCCTTTCTTCAAGGGATCTTCCCTACCCTGGAAGACCCTGCATTACAGGCAGATTCTTTACTGATCTCCTTGTAAAAGCTAAAAGATTTGACAGTCCCAAGTGTCTACTGTTATATGAGGCTCTATGATAGTTTCCCTGCCCAATTTAACTTATTTCATGCTCAAAATGCCTCTTGACAGCTNGTTGCCTTTCCTTTCTTTAAGGGATCTTCGCTACCCTGGAAGACCCTGCATTACAGGCAGATTCTTTACTGATCTCCTTGTAAAAGCTAAAAGATTTGACAGTCCCAAGTGTCTACTGTTATATGAGGCTCTATGATAGTTTCCCTGCCCAATTTAACTTATTTCATGCTCAAAATGCCTCTTGACAGCTAATGTATATCATCCCATCCTAAAGAAGACAAAACTGAGGCTCAGAGAGAATACATAACTTGCCAAGTCACTCAGGTAATAAGCAGCAGATCAAAGATGTCAGGATTCAAAGACTCTTTCCATTTTCTTTTGTTTTTTAATTTTATCTATTGTTTACTTTTGGTCCCGCCATGTGGCTTGTGGGACCTTAGTTCCCCAACCAGGGATTGAACCCACAACCCCTGCAGTGGATGTACAGAATCTTAACCACTGGACCACCAGGGAAGTCCCCTCTTCCCATTGTCTACGCTGCTCTCTGAATAACTGTGGCCTGGCCACACCAGAATGGCAGCAGGTAAGTGAAATCATGCCTGTCCGGGCTCCAGTCCCCAAGGCTGAATTCCTTAGGCAGTAGAGCAGAGGTTTTTGATTCTGCAAGGGATTCCAGGTAGCTGAGTGGTCAGAAATGTGGGTTCTGAGTCGACACGCCTCACAATCACATCTCAGATCCTCAGAAGCTGAGTGGTTTTCTCCAGAACTTAGGCCCCCTAAGCCTCGAGGTTTCTCAGGTAGATAATCTACTCCCAGGGTTGTTACAGGGATTAAAAGAAACCCTCCATGTAAAGTGCTCAGCAGACTGTCTGAATACAGTCAGTGCTCAGTCATTATGTCTCAGCTAAACAGGAGGGCATAAGGTAGTGATGAGCGGTTTCTAAGTTAATCCATGGCAGGGGTTATGAATCTGGGGTCAGTGAACCCCCTGAAATGACGTGCCAAAAGCCCTGTTCATGCTTCGAGAAATGTCCTTAACCTCTGCTGGAAGCTTCTAAGGGTCTGTGACCAGAAGGAGATTAAGATCTTTTGCCTGCTGTAAAGCCCAACATCTTACACTATGAATTGTTCCTGTAATAACAGGGTTGGCAAAAATTCCTCTGCATATCATGAGAGAAGTTGCTGGGTTCTCTCAACAAGGCCTGCCAGCCACGTGGGCCTCCAGCACTGATCACACAGACACAGAAACTGTTCCCACAGAGCTCCCAGGTGAAGAAAGTCTGAAACAGTCCCTCCCCCCCCTTCCCCCCCCCACACACTAAGGAGCAGGAATTAGGCTTCAGGAACCTTCTCTGGCAGGGCCAGTTCCAACAATCCATTCTTCCTCAGAGAACAATCAGTGCGTTTGTTGTTGCATACCACTAAGTTAAATACACCCGGAGTGCTGGTCCTTGGCTGGAAGCTTCCAGAAGAATCCGGGGTTATTCTGCTGAAGGGGTACTGCTCCGTGGCCAGATTGACAGCACCTGATTCCCCACGGACCTGGCACCTTCTAAGACCAGCCCTGCCTCAGGAGGAGCCCGTGGAGCTTGGCGGAGCCTTTGGCCGAGTCGGCAGAGCCCCGAGCTGCCCACTGGCCCCTCTCTGGTTGTTGGGACAACCGTCCTCAGGAATTTCGGCCTCCCAGTCTTCCCCTGGGTGAGAAGGGGAGAGAGTTGGCAAGGCTGGCTGCCTGGCTGCTCTTCCAACCCCCTGGTGAAAGGGGAAGCTGAAAACTGGATTCCCTACCCCCAGCAGCCTCCATGGCGGACACACACAAAACAGCTCAGGCCCGGAGGGAAGAATGTGCCANGGCCTCCCAGTCTTTCTCTGGGTGAGAAGGGGAGAGAGTTGGCAAGGCTGGCTGCCTGGCTGCTCTTCCAACCCCCTGGTGAAAGGGGAAGCTGAAAACTGGATTCCCTACCCCCAGCAGCCTCCATGGCGGACACACACAAAACAGCTCAGGCCCGGAGGGAAGAATGTGCCAAGACATTCTTCAGGGTTGGTAACCCGAGACGCTATTTTGTTCTCAGTGGCTAAGAAATCACTTTTCTAACTGAAGGACCATTTGACTTACTTCTTTTAAATTCAGGGGAATGGGCAAGCATGGCTCCTTGATTCAGATAAGAAAAAAAAAAGACAAATGGGTGCACACACAGACATACAAACACACACCCAGCAGAATCTTTTTTCTTTTATGTGATATTTTGTTTCATAGCATTAACCAGCTGTAGAGATGTTACCACCCTGGCAGAATTCCCCCCCACCCCCACCAAACCCCAGCACCCCAAAGAAGTCTGGCTCTTTTTTAGCTTTGCTCAATTTTTTCCTCCTTACAGCTCCCTCACCTTCCTGCCTACCGCCCTCCTCCCAATTCTGCCGTGGAATCACGGGGGATAAGGTGAGGCCAAAGCCGAGTCCATGAGATCATACTTGAGAACTGGCAGGGGGCCTCAGAGACCATTTCATCAACTTTTATCTCTCACCAAAGGAGCGCTTGCACCTCAGAGAGGTTAGGAGATTTGCCTCAGGCCACACAGATAGGGTGAGGTTGAACTCTCTTCTGGGGTGTGCGGCAGGGAATTCCAGGGAGGCAGAGGTGGACGCCCTCTGTTCAGCTGTTTCCCCAAATATTCAAAGTTGGTTCACTGCAAGAGTGAGCTCAGAAACCCTCAGCATCCCAAGATCAGGGGCCGCACCCCAGGCCGGTGCAGGTGGGCTGACTGGAGATACAAAGACACAGGGTAAAACCAGTGAACAACAAGGCGGAGAAAGTGAGCAGTTCCTTAAGCGCCAGTTATCGTTTTAATTCCTCTCCATTGCTTGCCAATCTGCCTAAAAACACAGGCTGCGGAGGCCTGTTGCTGGGGCCATGGACTGGCCACAAGAGTGAATTCAAATAGAAAAGCACTCTTTTCCCCCCTTCCACTGTACTTTTTAAAGGTTCCTTTCTCTTTGGAGCAATAGATATTGCTAGTTTCCCATTTGCAAAAGTGGCTAAAAAGATTTCAGATTGGGTTGATTCAATGTCAAGTATTAAGTCAGCAATAACACAGGTGATACAGCAAAAAAGGTGGTCTACATAATACTGAAATTTGGGAAATTATGCCATAGCCAAGTCAGTTTTCCATGGAAGCTATACTGCGTGCCCTCTCCCAAGGGTAAAGAATGACCGCTGCTTGAGCAGCTTTCTGCAGCTCTGTTATCCACTCAGTGCCCCAGAGAAGTTCCCAGATCCAGGACCTGGGGTGAATGAGCAACGCCCTCGACATTCAACCGCTGACAGCACATCGGGCTCTGTAGCTGCTGGGACCTAAAATGGGGGAGGACACACGAACTTGAACTTATGTCTGTTTTAGGCTAGGAGAAGGGACTGTGGAGGCTAGAACTTCAGAGTTGGCAGAGAATTTGGCAAAAGGCAGAGTGGTGGGAAGATCGAAACCCCCAAGCACATCCCACCTCTGGATCTCAAAGTTTGTCTCATGTTTGAAAGTGGGAGCTGGGCCCTGATCTTCCATATCCCTTCCACTTTCAAGAGTTCCACTATCACCCGTTCCCATCCAAGCAAATCATTTGTCTGACAAACAGGCAAACTGAGGCTCAGAGGTTAAAGCAGCTTGCCTGTGGGCCACTGAGCTCTTCAGCATTAAAAATGTCTCTTTCAGATTAAATTGATGAGACGACACCCAGTCCATGTTGAATGAATGAATGAACCAAAGTGTTCACAGAAACTATGAGCAATCTCAGCTCACATTTTCTTTGTTGCTTTTTCTTTTCCTCAACTCTCATCTTGATTACACACCCCATCCTAGACTTCTGGAACCTCCATTCCCACCCCACAAGATGAAGCAGCCAAACAATTTAGCTTCATTGCTTTACAAGCACCTGACACCCAAGGTCACAATTACCAGATGAAAACTGCATTCCTGGGACACTGACCACAGAGATGACAGCAAAGGACAACCAGCGGTCCCAGAAGGTGGTCCCTTCCCCCTCCCCCTCGCCCCCCTCCAGGATGCTGTGTGCAAAAAAATTGCCAAGCAGCTAAAACCTGGAGAAAGTCTGGATGCTTAAGAGACACACCAGCCATCTCACACGCCACCTGCCTCAGCAAAAAAAAAAAAAGAATCCGGTGCTCCAACCGGCGTGGTGCCCACCAAGGTCAGGACGCGCTGGTGCAGGATTGAGGAACCCCCGTCTCCAGAGGCAGGCGGGGAGAAGAGGCGATGGGCAGGGCTTTGCGGCGGCCTCTCACCTCCATCTACATCCTAACAGCTTCCAAGTTGCCGTGAGATTCCTGGGGAACTAGTCTCCCGATCAGCCCTCCCCCGCTCCTTCCTCTCCTTCCCACTGTTGGCCTCCCGGCCCCCAGAACGCCGCTGCACCAGTCTCTCCGAGCCTGGGAGGCACCTGTCAAAATTCACACCCTGGGCTGCCTTCCCCGGGACGCAGTGTCCTTCCTTCAGCAGCCTCCCGCTGAGTCCTGGGTGCCTACCACCCCCTCCAGACCAGATGCTTTCCCATCCCCCCTTCCCCGCTCCCCCACCCCGTGCTGGGGAAAGCCTCCCCGGGAAGCCCCAGCATCACTCGGCTAGATCGCTCCCCCAGCCCCCGCCCGACCTAAACTAAGGGGGAGGGGGCGACGGGAGGCGGGGCTAGAGCTTAAGGTCAAAACTCCCGGCAGGTGCCGGCGGGGGGCTGAGTCCCCCTCAGAGGACGGCGCCGGGTGAGGGGGTAGCCTGGGCCAACTCACCAGCCGACCCCTCCTCCCAGCTGCCCGCCCGGCGGGAGCCGGCGGTCCGGAAGGGCACGGGGGTGAGGGGCACACTGAAGACAGCGCAAGAAGCCCGCAGAGCTCCCGGGGTCGCCGCCCCGTCCCGGCTGGTGGCCCCTGGGGCAGGAGCGGGATGGGGGGGGCACGCGGAATCCTACCTGTCCCGCGGGTCGATCCAGCTGGTGGTGCGGCTTGTGTGGTCTATGTAGTAGACCTTGCCGTCGAAGTCGCGCGCCTCCTCCCAGCCCTCCGGCAGGGGCAGCTCCGGCCGGGGCATCTTCTCGAGCGCGGCCCGCGCTCCCCCATGCAGCTCCCGGCAGCCACGGGGGCCCCCCGGCTCAGCGGCTCCGGCCGGTTCCTCTCGGCTCNTGTAGTAGACCTTGCCGTCGAAGTCGCGCGCCTCCTCCCAGCCCTCCGGCAGGGGCAGCTCCGGCCGGGGCATCTTCTCGAGCGCGGCCCGCGCTCCCCCATGCAGCTCCCGGCAGCCACGGGGGCCCCCCGGCTCAGCGGCTCCGGCCGGTTCCTCTCGGCTCGGGCGGCCGCCGAGGCACCATGGTCGCGGTGGTGGGGAGGGAAGGTGGCGCCCGCGGGCTGGGGGCCCCTAGTGAGGGCCGGCTGGGGTGGCGGCGCTGTCCATGCGGCCCTGCGGCCCCGGCCCGGCGCCTCCCGCTCCTCCGGCCGCCGGCCTCTCACGCTGCCATGTGCGCCCGCAGCGGCGCGGTGCGGGCCCGGGTGCGCGCCCGGCCGGCGGGGCAGAGCGAGCCGAGCGCAGCTGCCGCCTGTCCTCCTCCGCGGCGCGCGGCGCTCTGCAGCCTCCACGCCGCCGCCGCCGCCTCTCGCTCCCCCGAGCCGGGTGCTGTCCCCGCTCTCCCTCCGCCGTTCAGCGCTCGCTTGGTTTGCGACTCCTGCCTGCGCCAGGTGCGGCTCGGGCCGTGCAGGTAACCGTGCTGCCCCGGAAACTGGAGGCGGAGCGCCGGGCGCCGGGGTTCCCGCGTCCCCTCCCCGCGCCCAGCGCCGCGAGGGCGGGTCCTAGGGCCCGAGACGCGCCCCCTCGTGGGACAGTCCCAACCGCCGGCCGCCCCTTCGCGGCTCCTGCCGGGAGGAATGGGAGCCCGCCCTTCACCTGGGTCCCGGACCCAGGCTGGAGCCCCGGGAGGCGCGAGCAAGCCCCGCTCTGCCTCGGCTTCCCGGCGCTCCGGGCTGTCTCCACCCCGAGTGGCCGGGCTCTTGGCACAGGTGTCCCCAATCTTATAACTCCCGGCTTCTCTCTTGTAGAATCAAGAGTCAGGCAAGAAGTGGTTAAATGGAAACATTCTTGCAAATCGGGGAACATAAGTTTTCCAGGATCTCTGATCCCTTCCCCCAACACACACACCATCTGTCTCCCTCTTATTCTATTCTTTCCGCGCGTTGTTTCACCCATCCCCCCACCCCTCATACTTGCAAGTGTAACTGGCTCTTCCTCTGGTCCCTAAAATGAAGAGTGCTAGGCATCTCCTGCCCCCAGCCCCCAAGGACCTCCAGTGGGTGTCGAGGTGGCACTTTGTAATAGTAATGATGTTGTTGTTCATTAAATTGAATACGTAACCTGTTCCAGGCAGCTTCACCTGTCCTTTTCGAGATATTAATTGGTCTGTCATGGCTTTGGGGGGATAGGGGTTATGAAAAAGAAGGAAGCAAACAAAGCAAATTTCCATGTTGAAAAAATGAGAACTTTTAAAAATCAGTATTTCTTGAGAAATCAAAAATTTGTGATTATTTAATTACAGTTAATCAGCTGTCTGTGCCTCCTGAATGTCTTTAACTTTTTTTTTTTTTTTTTGCCCTGGATGTATAGCAGGGAGCTGGACTGGAGAAATGAAGCCCAGCCTGCTGTGTCCTTTGTCTGAGTCCCACAGCCTCCCAGAGGAGCCAGTGTCCTGCGCTGTATGGGCCAGGGTGTGCTGGGCATAGGGGAGAATCCCATGTTTCTGGTCTCTTCTGCTCTTGGTACAGAAGACCTGTGGTGGCATCTCCTCACCTCCAGATGCCTTCTGTTAAGCCAGTTACTTCCCTAAGGTCAGGTCCATGGACTCAGTATTTGACCTTTCCCTCCCTCCCTCATTCCGTAGATGCCAAGCACAAAAGCCCAGAAACACAGACCTCAGGCTGGCCTCAGAATACCTAGAAGTAGGAGTTCGCCCTCCTACTTCTTATGGGGAGATTCCCACAGCCCTCTACAACTCACTCCTCAACTTCACTGGGTGCAAAATACTCCCATTAGTGATGAGGGCAATGTGTGCGTGCACGCATGAGGTCGCTCAGTCGTGTCCGACTCTTTGCAGCCCCATGGATTATAGCTTACCAGGCTCCTCCGTCCATGGGATTTTCCAGGCATGAATACCGGAGTGGGTTGCCATTTCCTTCGCCAGCGGATCTTTCCCACCCAGGGATCGAACCCCGGTCTCCCACATTGTAGGCAGACGCTTTACTGTCTGAGCTACTGGGGAAGCTACCGATGAGGGCAATAGCTCAGAATTAAAGCCAACATGGTGCTAGCTGTTTCACAAGCATGATCTCACATAAGCTCACACCACCACTCTGGAATAAGGAATGCTACTTATTATACCCATTTCACTGATGAGAAAACCGTCTCTTCAAGATGCTATATTGTTGACCAGGGATACAAAGCTAATAAGTGAACCTAGGTCTGATTTCAGTACTCATGCTCTCCACCATTAACCTATTCTTTCTTTAGGTTTAATTACTCTGAAACTCCTGAACCTATCCAGGGTCTGGATCTGGAATATTACAGATGCTGATGACTGCTTGTCTCTTTGGATGCTTGCTTCGACATTATTTGGCTGAGAAACTAAAGCTCTGGGATCAGTCTGTTTGGGTCTTAAATCCTCCCTCTTTTCTAACTGTGTGACCTTGAGTGACTTGATCAAATTTTCAGTCTTAGGTCTGAAAGACACCATAATCATATAGACTCTGTAGGGCTTGTTGTAAGTGCTACAGATGAGAAATGTAGGGGGCCTGACATTTCACAGTACACCATCATCGCAGGGTTCTCCTAGTGCCATACACAGAACACCATGCCCTCATGTGAAACTGAAGTATTCTCTGTGCTAAACACAAGCCCATGTCCTTTCCCCTCCTGAAAATTGTGTGTGGGTTTTTTTTTCGTGTGTGTGACAATCTTCCTAATTGCTGCTTTCATTTTCTGTCTTGTTTTGCAACCAAGACTTCCCACTGGCTGATGTTGGTAGTGAAGGGAAAACCCCTTTTAGACCTCCAAATCCAACTTTCTTGCCCAAGCCCTGGAGTTTCCACATGACTTGTTCCTGCAGCTCTTTTGACCTGAGCTGGAAAGTAGGAAATTGAGACTAGAGCAGGAATGGACTCCTGAAAGCCTTCCTCTGTCTGCCTTACCTCCGTCTACCCTTCCCTGCCCCCCAGCCCAGAACAGAAGAATCCTAGGTTATCTCTCAGAAGCTGCAAGCAGGGTGAGGTAATAAAACAGATGACTGTCTGCCCCATGTGATGGTGGGTGAATCATCCCCAGGCATTCTTTGAGGCTGAGCACAAACGTGAAAGGGATTAAAGGTAAAAACCAGCTCAGCCACAGGATAGGGCAAATTGGACATTATTCTACAGGTGAATGAACTGCAGGAATCTGAAGTGAAGACAAGAAGCCCAGCCTTCCTCCTGGGGGTGCGTGAGCCTGCTCAGGAAGCTGGAGGCACAGTTGGTTCCTGGAGCCAAGCAGAAGTGACCACAGGACAAGCCTCTCCTGGTTTGCTCTCACAGCCAGGTTGCCCATTGGACGCACCTGAGCCTGAAACAGACGGTCTTTTTTTTTTTTTAAAGACATCCACTAAAATCCTTCCCCCTACTGCAGCAGCAAAGGAGAACACACACGCGTTTTAGAGAATTTCCGAGCGGCAGGGTAACATATTTTATGAAGATGGTAAGGAGAAGAAATTAGCTTAGAAGAAAAGGGAGCAGAAATGCCAGCAGCACTTTCCTGTTAGCATCGACGTTCTTCAAGGAAATGGAAGAAACCTCTGCGGAGATGTTTTTTCCTGACTCCATGACTGTTCTCCCTACATCATGCTCTCCCTCCTACGCACCCTACAGGGTGCACAGTTGCGTCTGTGTGGTGGAGCCGATAATGTGCCCTTTCTTTAGTCATGCATTATGTGCGATTCATAATTGGGCCCATGAACTATTTTCTTTCAACAATGGGAAAACATGTTGTAAGCCAGGGAAAATTAGGGTGCAGGAAACCTTGGCAATATGAGAGCTGAGACAGAAGTGGAGATAAATAGAGACCTATTTATCTCTAGGTCTTCAGTGTTTAAGGCTTCCCAGTTGGCGCAGTTGGTTAAGAACCTGCCTGCCAATGCAGGAGATGCAAGAGATGTGGGTTCGATCCCTGGGTTGGGAAGATCCCCCAGAGAAGAAAATGACAACCCACTCCGGTATTCTATCCCATGGACAAAAGAGCCTGGCGGGCTACAGCCCATGGGGTCAAAAAGAATCAGACATGACTGAAGTGACTGAGCACACACCTCAGTGTTTAATAGGTTGAAAATATATCAAAATAAGTCTAGCACAGTCGATTCATTTTACAAATCGATGGAGTGCCTACGAATATTGACTCATTGCCCTGGTTTCTTATTAGTCCCATTTTACAGATGTATAAACTGGGACTCGAGAGGCGAAGGACTTTCCTCTAGTGACATGGTAAATAATCGAGCCAAGAGTCCAACACAGTTCTTCCCAGTTGAGTTTTTACTTCTGAACTCAGGGCAGTGTGTGCTCCAGAATGTCAACGAAGAAGGGACTTCAGGTTATATAAACAGTCTAGCTGGAAGTGGGCAGAGAGCAGCCAGGAGACTACTAGTCTCTGCTTTCACTCAGATTGCATATCTATTGGAGCGGTTGGAGGTGGGAGAGGGCACCCTGAGGTCATAGCTGAGTTTACAATGAAAGGGCAGAGTTGAGGTGGGGGCTCCGAATTCCAAGCTGAAGACCGACCAACCTGGTTCTCAACCTCCGGCTATGTGTCAACAAGACCCACCTGGGGTTTAGATAGCTGGGGTTTTAACAGAGGAGTGGTCTCTGTGGAAGGAGGGGCACTTTTCTCCCTATGGAGCCTGCCTCCCTACCTCTCTGCCTTTTTCTTGCTGCTTCATTCATTAGCTAAACTGGATTTCTTCTGGATGGGAGGTTGTCCTGGGGCCGCCAGGAGAGGTTTCCATCCCAGAGGCCTCTGCGGCCTGGGGGCTGGGAGCTGCTGTGTCTTTCACCAATGAGAAAATGAATTATGCACCATAGGAGGAGGTGGAGATGAAATCTCAGTTTCAAGGGCGGGGGTGTGGAGAGGAGAAAGAAAGAGTGTGAACAGAGNATTAGGGTGCAGGAAACCTTGGCAATATGAGAGCTGAGACAGAAGTGGAGATAAATAGAGACCTATTTATCTCTAGGTCTTCAGTGTTTAAGGCTTCCCAGTTGGCGCAGTTGGTTAAGAACCTGCCTGCCAATGCAGGAGATGCAAGAGATGTGGGTTCGATCCCTGGGTTGGGAAGATCCCCCAGAGAAGAAAATGACAACCCACTCCGGTATTCTATCCCATGGACAAAAGAGCCTGGCGGGCTACAGCCCATGGGGTCAAAAAGAATCAGACATGACTGAAGTGACTGAGCACACACCTCAGTGTTTAATAGGTTGAAAATATATCAAAATAAGTCTAGCACAGTCGATTCATTTTACAAATCGATGGAGTGTCTACGAATATTGACTCATTGCCCTGGTTTCTTATTAGTCCCATTTTACAGATGTATAAACTGGGACTCGAGAGGCGAAGGACTTTCCTCTAGTGACATGGTAAATAATCGAGCCAAGAGTCCAACACAGTTCTTCCCAGTTGAGTTTTTACTTCTGAACTCAGGGCAGTGTGTGCTCCAGAATGTCAACGAAGAAGGGACTTCAGGTTATATAAACAGTCTAGCTGGAAGTGGGCAGAGAGCAGCCAGGAGACTACTAGTCTCTGCTTTCACTCAGATTGCATATCTATTGGAGCGGTTGGAGGTGGGAGAGGGCACCCTGAGGTCATAGCTGAGTTTACAATGAAAGGGCAGAGTTGAGGTGGGGGCTCCGAATTCCAAGCTGAAGACCGACCAACCTGGTTCTCAACCTCCGGCTATGTGTCAACAAGACCCACCTGGGGTTTAGATAGCTGGGGTTTTAACAGAGGAGTGGTCTCTGTGGAAGGAGGGGCACTTTTCTCCCTATGGAGCCTGCCTCCCTACCTCTCTGCCTTTTTCTTGCTGCTTCATTCATTAGCTAAACTGGATTTCTTCTGGATGGGAGGTTGTCCTGGGGCCGCCAGGAGAGGTTTCCATCCCAGAGGCCTCTGCGGCCTGGGGGCTGGGAGCTGCTGTGTCTTTCACCAATGAGAAAATGAATTATGCACCATAGGAGGAGGTGGAGATGAAATCTCAGTTTCAAGGGCGGGGGTGTGGAGAGGAGAAAGAAAGAGTGTGAACAGAGGGACGGAGTTCCTGCAAAGCAGTGCTTTCCTCCACCCCCACCCCAACCTCTGGAGAGAAGCCCTGGTGGGAAACAGGGGTGGGGATTGCAAGTGCAGTAACCAACAGGCTGGCTGAAAGGAGCCTTTCTTGGGTATTTATAGAACTTGCATCGCCATGGCACCCAGGCACTTATAGTCCACCCCAATTGCTGGTGGTAAAGAACCTGCCTGGCACTGCAGGAGTCGAAAGAGACACGGGTCAGTCCCTGGTTTGGGTAGATCCCCCTGGAGGAGGACCTGGCAACCCACTCCAGTATCCTCGCCTGGAGAATCCCCATGGACAGAGGAGCCTGGCGTGTTATGGTCCACGGGCTCGCACAGAGTTGGACACCACTGAAGCGACTCAGCCTGAAGCACAACTGCTTAGAGACTGGTGGAATGAAGTACTCTGAACCTGTCCACTGCTCACGGTTTGACACCTCATTCTCAGAACTCTAGATGAGCAGACTGAATTTTATAAGATACTATCAAGAAGGGTATAGGTTTGGGACCTAAGCCCAGATAACCTGTCTGAACAGGGTGGCTGGGTGGAGTGGTGCAAAGTACATGGGCAGAAAAGAAGTATCTGCTTATGAAATATGGCTCTGCATCGTGGTGGATGTGTGACCCTGGGTATGAGAACTTTGGGGGCCTCAGTTTTCTCATCTGTGAAATGAGAGCCACTGTACCTACCTCCCCGTCAGTGAAATGAGGTGAGGCAAATAAAGTGCTAACTCAGTCCCTGAAACATAGGAGTTCATTTACAGGTAGGTCCCTTCCCCCCTCAGCTATTTATTTATTCACTCAACAAGACTCTTGTCTGTCAACTGTAACAGACAGTGGGTCAAGCCCTCAGGACAGAGGGTGGTTTTAGGTCTCAGAGAGAGTATAGTTTAGTATCAGAGATAAAAAAAAATCAACAAATATTTGCCTATTGAGATTGATAAGAAGACAGCATGCTATGAAAAAATATAGCATGGTTGGGTGGGTGTTGGGCTTCCCTCAGAGCTCAGTCGGTAAAGAATCCACCTGCAATGCAGAAGACCTGGGTTCAATTCCTGGGTTGGGAAGATCCCCTGGAGAAGGGATAGGCTACCCACTCCAGTATTCTTGGCTTCCCTGTGGCTCAGCTGGTAAAGAATCTGCCTGCAATGCAGAAGACCTGGGTTCAATCCCTGGATTGGAAAGATTTCCCTGGNCTGGGTTCAATTCCTGGGTTGGGAAGATCCCCTGGAGAAGGGATAGGCTACCCACTCCAGTATTCTTGGCTTCCCTGTGGCTCAGCTGGTAAAGAATCTGCCTGCAATGCAGAAGACCTGGGTTCAATCCCTGGATTGGAAAGATTTCCCTGGAGAAGAGAAAGGCTACCCACCTCCAGTATTCTGGCCTGGAGAATTGGAGTCGCAAAGAGTCGGACACGACTGAGCGACTTTCACTTTCTTTCTTTCGGGTGGTTGTTAGTGGAAAATCTACTTTACATACGCCCAGAGGAGAAGGCCTTTCTGAGGAAGTGATATTTAAGCAGGCTTCCCAGGTGGCGCCAGCAGTAAAGAACCCGCCTGCCAAGGCAGGAGACAAAAGAGACGCAGGTTCAATCTGTGGGTTGGGAAGATCCCCTGGAGGAAAGCATGGCAACCTGCTCCGGTATTCTTGCCGGGAGGATTTCATGGACAGAGGAGCCTGGTGGCAATAGTCCATGGGATCGCACAGTCGGACACAGCGGAAGTCACTTAGCACACACTCACACAGAAGTAGCTGGCAATGTAAACGGGCAAAGAACGTGCATTCCTGGTTAAGAGGGCAGGAGATGGAAAGCATGCAAAGATTTGGTGTGTTCAACACATCACAAGAATCCTGTTTCTACTACTCTGTAAACCATGGGAAGTTGTTTTTCTTGAGGGATTCGAGTTAGTGGGTGGTTGCCCTAAAATCTTGCAAGGTTCTCTGACACCAATCACATGTCTTCCGGGACTGTCACTGACATCCTGATTCAGGCTAAACAGAGTCCCTGCTCCCTGGTCCATGTTCTTCAGCTGCAGAAGCCTCTAAAAATTGAAGGCAGCCTAGTAAAGGTTGGGTACTTTGCTTTCTCTGTCTTTATTTTTAGACGCTGTTACATATCATGATGTGAATTGGAGCAGGGTTGGGGTAGAGGGACGGTTGTCTTCTTTGGCACTTACAAATCAGCTTGTTGAAGCTGTAGTTTGATGATTCCCATCAAAGTTGAGAAGTCTTCAGCCATTATTCCTGAGTCCTTTTACAGTTCACCCTTTTTCTCCTCTCCTTCTGGGACTCTCATCTTTTATAATAGTCCCTCAGATCCCTGGGTCTCTGTCAATTTTCTTTTTTTTTTTAGTCTATTTTCTCTCTGCTGTTCAGATTAGGTCATTTCTATCATTCTACCCTCTAACTCACTGATTCTTTCCTCTGTCCCCTCCACTCTACACAACCCCCTTTTTTAAAAAAAATATGTATTTGGCTGCATCAAGTTTTAGTTGTAGCACCCAGGATCTTTGTTGCATCATTCAAGATCTTTTGTAGTGGTGCACGGACTCAGTAGTTACAGCTTAAGGGCTTAGTTGCTCCACAGTATATGGGATCTAAGCTCCCCGACCTGGGATCAAACCCTTGTCCCCTGCATTGCAAGGTGGATTCTTAACCACTGGGTCAGCAGGGAAGTCCCTCCACTCTGCTCTTGAGCCCAGCCACTGAGCTTTTCATTTCAGTCGTAATAAATATTTTAGTTCAAATGTTTCCATTTGGTTCTCTTTTATGTCATTTGTTTCTTAGCTGAGCTCTTCTGTTTCCATGCTGAGGGTGTTTCTCCATTTTTGTCAAGTGTGTTGATAAATAACTCATTGAAGCATTTTTATCATGGCTGCTCTAAACTGCCGGATAATTCTAAATCTCTTTTCTGTTGTTAGGGTTGGGAGCGGGGGTTGATCTATTGACCATCTTTTTTTTTTTTTTTCCCACTCAATCTGAGGTCTTCCTGGTTCTTGGTATGATGAATGATTTTTGACTGAAACCAGGATATTTTTACATGTTCTGAAACTGGATCTTATGCAAACCAATTTTAGCTGGTTTGCTCTGATATCATCCCAGCAGGGGAATGAAGGGTGGGGGGAGGGGCACCTCGTTACTGCCAGGTAGAGGTGGTAGTCATGGTACCCACTTGGGCCTTGTTGAGGCCTGGAGGTGGGGGGGTCCACACTGCTCACTGGCCTTCTCCAACGTCACTCAGGGGAATGTAGGGCACCTCATCACAGCCTCTTGAGGGTGAAAGTTTAGGGTCCCTCCCAGCCTTGGCCTATGTGGGTGAAAGTGTGCCAACATTTTTTTCCCCTCACGGTATTTAGCTAGAGTAGGGTGGCTATTGTCTAAAAGTTTTCGTCTGCTATTCTACCTCTTTGCTAGGTCTTGGCTAGAGATAGCAGGCTTTTGTTGAACTTTCTTTTGTTGGGACCGTTGGTGTTTGTGGGTTTCCATTTCTCCAGTGCTCAGTCTGGGATATGTAGCAAAAAGAAAGCCCAGAAAACTGCTCACCATACCATTCATCAGATCCTGAGGCCCCTAGCCATCTGCCTTCCTTTCTGTGCTTTCAGAGTCTTCTTGTGTTTTTGTATAATGTCCAAAGTTCTCGATTTTACTTAGTGGGAGGAATAGGAAGAAGTATGCCTACTCCATCGTCCTGGAAGCAGAAGTTCATTGTTAAAACCCAGTGTACCTAAGCTGGAATTCACTTTTTCTCAAGCCAGCATCTCTTCCTCCTGTTCCTCCTCCACTCTCTGTCTCCTTATCTCCATTCACATTCCTCACAGCTATCTAATATTAAACTGAGGATCCTGCCTTCATGGCCTCGCTTGTGTCTCTTCCTTCCTTAGTGATGTGAGCCCCGGTCCAGATCCTTTTATATGATTCTTGTCATTTTAATGGTCTCTTAACTGATCTCATGATTGGTTTCTCTCATCCATCTTTACCATTTTAGTAGAGCTACTCATCTTACTTTTTAAAAATTTATTTTAATTAAAAAAATTTTTTATTTAGTTATTTATTTGGCTGTACTGGGTCTTAGTTGCAACATGCAAGATCTTTTTGTTGTGACAAGCAGGATCTATTTCCTTGACCCAGGATGGGATCAAACCTGGGTCGCCTGTGTTGGAAGCTTGGAGTCTTAGCACTGGACCATTGGCGAAGTCCCCCTCCTCATCTTTCTAAAGCAACTGTCCACAGGGGCTTCCCTGGTGACTCAGTGGTAAAGAACCCACCTGCCAATGCAGGAGGCATGGGTTTAATCCCTGGTCTGGGAAGATCCCACGGGCTGAGGAGCAACTCAGCTTGTGCGACAGAACTACTGATGTATGTGCACCTGGAGCCCGTGCTTCCCAGGAGAAGCTACTGCAACGAGGAGCCCACACATCACAACTAGAGGGTAGGCCCTGCTCGCCGCAAGTAGAGAAAAGCCACGTAGGAACAAAGACTCAGCCCAGCCAGAAATAAAAGAAATAAATTATTAAAGCAAGTGTCCATAGGTGCATTCTTCAGAGTCAAACTAAAGAACAGTCTGACAGCAAATGAATTTGGGAAATGTTGATTTTAATAAAGAGATTTCTTTACTATGAGACTTCTCAGAGCTCTCAGTGTACCTACATCTGTGGCAAATAGTCAAGAAAAAGACATAGAATATGAATGGCCTAAACTTATTTGACTAAAACATCTTTTTGCTTCCTGAGGCATCTCTGGAATGCAATGTTTATAAAGCAGGGGAATGCAAACTTTTTCTGCAAAGAACCAGACAATACATATTTCTACTTTGCAGGCCATATGCTCAGTCTCTGTCAAAAGGACTCACTTCCTCTGTTGTAGCTGCAAGCAGCCTTAGATGATACGTAAACAAATGGTGGGGCTGTGTGCCAATAAAACTTTATTTCCAAACAGGCCACTGGCCCTCAGGTTTTAATGTTCCCACCCCTGTTTCAAAACATCATTTGAATTACAGAGGAGGCTGTATCCTATATTTCTTACTTTTCTTTGCTCTCTCTGTGCATTCTATCTATTCTATTTGGATCCTGTCTCCAAAATATTCCTCTGTTATCACCTCACATCAATCAGAGTGGCCAACATCAAAAAGTCTACAAATAACAAAGGCTGGAGAGTGTGTGGAGAAAAGGGAACCCTCCTACACTCTTGGTGGGAATGTGAGTTCGTGAAAAAACTAAAAACAGAGTTACCGTATGATTCTGCAATCCTATTCCCAGGTATATATCTGGAGAAAAATCTAATTCAAAAAGATACACCCCAATGTTCATAGCAGCACTATTTGTTATGGCCAAGTCATGGAACCAACCTGGGTCCATTGACAGGGAAATGGATAAAGGAGATGTGCTATAGCGGTATACATACGGAAGATTACTCAGCCATAAGCAGAATGAAACAGTGCCATTCACAGCAATGTGGCTAGATCTAGAGATGATCACATCAAGTGAAGTAAGTCAAACAGAGAAAGACAAATGTCATGTCACTTACATGTGGAATTAAGAAAGAAAAATGATACAAATTTGTGAACATTTTTACAGAACAGGAATAGACTCATAGACATAGAAAATGAACTTATGGTTACCAGAGGGGATAGCAAGGGGGAGGGGGAGGGATAAACCTGGAGTATGGGATTAACATATACACACTACTATTTATAAAATTAGGAACAAAGCTAGTGGAGGTGATGGAATTCCAGTTGAGCTATTTCAAATCCTAAAAGATGATGCTCTTAAAGTGCGACACTCAATATGTCAGCAGATTTGGAAAACTCAGCAGTGGCCATAGGACCAGAAAAGGCTCATTTTCATTTCAGTCTTAAAAAAGGGCAATGAAAAAGAATTTTCAAACCACCATACAACCGCAGTCATTTCACATGCTATCAAGGTTATGCTCAAAATCCTTCAAGCTAGGTTTCAGCAGTACATGAACTGAGAACTTCCAGATGTACAAGCTGAGTTTTGAAGAGGCAGAAGAACCATAGATCAAATTGCCAACATTCACTGAATCATGGAGAAAGCAAGGGAGTTCCTGAAAAACATCTGCTACATTGACTATGCTAAAGACTTTGTCTGGATCACAACAAACTGTGGAAAATTCTTATAGAGATGAGAATACCAGCCCACCTTACCTGCCTCCTGAGCAACCTGTATGCAGGACAAGAAGCAACAGTTAGAACTGGACGTGGAAGAAATGACTAGCACAAAACTGGGAAAGGAGTATGTCAAGGCTGTATATTGTCACCTTGCTTATTTAACTTATATGCAGAGTACATCATGTGAAATGCCAGACTGAATGAATCACATGCTGAAATCAAGATTGCTGGAGAAAAATATAAACAACTTTAGATATGCAGATGATACCACTCTAATGGCGGAAAGTGAAGAAGATCTAAAGAGCCTGTTGATGAAGGTGAAAGAGGAGAGTGAAAAAACTGGCTTAAAACTAAGCTTTCAAAACACTAAGGTCAAGGCATCAGGTGCCATCACTTCATGGCAAATAGAAGGAGAAAAAGTGGAAGAAGTGATGGATTTTATTTTCTTCGGCTCCAAAATCACTGCAGAGGGTGACCGCAGACGTGAAACGGAAAGACTCTTGCTCCTTGGAAGGAAAGCTATGACAAACTTAGGTAGCACAATAAAAAGCAGAGGCATCACTTTGCCGACAAAGGTCCGTATAGTCAAAGTTATGGTTTTTCCAGTAGTCATGTACAAATGTGAGAGCTGGACCATAAAGAAGGCTGAGTGCTGAAGGATTGATGTTTTTGAATTGTGATTTGAGAAAAGACTCTTGAGAGTCCCTTGGACTGCAAGGAGATCAAACCAGTCAATCCTAAAGGAAATCAACTCTGAATATTCATTGGAAGGACTGCTGCTGAAACTGAAGCGCCAGTACTTTGGCCACTTGATGCCAAGAGCTGACTCACTGGAAAATATCCTGATACTGGGAAAGATTAAAGGCAAAAGGAGAAGTGGGCAGCAGAGGATGAGATGGTTAGATAGCATCACTGACTCAGTGGACATGAATTTGAGCAACTGCCAGAAGATAGTGGAGAACAGAAGAGCCTGGCATACTGCAGTCCATGGGGTTACAAAGAGTTAGACAACTTAGCAACTGAATGACAACAATATGTTAAATAGATAATCTCTCCCAGATAGCTCTAGTGGAAAAGAAGACACAAGAGATGCCGGTTTGATCCCTGGGTCGGGAAGATCCCCTGGAGAAGGAAATGGCAACCCATTTCAGGATGCCTGCCTGGATAATCCCATGGACAGAGGAGGCTGGCAGGCTGCAGTTCATAGGGGTCACAAAGAGTCAGATACAACCGGACATTCATGCACGCATGTGACATGAGAAAAGAATCTGAAAAAGAATGAAAATGTATATGTATAACTGAATCACTTTGTTGTATGCCTGAAACTAACACAACTCTGTTAATCAACTATCCTCTGGTAAAATTAAAAAAAACAAAATTAGCAAGGACCTACTGAATACAGAGGGAATGATATTCAATATTTTGTAATACCCTACAATGGAAAGGAATCTGAAGAAGAATATATATATGCATAATTGAATCACTTTGCTCCACATCTGAAAGTAGCACATCATCATAAATTAACTATACTTCAATTTAAAAAAAATTTTTTAAATACAAAATCCATTTCCCTTTGTCCATCTCCATTTCCACTGTCTTAACTGCAGCCACTCTTCACCTGTTCCTGGTACAGTTTCCCAGCTGTGGTTCCTCTGCCCACTTGCCCATCTTCCTAGACAGTGAACCAGGACATCTGGTCGTGTTCCACCCCTCAATGGCACTTGACTGGTCTTAGGATAGATTCCAAGCACCTTACTATGTCTTGTAAGGCCCAGTTTAGGTGGGTCCTCGTCACCCCCCACCTCCCCCCGCCCCTGCTTCAGCCTGTGGCTTACATGAGACCTTTTCCCCACCATCTAGCCTTGAGTTGCGTGTTACTTCATCTACTTTACCCAGAAATCCAGCCTCATCATTNCTGCCAGAAGATAGTGGAGAACAGAAGAGCCTGGCATACTGCAGTCCATGGGGTTACAAAGAGTTAGACAACTTAGCAACTGAATGACAACAATATGTTAAATAGATAATCTCTCCCAGATAGCTCTAGTGGAAAAGAAGACACAAGAGATGCCGGTTTGATCCCTGGGTCGGGAAGATCCCCTGGAGAAGGAAATGGCAACCCATTTCAGGATGCCTGCCTGGATAATCCCATGGACAGAGGAGGCTGGCAGGCTGCAGTTCATAGGGGTCACAAAGAGTCAGATACAACCGGACATTCATGCACGCATGTGACATGAGAAAAGAATCTGAAAAAGAATGAAAATGTATATGTATAACTGAATCACTTTGTTGTATGCCTGAAACTAACACAACTCTGTTAATCAACTATCCTCTGGTAAAATTAAAAAAAACAAAATTAGCAAGGACCTACTGAATACAGAGGGAATGATATTCAATATTTTGTAATACCCTACAATGGAAAGGAATCTGAAGAAGAATATATATATGCATAATTGAATCACTTTGCTCCACATCTGAAAGTAGCACATCATCATAAATTAACTATACTTCAATTTAAAAAAAATTTTTTAAATACAAAATCCATTTCCCTTTGTCCATCTCCATTTCCACTGTCTTAACTGCAGCCACTCTTCACCTGTTCCTGGTACAGTTTCCCAGCTGTGGTTCCTCTGCCCACTTGCCCATCTTCCTAGACAGTGAACCAGGACATCTGGTCGTGTTCCACCCCTCAATGGCACTTGACTGGTCTTAGGATAGATTCCAAGCACCTTACTATGTCTTGTAAGGCCCAGTTTAGGTGGGTCCTCGTCACCCCCCACCTCCCCCCGCCCCTGCTTCAGCCTGTGGCTTACATGAGACCTTTTCCCCACCATCTAGCCTTGAGTTGCATGTTACTTCATCTACTTTACCCAGAAATCCAGCCTCATCATTTTTTTATCTCTCTCCCTATTGCCTTTCCTTTCCCCAACTAGACCTGGGAAGCTTCCCTGGTGGCTCAGATGGTAAAGAATCTGCCTGCAATGCAGGAGACCCAGGTTGGAACCCTGGGTTGAGAAGATCCCCTGGAGGAGGAAATGACTACCCACTCCAGTGTTCTTGCCTGGAGAATTCCATGGACAGAGGGGACTGGTGGGCTACAGTCAATGGGGTTGCAAAGAGTCATCGGTCACAACTGTGCGACTCACATTTTCACTTTCAACTAGACCTGAAACCCTATGAGGGCAGGCTTGTTCTCCGTCTTTCCCACCTCTCCAGTGCCTACTACAGGCCCACACTGACACGAGCTTGTGTTCCAACACAGGCTAAACCCTGATCAAGACCTAAGACTCCCTGACACCACATTTGAAGTTTTTCCTCCTCATAGGGAGCAGATGGCATTAAACTGTTGGAATAATTAGGAGTCCATATGCCCCTCTAAGAAATGATCTGCCCATCTGTGGTGAAGAACGAGAATTATGCAGCATCCAAGGGTCCTTATGGACAAATTTGTCTTTTTAGTTGGAGTCTAAAGTTTCTTTCTCAGAAGTCTTTATTGGACAGCTCTAACTCTTTCTTTACATCTATCAAAACATTAGGAAGAAGCCAAATGTAGTGCATGATCCAGGAGTGTATCCTGGATTGTTTAAAAAAAAGAAAGAAAAGCTACAAAGAACATTCCTGCAACCCTTGGGGAAATGGGAATACAGAGTGCATTTTAGACAATATTATCATGTTGGTATTAATGGTCTCAGGATGACAGTGATACTGTAGTTATTGCAGAAGAATAATCCTGTTCTTAGGAGACAGAAGCTGAAACATTTAGGGGTTAAGTCATGATGTCTACAGCTTACTTCAAATGGTTCAGTAACTGAGGATTTTGGAGGGAAGGAGAGATGAAGAGAATGGAAATGTGGCAATAATGTTAAAAATCAGTAAATAATAGAAAAAAAGGTACTATATTTTATGTTTTATTCAACTCATCTCAGTACAGTGTCTGTTATGGAAAGCTGTTGCTGTTTAGCTGCTAAGTCATGTTTGACTCTTTGCAATTCCATGGCTTGTAGTCTGCCAAGCTCCTCTGTCCATGGGATTTTCCAGGCCAGAATACTAGAGTGGGTTGCCGTGCCCTCCTCCAGGGGATCTTCCCGACCCAGGAGCTGAACCCAAGCCTCCTCTTGCCAGTCAGATTCTTGACCACTCAGCCACCCGGGAAGCCCCTGCCATGGAAGATACCTCTATAAGTGTTGGCTGAACTATGAACAAAGCTAGTGGAGGTGATGGAATTCCAGTAGAGCTATTTCAAATCCTGAAAGATGATGTTGTGAAAGTGCTGCATTCAATATGCCAGCAAATTTGGAAAACTCAGCAGTGGCCACAGGACTGGAAAAGGTCATTTCTCATTTCAATCCCAAAGAAAGGCAATGCCAAAGAATGCTCAAACTACAGCACAATTGCACTCATCTCTCATGCTAGTAAAGTAATGCTCAAAATTCTCCAAGCCATGCTTCAGCAATATGTGAACCATGAACTTCCAGATGTTCAAGCTGGTTTTAGAAAGGGCAGAGGAACCAGAGATCAAATTGCCAACATCCGCTGGATCATCAAAAAAGCAAGAGAGTTCCAGAAAAACATCTATTTCTGCTTTATTGACTATGCCAAAGCCTTTGACTGTGTGGATCACAACAAACTGTGGAAAATTCTGAAAGAGATGGGACTACCAGACCACCTGACCTGCCTCTTGAGAAACCTGTGTGCAGGTCAGGAAGCAACAGTCAGAACTGGACATGGAACAACAGACTGGTTCCAAATAGGAAAAGGAATGCATCAAGGCTGTATATTGTCACCCTGCTTATTTAACTT
>SJYA01001331.1:2728813-2783442 GCA_006410615.1 Neotragus moschatus
GCTGAAACTCCAATACTTTGGCCACCTGATACGAAGAGCTGACTCATATGAAAAGACCCTGATGCTGGGAAAGATTGAGGGCAGGAGGAGAAGGGGATGACAGAGGATGATATGGTTGGATGGCATCACTGACTCGATGGATGTGGGTTTGGGTGGACTCCAGGAGTTGGTGATGGACAGGGAGGCCTGGCGTGCTGTGGTTCATGGGGTCGCAAAGAGTCGGACACAACTTAGTGACTGAACTGAACTGAACTGAGTGCAGTAGCAACCACTACTAGGTCATCTGATGATGTGCATTGAGTTGCCTAAGGTGATCTGCTCACTTCCTCCCTTTGAACTTCTGATATTGGGCTTTGACAACTTTATAATCAAAAAGCCCAGCAAACAGCCATCTCTTTCCTGATGAGGTGAATGGCTTGAACTCCAGATAGGTTTCAAATAGTTTATCATTTTTATTGTAAAGTCTTCATAAAGGAAAACAAACAAAGTTAGGGGAGAAACTTGCTCACCATATTCCAAGAAAGGAAAAAGAAATCTGGGTTTGGATGTGACCGTGGGACACCATGTCTCACCTGATTCAGAATACAGAGGATGGGGCTTCTCAGGTGATACTAGGGGTAAAGAACCTATCTGGCAATGGAGGAGACATAGACAAGTTTTATCTCTGGGTCAGGACAATCCCCTGGAGGAGGGCATAGCAACCCACTCCAGTATCCTCGCCTGAAGAATCCCATGGACAGAGGAGCCTGGTGGGCTGCTATAGTCCATAGGGCGGCAAAGAGTCCAACACACTGAAGTGACTTAGCATGCACATATGCACACAGGATACAAAATTAGTATGCAGACTATGGAGGATGGAGACGCTCTCTCGCTCATCTTCCAAGACAGCTCCCTGGATGTCCCTTTAAAAGCTTGGCTGCTGGTGCACTGCAGCCCCTCTGATATCCTAATGATCCAGCTCAATGACGGAAATTGTCTGAAAGGCTGAAGATTTGCACCTGCATGAAGTTAACAGGGATTCATGGGCCTTTCCTGGCCCCAGGCTCTTGGTATCTTATGTTTTCATTTCATGGTAATCAAACATAAGGTCAGCCCAGAAGAGGAAAGCCCTCACATATGGCAGCTCTGAAGGCAGAGGATCAGGGGCCAGAGGATGGCCCAAGAGCAGGTGGATGATGGGTTTGCCTACGCATAGCCTCCAAGGGGGCTCATCTCGTAGAGGAGCTTCCCTGGGGTCGGCAACAATAGTACTGGCAGTGGCTGTGGATTGACTGGGCATCCTGAACCAGGTACTGAGCTGGCACGTCCCACACCCAGCTGGGGCTGGGGGTCACAAAGGGTCAGACACAATTGAGGCGACTTAGCAGGCATGCACATGGAGATCCTAGGGACCTGTAGAGCCGATGTAGGGGCTTCCTTGGAAGAGGTACCTCGCAGTGTGTTTTGCTGGGGGTCGGTGGGAGAAGTAGGGGGAGGAATCAAACCCAAGCCTGCCTGACATTAAATTCCAGGCTGCAGAGTAGCTAGTATTAACATAAGACCTCCCACCCCTGGGAATACAGAAGATTCTACCCAGCACATGGGATCGGGCATCTGAGTGCTTGGTGAAGTTCTAGATTTATCTGAATGATGAATGGCATGAATGTTACCCTAAGGGCACAAGGACCCAGAAGCCTTGCCCTCCACAGGTTTTCCTCCTCATTTCATCTTCAGCACCTCAGAAAAGGAGTCAATTTCCAATCACCAAGTTAACGAGTAACACGGTTGCCCCCACCAGGGGCAAGGTTCAGGCATGTGCTCTCACTGAACGCTGGATTGGGCGGGAGGATTGTGGGGGGAAGGTGGGAGGCAAATTCTGCCTCTGCGTGGAGCCACCAGTGTGGACATGGTCCACTGCCTGGAGTTTGATCAGTAGAGCCCTCTCGTCGGCAGGGAGGCCAGGAACTTCCTTGTTCCAGGTGGTGAGGAGGCTCCCCATCTGTGTAGCATCCTCTTGTGGAGAGTGAGCTGGGGCTCGCCTCATGCAGGGAGCTTCCGAGCCAGCAAAGATGGCAAACAGTAAGTGCAGTGAGTCTTTGGGGGAAATGAATAAATGGACTTGTGCAGGAGCAAGTGACATGTGCCAGAGGCTAGGATTTACCTGTGACCAGGAGCTGACCCCAGGACCTGATTCTTCGGCTTCACCTCTTGCACTCAAGGTGAGGTGGGCTGAGTTCTTTCCATCGCCACTGAAGAACCAGGACTGGGAAGGTGGGCTGTGTGTCTGGGGCTGCGTGCGTTTTGTGCCTGCAGTAGAGAAGGCGTGTGTTTCTGCACACTCAGATGTGTTGTGTAGTTAGCAGAGCAGGTGGCTGTTGTCTCAGAGGTCCTGGGTGTTGCTAAACTCAGCAAGCAGGTGGCATTCTTTTGCCTCCCCGCCCCTTGCTGTGCTCTACAACAGGGGTGGAAAACAAACAGCAGCAAAGGCGCGCGTGCGCGCGCACACACACACACACACACACACGCACACATGCACACACACACGCTCACTCCATCATGCTCCTCCACCCCTTCCCCCAGCAAAACACACTGTGAAGCGCCTCTTTCAAAGAAGCCCCTACATCGGCTCTGCAGGTCCCTGGCATCTCCATGTGCATGCCTGCTAAGTTGCTTCAATCATGTCCGACTCTGCGACCCCATGAACTGTAGCCCGCCAGGGTCCTCTGTCCATGGGATTCTCCAGGCAAGAACACTGGAGTGGTTTGCCATGCCCAGGGAATCTTCCCAACCCAGGGATCGAACCCGCATCTCTTATGTCTCCTGCATTGGTAGGCAGGTTCTTTACCACTAGTGCTACCTGGGAAGCCCCTGCACTTGTGCCTGGGACAGCCATGAAGCCATGCACAAGTCCTCACTGCAAAGAAGCACCTGGAGTTGGGCATTAGCTCTCCTGGGCAGTGGTCTCTTTACAGGGAGATGGGTAGGGTGCATTTTAGGATGAGTTCCCTGGGAGAAGATTCTGGCCTGAAGATTTGAGTGCAGGAAGCTTCTTAGCATGCCAGGAACACCTGGGAGGGAGGGAGGATGCAGGGTTGGGTAGAGGGGGAAGCTGGGTTGCAGTGCCATAGGAGCAGTGGCCTGGGCCAATCCCATTGGGGCTCTGGAGCTGGGATAACTCTTTTTTTTTTTTTTTAATTTATTTATTTAGCTGTGCCGGGTCTTCACTGCAGCATGTGGGATCTAGTTCCCTGGCCAGCATTTGAACCCAAGGCCCCTGCACTGGAAGCACAGAGTCCTAGCCACTGGGCCGCCAGAGAAGTCCCAGGGATAACTCTTTAGAGCTGCTGCTCACCCAGAGGGGCAGCCAGGCCTTTGAAGCTTGGAGTGGACTAGTTCCTGGATGTGAACTCCCCACCGGGGCAGGGGATGGTGTGACCTGGTGCCCCGCAGCTCCCTTCAGAGAAGGGGTTCGTGAGGCTTCTGCAGGCAAGGTTCCCTGCCTGGGGAGAACCAGTGCCAGGAAGCTGAAGGCAGGGATGTTCGCCTGCATAAGCAGGTGGCCTGTACCACGGTCCAGACCGTATCATTGTTGACTGATTTCCCACACCCTGAAAATGTGGAAGAACACAGAAAATGTCCTTGTGCCACTTCTACCGCAGTTGTTATCAGTAGTTAATTGCTGATTTGTTTTAGAATGCTGCCAGGCCTGAGTTCTTCGCCTTGGGTGTCCAAGCACTGTATCTTTGAAGTCAAAGGAGAAAGCTTTCACCTAACCTTTAGGCATGTTCTCTACCCCCTTCCCTCTCTCTCTCTCTTTTTTTTCTTTCATGTTGTAAATGGTAGGGCTTCCTTTTTCCTGTTTTTAAAAATTAATTTTTATTGGTGTACAGTTGCTTTACAAGGCCATGTTATTAATAGTGGGTTTCTACTGTACAGCAAAGTGAATCAGCTATGTGTACACCTATATCCCCTCGTTTTTGAATTTCCGTCCTATTAGGTCACTACAGAGCACTGAGTAGAGTTCCCCGTGCTGTACAGCAGGTCCTTATTAGTTATCTATTTTATATTCAGTTGTGTCCCAGGTGGGTTCTTTACCACTAGCGCCACCTGGGAAGCCGTATCAATAGTGTATATGTGTCAGTCCTAATCTTCCAATTACTCCCACTCTCACTTCCTCCCTGGTATCCATATGTTTGTTCTCTTAATCTCTCTTGTAGGATCTCAGTTCCCCAACCAGGGACTGAAGGTGGGCCATGGAGCGAAAGCCCAGATTGCCAACCAGCTGGCCACCAGAGGCGCTCCGCTTAATGGCTCCTTGATGTCTTTATCCTTTCTTGTATTCCGCTACCCCAACCCCACCCCAGTCTCGTGGAAATTTGCTCACATGCATGGTGTAGCTATCCCCTCTATGGCCCCTGCCAAACTACCAGTGTGATGCCACTGAACACAGGGTTGGGAAGGACAAGTCATCTCGGGAGCGGGTTCCAGCACCTCCCTGAGTGCAGAAGCAGAGGAAAGGGGCTGGAGTGGGGGCCCTGGGGCCACAAGCAGAGGCCTGGAAGAGCTGGCCTGCTTCCCTCTGCTCTGAGGGCCTGAGCCTGCCTGGGTGTGCAACGGCTTACACTTGGTCTCTGCCCTGTTTCCCCCAGTGCTTTCCCAACCACGGGGCGTGCTTCTGAATGGGACTCTCTTCCTTTCTGTGCTGGTCCTCAGTTCCCCCTCTGCCAGATTGCCGGCGGGATGACACAGGGGTTTCCAGAAGGGGTGGGGGTTGCAAAGCGGGGGAAAAGGGCCTCCAGGGTGATGCTTCTGCTTTCGGGTATGACAGCTGAGCCCTTGGCAGAGTCCTGGTTCTCTGTCATGGCATTGTTGAGTTGGTGCTAAGTGCTGAGTTGGGCATTGTTAAAGAGTTGGTGCTAAGTGCTATCTTCTGTAGCCTGCACTTAACCAGAGCCAGCACGTGGGACTGTGGCATCTCCGCGTAAGTGCTTTACGCAGAGTGGGTGTCAGTGGAGTCTCATAACCCCTGCAGGGGACATGGAGCATCATTTTCTCCACTTCACAAAGGAGGAAGCCGGGTCTTAGGGAGCTTGTCTGAGGTTTGGAGCAAGTACATAGTAGAGCAGGGTTCAATCTCAAGTCACTGATTGCAACGCTTGTGCCAGAAACCCTTTCACTGCACACCTCGGGTGTAGGGACTGACAGATGTCCCATCCTACAAGGTCAGAAGAGGCGCATAGAGTGGCCATCCCACTGCACTTCTGTATACAGAGCCTACATTTGTGCCGAGAGTGATGCCACACAAACTTCCTATCTTTCCACGCCAGGGGTTCTGGGACTAAGGACTGGTCTCTGCCCTGAGTCTCCCCTTCTGGGATCCACCACTGAGGAGATACTTCTCAGGAGCTAAGTTCAAGAGCCAAGGACAGAGAAGAGGATGGATTGCTGCCCCACCTCCCGGCCCCCCCCTGCCCTGCTAGATCCCCCTGCTGAAAGGGAGGCAGTGACCTGAACACTGCCGACGGAGCGGCGGCAGGTCTGTTTGGGTGAGGCGCAGCTCCCAGGGTCCATTCCAGTGAGAACATCAGAGCCGTCCCAACGAGAAAGTGACACGTGGCGAGGGGCAAGGGACTACTCAAGGGCCCTCCTTTGGGACCTAGGCGGGATGCTGGGGCCTGAGATGACTGGGTAATGTTGTAATTCCTCCTTCCTCCCCTGTCCTGTTCCAGGCATCCCTTGAAAAGGGGCCTCTGATGGTGATTGATGATATCCAGTGTCCTCCGGAAGGGGCTGGGCATGGTGCCATGGCATCCATGGCATTTCTAGAGAGAATATGAGTCAGTGTTCATCTGCGCCAACCTGTAAGGCTTCCAGGGTGTCTTGCAGGAGGTGGTGTTTTTTTCAGGAGCACTAGTCTGCCAAGCTGTTGTCCTTCCGATTAGTGTGAGAACCTCCAGTGGTCAGGTGTGTCTTGACTCTTTCAGCTCTGGGGGTATACTGGGCATCCTGATACCAGTGACACAGGCGTGAAGAGCGAGAAGACGGGTTAGGGAGAAGCATGTCTTACTTGGTCTGCCCAGAAGTGTACAGCAGACCGTGTTTTGAGCAATGAGGTGGAAGGCCCGGGGTCTGCACCGGGTGCCATGACCTGCATGTGTGTGTCTGTTGAATTGCAACACACACCGTATATTTGCCCGTATGTAGGGGGGCACGTGGTGTATGCTCAGAGGAGCACGGGTCTGTGTACTCAGGCATGGTTTCCAGTGTGGGCCGCATGGAGGAAGAACGTGTGTGTGACACACTGCAAGGAGCTGGGGAGGACTGCACGGGTACCAAGACACTGGGCATGAGCAAACGCACCACACAGCATGGTGGAGCGGTGACCTGCGCTGTGCGGGGAACGCATGGAACTTGTGAGAACGTGGGAACAATGGAACGTGCAGAGCAAAGTGGTGCGTGCAAGGGAAGCAGCACGCCTGGATGAACTTGGGTGAGTGCTGACAAAGTCTGCTTAGGGGGAGCTAGCCTGCCTGACCAGGGGGCTGGAGTCTGGGGTGGAGGAGAGATGGGGGGGGCACTGAGCAGCACTTCTCAACTGAGGTCATTTCTCCACCTCCAGAGGACAGCAGGCCATGTCTCGAGGTGTTGTCACAATTAGGCAGGTCTTCCCAGATGGCTCTAATGGTATAGAACCCACCTGCTAATGCAGCAGACTTAAGAGATGAAGGTTCGATCCCTGGGTCAGGAAGATCCTCTGGGAAATGAAATGGCAACCTACTCCAGTATTCTTGCCTGAGAAATCCCATGGACAGAGAAGGCTGATGGGCTACAGCCCGTGGGGTTGCATAAGAGTCGAAAACGACCGAAGTGGCTAGGCACACACACAACCAGGCATGGGGAGCTATCTAGTGCACAGAGGTCCCGGATGTTGCTCAGCCTCCTACATGGACAGGGCTGCCCCACGACAGACCGGCCAACCCTGTGTTTGTGGTACTTGGCAGGAGACCCGTGCAGTTTAGCAGAGGCTGGTCTGATGGGCAGAACCACCTCTGCTGACAATGAAGTTGACACTAAAGGGAGGTCCAGCTCCCCATGTGCTGCGGGTGGGAGAGTGGAAGTGAAGGGGCAGGAGGGATGTCCAGCCCTTCCCCATCCCCAGTTCTGCCCAGTGACAGGTTCTCTAGGCTGGTGTTGGGAGGAGATTCCCTGCCTTCACAGAGGACTGGAAAGGCCCATGGTGGGTGGTGGCAGGTGCTGGGGGAGGTGGATGAGAACCTTAGCAGAAAGACTTGATGGGCTTGGTGCCTTTTTGCTCATTAAGTTTCAACCTAGATCTTCCCCATGTGATACCCGTGCACGTGTTTCTTTCTTTTTAATATTCACGTATTTGGCTGTGCTGAGACTTAGCTGCGGCATGTGGCATCTAGTTCCCTGACCAGGGATTGAACTTGAGCCCCCTGTACTGGGAGTGCAGAGTCTCAGCCGCGGGACCACCAGGAAGTTCCTAGGTCCTTTCTTCCAAATCCCCATCAGTGCTGAATTAACTGCTCCCCCCGCCGTGTTCCCATCATGCCCTGCGGTTCTCTCCCCAGCCCTTCCATGTTGTGTTGTGACTGTTTTTTTGTTGGTCGGCATTCCCCCACCGGACTGCTCCCAGATGGCTGTGTTCATCCTTGGATCCCCAGCCCCTGAGAGCACCTGAGATGTGTGGGGACGCTTTGTTGACAGAATAGACAAATGCATGGTTTCAGTGGATACGTCAGCAGCTAACATGTTTTTGTCTAAGCACTTACCTTTCCTGGGGGAAACCACCTTTCCCCGCTGCTTATGGCCCCAGAGTTCTAATTTTTTTCCTGTTGAAGTATAGCCGATTTACAATGTTGTGTTAATTGCTGCTGTACAGCAGTGACTTAGTTATATACAGATATATGCATACGTGCCTTTCCATATTCTTTTCCATTATGGTTTATCGCAGAGTATTGAGTACAGTTTCCTGTGCTATACAGTAGGAACTGTTGTATGCTCATTCTATTAATATACATGCCAGTTCGCATCTGCTAAGCCCAAACTCTCCATCCATCCCTCTCTTACTCCCGCTTCTCCTTGGCAACCACCCATTGATTCTCGATGTCCCTGATTCTTTTTCTGTTTCGTAGTGTGTCATATTTCTGCTCATTTGTGTCATGTATTAGATTCCACAGATAAATGATATCATATGATATTTGTCTTTCTCTCTCTGACTTACTTCACTTAATATGATAATCTCTAGTTTCACCCATGTTGCTGCAAATCTATGGCCCCCAAGTTCTGGTGGGATTTGGGCCAATTCAAGGTCTTCTGTGGGTAGAGGGAGGCTTCTCTGCTGTTTCCACGGGTGCTGCAAGGATATAGGTTTGGGGTTGTTAGCAGTCATGGTTCCCACACATGGAGAAAGCTTGCTTGGGAATAAGGCCACTTCCCACGGGCAGCAGAGGTGGAGACGGTGCAATGACGTCCTTTGAGCCCCTGCATCCGACTGTGTCTGAAGCCAGCCATGCCTTTGGACTTGCCAATGTTTGCTTCATGTCAGGGTTCTGACACTTGGCATCACAGGTGCTCTGAGTAACACAGTGACGCTGCCTGGGGGCAGAGCCAGTCTGGGATCTTCCTCTCATGCCCCCCCACCCCCCTCCAGCCTCCTGAATGATAGAAGTGCACCTGCTGACTTCAACCCATGGGGCAGAATCCTGGCCAGTGGCTCCTGCCTTAGTGTGACTGAGGTCACACTACGGTGAGGGGTTGTTGAGGGAGGGGCCTGGCAATGAAAATAGTGAACCATGATATAATGAGATAGTAGACTGAGAGCAGGAGGAGGATTTCAGACACTAGGAAGGTCTGTTGTGTTGTGTGACTTCATCTGGTCACTTCCTCTCTTCAACTCAGTTTCTCAGCTGCTCCTGACTGTCTCACTGGGTGAATGTAAAATTCAGATAAGATCAATTAATTTGGGTGAAAGTTTTTTTTTTTTGACGTGGGCCATTTTTAAAGTCTTTATTGAATTTGTTACAGTATTACTCTGGTTTTATGTTTTGGTTTTTTTGGCCAAGAGGCATGTGGGATCCTAAGTTGCTAAGTTGTGTCTGACTCTTTGCAACCCTTTGGACTGCAGCAGGTCAGGCTTCCCTGTCCTTCGCTATCTCCCAGAGTTTGATCAAACTCATGTCCATTGAGTCAGTGATGCCATGCAAGCATCTTGCCCTCTGTCCTCCCTGACCAGCGATCAAATCCACACCTCTTGCATTGGAAGGCAAAGTCTCAAGCACTGGACTGCCAGGGAAGTACCAGGTGAAAGCATTTGATAATTTCATTGGGTTTAGAGAGTGAAGGGGACCAGAGATTCACTGGAAAGGACAGATGAGCAATCGCTAAGGGGAAAGGATGGAAGAGAATGCTGCATGGAAGTGGCCACCCCCACCAAGGTGGGTTAGTTCAGCTCAGTCATGTCTGACTGTTTGCGACCCCATGGACTGCAGCAAGCCAGACTTCCCTGTCCATCACTAATGCAGGGAGCTTGCTCAAACTCATGTCGATTGAGTCACTGATGCCATCCAACCATCTCATCCTCTGTTGTCCCCTTCTCCTCTTGCCCTCAATCTTTCCCAGCATCAGAATCTATTCCAATGAGTCATTTCTTCACATCAGGTGGCCAAAGTATTGGCGTTTCAGCTTCAATATCAGTCCTTCCAATAAATATTTAGGACTGATTTCCTTTAGGATGGACTAGTTGGATCTCCTTGCAGTTCAAGGGACTCTCAAGTCTTCTCCAACACCACAGTTCAAAAGCATCAATTCTTTGGCACTCAGCTTTCTTTATAGTCCAACTCTTACATCCATATGTGACTACTGGAAAAACTATAGCTTTGACTAAATGGGCCTTTGTTGGCAAAGTAATGTCTCTGCATTTGAATATGCTATCTAGGTTGGTAATAGCTTTTCTTTCGAGGAGCAAGCGTCTTTTAATTTCATGGCTGCAATCACCATCTGCAGTGATTTTGGAGCCCCCCAAAATAAAGGTGGGTGGGGCAAAAAGAGAGGTGGCCTGTCCTGCTCAGGCTGGAGCCCTGATGAGGACTGTGTAGCTGGCCAGGTGCCAGGTGATCACCCCTACCTTCACTACCCTCCTAACTGAGAACCCAGGTAATGGACCCCACCAAGATCCTTCTATTTCATTCTCTGGAAGAGTGACCACTGGGTCACTGTTCCTATGGTGGATGCAGGCATAGCTTCTTTTCCTCTTGCCCCTGGGTCTGTTAGCTGAGCGCATGCTTATTGCTTTCTGTAGTTTATGTGTGGGACGAAAGGAGAGGGAGTGGTGACCTTTGCTCTTTGACAGGTCAAGCTTCAGGACTGGGACCCTGTCTAGCTAATCTCGGGACAGGGGCTCCACCTTCTGTCCTCACAGGTTAAGAGTAATCATGCTTCGTGTTGGATGAATACTGCTGCTGCTGCTAAGTCGCTTCAGTCATGTCCGACTCTGTGTGACCCCAGAGACGGCAGCCCACCAGGCTCCCCTGTCCCTGGGATTCTCTAGGCAAGAACACTGGAGTGGGTTGCCATTGCCTTCTCCAATGCATGAAAGTGAAAAGTGAAAGTGAAGGCACTGAGTCGTGTCCGACTCTTAGCGACCCCATGGACTGCAGCCTACCAGGCTCCTCTGTCCATGGGATTTTCCAGGCAAGAGTACTGGAGTAGTCATCCCCGAAACGGCAACCCACTCCAGTGTTCTTGCCTGGAGAATCCCAGGGATGGAGGAGCCTGGTGGGCTGCCATCTATGGGGTCGCACAGAGTCGGACACGAGTGAAGCAACTTAGCAGCAGTAGCAGCAAGCTAGGTGTTAGTTACAGCATCTCCCTGTGAGATGGGATCATCATACCCATTTCAGAGGGGAGGAAAGTGAGGCTTCAGAGGTTAGGTAAAGAGCCCAGGCTTAGCTAGAAAGGGAAGGCAGTGGGATTTAAATGGTAAAATGCTGTGAAAAGAAAACAGGGCATCATTTTGGGGTTACAGACTTTGGAGTAGAAAATAAAACTTTGGAGCTTCCCTGGTAGCTCAGTGGTAAAGAAGCTGCCTGCTAATACAGGAGACATGGGTTCCATCCCTGATGTGGGAAGACCCCACAGGCCATGGAGCATCTAAGCCCATGTGCCACAACTACTGAGCCTGTGCTCTGGAGCCTCAGAGCTGCAATGACTGGAGCCCATGTGTCTAGAGCCTGTGCTCCTCAACACAAGAAACCATTGCAATCAGAAGTCCACTTACCACTAGAGAGGAGTTCCCACTCACTGCACCTAGAGGAAAGCCCGTGTAGCAACAAAGACCCAGCGAGCCAAATAAATAAATATATAAAATTATTTTAAGAAAAAAATTTTAAATCCCAATTTTGCTCTTGCCAAGCAATTCATATTTATTATTTTTGTTACTCTTTTCAAATAATCCTATAATTTCCCCCCATTTTGCAGCTGAGAAAACGGGTTTCTCAGGAAGGGGAAGGTTTGTATGAAAATCTACTCAGGGAATACGTGGTGGAGCCAGGCTCTGAATCCAGTCTGGCTTTTCCCAGGGCTAATATTCTTTGGAATCTTGCTTCCTGGAACTGATTCCAGGGGCCTCTTTGAGGGCACAGGACTCTTCTCTGGGCCCAGGGCTTTTTTGGCTGTCTCTTGATTCTCAGAGTGGAGCTGCCCAACATTTTTGCTAAACCAGTCCCTGGTGCCCAGGCCCTGATCCAGGGAGATTTTGTGGGAAAGGCTGCCACCTTGTGGCCAGACAGCAAACAAGTACCAGGAGGAAGCAAGGGTTTAGGAGGGTGGGGCTTGGGCAACAGGTGAGGTCTCTGGAAAGACTGCAGCTGGTGCAGACTTGGTTTTGGAGGGCTGCCCCGCAGTTGGAGGGCCAGCTTGGGCCTCACAGGGAGGGTTCAGGCTTCCCAGCAGCGTCAGGATGGATGGTGGGGCTTGGCTGTGGGCACACTGGATCAGAATTTTCCTGCAAAGTCCTGATATGAGCCTATCAGAGGAATCCTGAAGGTAAGCCTAGGTTGTTAGACTTCTCCTTAAGCCCTTCTGAGGCATTGATTCTTTCACCTGTGTGGAAAGGCCATGTTGGTGTCTCTGACACTTCCCCTGCAGGACACCCTCGGAGCTTCTGGACTGAATCCTGCCTGAGCTCGACCCTGTACCAACACTGTCCCCAGCTCTGAGGGAGATACAGAGCCTCCTCCTCCCTCCGAAACTTAATCCTGTGTTTCCTCATCATCTGGGCTGTTACACGGGGGCTGATGCAGCCTCTCAGACTCTGTTCTTTCTGCTCCTCTCTCCTTTCCACTTTGCTAGTCAGAGGATTTCCTAGTAATATTTCTCCCCAGGTGCAAGAGATTTGCGTTCCCTGTTGGCCGAGACAGTAAAGAATCCGCTTGCCAAGCAGGAGACACGGGTTCAATCCTGGAGTCGGGAAGGTTGCCTGGAGAGGGGAATGGCAATCCAGTCCAGTATTCTTGCCTGGGGAATTCCAAGGACGGAGGAGCCTGGTGAGCTACAGTTCTTGGAGTCGCAAAGAGTCAGACATGACTTAACGACTAGACAACAAAAGCCCCGCTGCACACTCCTCGTAGTATGGAAGAGGACGTGCGGCTTCTTAGCCTGGTCTCCTTCCTGCCTCACTCCGACGTCGATGTCTGAGGCCACGTACTTCGTACTTCGTATTAAGGCTCCAATCAGTACTTCTTCCTTGGCTGCAGGTTCGCATCACCGAGAAACTTCAGAATCTGCCCCTGGCAGCCACGCCCCTTCGAGATCCTGCTCTGATTGGTCTGGGCCCGTTGTGGGCTTGCTCAGAGAGCTCCACGTGGGCGGGAGGGTCCTCGTGCGTAGCCGTTGCTCTATCCTTTGGCAAGTTCTCTGCGGTCAGCTTATGACTTTCTTCTCACTCCTGCAACCTGTTTCTTAGTCCGGGCAGCCCTCTCACCTTCTCTTCCCCACGTTCTCGTCCCTGTGAGTGCCCAGCTCTAAGCTCGTGGACAGAACTTGAGGTCCTCTTCCCTGCCTTCACTGTTTGGGGCATCACTTCCGTGCCAGCGTCGAGCCCTCTCTGTCCCACAGACTGACTTGTGAGTTAGTCCTCACGCTTTAGACGGTGAGATTTTGGACCACATTTTATTTCTCTTTGTAGTCCAAGCTTCTAATGGTGCCCGGGGAGACCCTGTGCTCGGTGACTGGGAATGGCGACGAATGACTGAATGGACAGCCAAACTCCGTGTTGCTGAGATCTCCGAGACTTTCCGAAAAGCGTGAGCAGCGCTCAGGTCCTGAGGTACATATTCCTGTGGCCTGGGCCTGGGCGGGAAGAGGGGTGTCCTCGAGTAGGATTTGAGGGCCAGTTTTCTCTGTCTTCCTTCACAAGCTACATAAAAATCTCTTACCCCTGGTACGAACAGGTCACGCCCCAAGTTCTACTTTTAGAAACTGTGCTTGGAGCAAAGATTTAGAAATCATAAACGCTAGCATCTACTGGGGACTTACCATGTGTTCATTGGAAAAGACTGCTGCTGGGAGGATTGGGGGTAGGAGGAGAAGGGGACGACAGAAGATGAGATGGCTGGATGGCATCACTGACTCGAGGGGCGTGAGTCTGAGTGAACTCCGGAAGTTGGTGATGGACAGGGAGGCCTGGCATGCTGCGATTCATGGGGTCGCAAAGAGTCGGACACGACTGAGCGACTGAACTGAACTGAACTACCATGTGTTGGTGATATATGCAATTTCATTTAATCATCCAAGCAGTCCCGTGTTTATCAGCCCTGATTTATGGATCAGGAAACAGAAGCTCCTAGATGCTGCCTTATGTGGCAATGACTGGTTAGACTCATGAACGTCTGGTCTCCTCTTCCTGGGTTCCTAGTCAGACTACATTGTCTAAGTGTCCTTTGCAGTAGGAAGGTCCATGGAACCCCTTATGAATGTGAGTGGAGAGGATGTGTATATGTCCAAGTGTGGCCCATTAAAAATAAAGTAGTTACACATGTACGCTTGACACTACTTCACATTCTGAGGACGTAGAAGAAGGTGGAGCCACAAGATGGAAGGAGCCTGGGGCGACCATTGGGGCAGAGCCATTCCCAATGCTGGCCCACAGTGGACAACTATACAAGTAAAGATTCAACATTTTCTGTGTTAGCTTATATTGGCTATCTCTCTCTCTGTATTTTTAAACTTATTTGGCTGTGTCAGGTCTTCGTTGTGGCACGAGGAAGTTTTAGTGGTGGCATGTGGGATCCCTGATCAGGGATTGAACCCGAGCCCCCTGCATTTGGAGCACAGAGCCTTAGCCACTGGATACTGGAAGTTCCTGGGTTTATCCCTTAAAGCAGCTAATGCTATTTACCCCAATTAATACATGTAATTTCCCAAAGAGCTTTCCCAGTGGCTATGATGTTGTTGAATGACAAAGAACTAGGATTGAATGATAATATCGTGTGTAGAGCACACATCACTGTTCTTGGCGTGTAGCTATAAAAAGTCTGCCTGCAATGCAGGAGACACGAGTCCATCCCTGGGTCAGGAAGATCCCCTGGAGAAGCGAATGGCTACCCTCTCTTGTATTCTTGCCTGAGAAATTCCATGAACAGGGAAGCCTGGTAGACTATCATCCAAGGGGTTGCAAAGAATCAGACATGACTTAGTGACAAAACAACATAAACAAACCTTCCCAAGCCCTGTGTTTCATGAGTGGTCAGGTTAGGATTTGTTCCCATCAAGCTGATTTCAGAGTGTATACTCTCGTACCCTGAAAGGCCTTTTTGGAATTGTCTTTCATTGTGCAAATACTGAGTTGGCTGAAAAATTTGCTCAGGCTTTTCCTTGAGATGTTATGGAAAAAGTATGGCCAACCCATACTTTTGGAAGAGGTGAAACATTTTATGCTGGTCATTCTAGGTCTGGCTCAAGGAAAGACAGAAGTTTTGTTTTTCCTTAACTCAAGACCATCTCCTTCTGTATTATGAGTGTGCATGTTGTGAGGGGCTGGGCCTCCCTGGGTATAACAGAACACTGATGGATAATTCAAAGATGGCTGGCATAGGAGAGGAGAGTTTCACATTCAAGGGAGACTCTGGTGACATGTGACTGGCTGTGTGCTGCACTGTGAGCCCACCCTCTTTGGTCTGCCTGCTCCCCCACCCCCTGCCCCGCCATGAGGCTGGTGAGGTTGGGCAAGCTCCCACTGCCTTGTTGCCTGAGATCCCCCCGGCCCCATCTTGGTGGCCCCACTGGCTGTATCTTCCCTGGAGAGACAGGGCACAGTAGCTGGTCCCCGTGTGGTTGGGATTCGGCCTGGCTTTATGACCAACTAGAGGCTGTTCTGTGGGCACAGATCCAAGGGGTCCTGACATCAGTCAGATTAAACAAGGCAGCTGGACCAAGCACAGGGGAGGACCTGTGTCCTGCTTCCTGTTCTTCTAAAAGAAAATAGGGAAAGAAAGCTTTACATGTGCTTCTTTTTTAAAGGTATTTAAAAAATATTCACATGATTTGACTGCACTGGGTCTCGGTTATGGCATGTGGACTCCTGGGTCACTGCCTGTGGGCTCTAGTTCCCTGATCAGGAAGTCAAATTAGTCCCCCTGCATTGGGAGTGCAGAGTCTTAGCTACTGGACCACCAGGGAAGTCCCTACACATGCTTCTGAGAAGGAAATTCTCTGCTGTATTTTTGTTCTCCTGTTTGATTCACTCATCACAGCTTGCTCTGCTGATAAGAGGGCCATGGGATCTGATACACCATGGCCTCTCTAGCCTGGTCTCTCTTCCCATCTCCTTCCACCTGGAGAAGCCACCCCTGGTCAGGCTAAAGAATTGAAAGGCAGTGATGGTTCAGAAACCTTGGAGGGCTCAGGGTGACATGCCACCTGGATGTGCTGGAAAGGTTTGGGAATCAGCCGCAGCTGGGCTTCAATCATTCTACCACCTCCCAGCTTGTGACAAGCAGCCTCGGTTTCTCCACTTGCAGCGTGAATGATACTAGAAGCTTGTCTTTGCAATCAGTCCACTCAATTTGTTTCCTCCTCGATGGCCAGCAACCTTCCTTGTTATCTCACATAGATGATTGCATCAGCCCCCCTGCCTGGTCACAACACATTCAGAGAACTTGTTCATGAGATTAAAGCAGACTCCCTGTTTGTAATACAAAAAAAAAAAAAAAAAAAAAAAATCCAGTCTTTAATCAGGGTGTTTTCTGAACCTTGAAAGCCTCTTCTGTTTTCTGGCCTGACTGACAGTGTGACCACTGTCCCTTTGCATGTACTGTTCCCTGGGTCTGGGATGTGTTCACTTCTTTTCATCTGCTTAACTCCTCCTTAACTTTCAAATCTCAGTAACTTCCTTTGCATTCTCGGTCTAGGCCACATCCCCAGCTAAGTGCTTTTATAACTTTGTAAATCTCTCCTTGGTATTGACCCCTGTCATTTTACTTTATAGTGTAACTACTTGACTGTTGTCTGTTTGCATCCTTGATTGTAAGTTTCCTGAGATTAGTGCCCCTATTCATGTCACCTCCTTTATCCCCACAATTTAGCATAGGGCCCAGCATATAGTAAGCTCTCAGAATAATGCTGTTGAATGAAAAAAAAACAGAATTGAATGAAAATATTGTGTGTGAGCACTTAGCTCTCTTCTTGGCATGTAGTAAACATCAAAAATGGGGCTTCCATGTTGGCTCAGACAGTGAAGAATCTGCCTGGAATGTAGGAAGCCTGGGTTCAATCCCTGAGTCAGGAAGATCCCCTGGAGAAAAGAACAGCTACCTACTCCAATATTCTTGCCTGGAGAATTTCATGGACAGAGGAGCCTGGTGGGCTACTGTCTGTGGGGATGCAATCACTGTTCTTGGCATGCAACAAGCATTAGTAAATATGAGTTCTTAATGATAGTATTACTATTCTGACTGTGGGACTGGTGGGGAAGAATTCATCCAAATCATAAGTGTTCTTCTGATGTATATGTATGGCTGAGTCCCTTTGCTTTTCACCTGAAGCAACCAAAACACTGTTAATTGACTATCAGTTCAGTTCAGTTTAGTCACTCAGTTGTGTCTGACTCTTTGCGAGCCCATGAATCGCAGCACGCCAGGCTTATACCCCCAATACAAAATAAAAGTTTAATTTGGGAAAAAGAAAAAAAAAAACTTTTATTTAAAAAAAATGGTCTTCTGACTTCGGTTGCCCCAAGTTTTCAAGTTTTGGGGTAAAGTGATCTAGTGTGGAGGAAAATATACACATATGTGCATACACACAGCCACACAGACACGTGCAGATCTCCCACAGGGACAACTGTGTGTGATTTCAGTTTCCTGGCAGCACCTTCTGGAACTAGAATGTGGCAGCACCTTCTAGAACTAGAATGTGGCAGCAGGCAGAAGGCTGACTGTCCCAGGAGTACTGAAGGAACCATCCAGGCACCGGTGGACCTGAGGGTCTTCACCGCCCACTGGTCCCAGGCCCACACACTCCTTATCTCTGCTCCATGCAGAGTGGGGCTGCCGATGTTGGGAGAGATCACTCTAGAGAAGCTTGGAGAACAGGGGATGCCTCTAACGAAGACTCCCCCAGAAGTTCGAAAATCCATATCTGCCTGAGCGTCTTGACAAGCTCCCTCTTTCCTCCGGCTTCTCTAGTGGTTCAGATGGTAAAGAATCCGCCTGTAATGCAGGAGACCTGGGTTCAGTCCCTGAGTCGGGAAGATCCCCTGGAGAAGGGAATGGCAACCCACTCCAGTATTCTTGCCTGAAGAATCCCATGGACAGAGGAGCCTGGTGGGCTACAGTCCGTGGGGTCTTAAGCGTTGGACATAACAGCGACCAAGCATGCACACACACCCTTTTCTCCAGAACTTCTGACCTTGCCCTCACCGCAAAGCATTTCCACAGAAGACCAGTGTCCACAGGAGTTTTAGAGACTTTATTATGTATAAACAATTTAAACACTTTGCCATAAATTATCTTTGCCTGTCCCTAGTCTTTGCTTAGCAGCAAATTAAAATTAATATAAAAACTCGATGAACAAGTCATACATGTATATTACAAAAAAGTTCCTGTACCAAAGTTCTTATTAGACATTTTTTTATGTGTTTTTTTTAAACTTTTTTTTTCTTGTTTTTTGTGGGTTTTTAAAATTTTTTATTTTCTCTCCTCGTGGTGACTGTCATGTGATTGTCTCAGTTTCTGGACCAAACAAACACACTAATAATTGTAAATCTCAAACAGTGATTGTGCCTCAAGGCTTAGGTATGTACAGGGTGATCTGAAGTGGTGCCCGTTTAGCAAAAGAGTGTCACGATGCCCACACCTCTACTGCAACTGATACCCACGAACTACGGAATCTAAACNGTGGGGTCTTAAGCGTTGGACATAACAGCGACCAAGCATGCACACACACCCTTTTCTCCAGAACTTCTGACCTTGCCCTCACCGCAAAGCATTTCCACAGAAGACCAGTGTCCACAGGAGTTTTAGAGACTTTATTATGTATAAACAATTTAAACACTTTGCCATAAATTATCTTTGCCTGTCCCTAGTCTTTGCTTAGCAGCAAATTAAAATTAATATAAAAACTCGATGAACAAGTCATACATGTATATTACAAAAAAGTTCCTGTACCAAAGTTCTTATTAGACATTTTTTTATGTGTTTTTTTTAAACTTTTTTTTTCTTGTTTTTTGTGGGTTTTTAAAATTTTTTATTTTCTCTCCTCGTGGTGACTGTCATGTGATTGTCTCAGTTTCTGGACCAAACAAACACACTAATAATTGTAAATCTCAAACAGTGATTGTGCCTCAAGGCTTAGGTATGTACAGGGTGATCTGAAGTGGTGCCCGTTTAGCAAAAGAGTGTCACGATGCCCACACCTCTACTGCAACTGATACCCACGAACTACGGAATCTAAACAGACTACACCCTGTAACTGCGTATTACTGTCCACAATGGAATCTTCAAAGACAAAAGAGTATGAAATTGATCTGTAGTGATTATAGCCACCCTTGGAATTAAATTTTACACTCTGCGCTCAAATAAATTAGCTCAGGCCAGACTAAATCAAGACCTGAGAATTAAGTGCTGAACGGTATTATTTCGCTTCGATTTTTGATATTAATTTCCTTTTTTTTTCCTTGTGTTTTTCTATTTTTTTTCTTCAAAAAGTTATTTCCAGTGCTCACTCTTTCACTTTTATCCCCCCCTCCCCAGTCGCTACACACAAATCACCCCCAAAGTCGTGGTTTAAATGCACCTGTATTTGTTTAAACGAAAACGTCTGTAGTTATCTATCCAGCGAGCAGTCTGAATCGTGGTCCTTAGCTGGTCCTGGGATGCTGGCCCTCACGGATGTCTGTGTGTCGCTCACGTGTGAATGAGTGAGGTAATAGAACATGAGGCCTTCTCATCTTCACGTCTCTGTTTCTCGTCGGTGTGTTTTTGTTGTGTGTGTGTGTGTGTGTTTTGTTTCCTGTGTGCACATGTATGTTCTCGTTTCTTTTGGACATTTTGCGTCTCTTTCCGTCTCTTGGCTGCGTAGACCCTGAACAAGTGGGTCATTATTTTAGGGGAACTTGGAACATGGTTGTGTGTTCGTCCATTCGTCTGTTTTGTGTTTTGTTTTGTTTTTTTTCCTCAGGAATTTTGCCGCCGGGCTTTAGTCTACTCCAGGAGGTGGGACTTCTTGTGTGGACAGTAGCATTGAACTCAAAAAATGTGAGCTTTCTTGCCACTTGGTCTCCTAAAGCAGCCCGGCCTTTAGTGCCCCAGTTAGGTCTTCATCTCCTTAGGAGAGGAGATAACAGTGACTCCCGCTGAGCCATCCAGGCGAGGAATGGCAGCAGACGATTTTGTTACCTCTTTCCCATCTCGTTCTGTCTTAAAAACTGGATGTTGCTGCTACTGTCCGCCAGCTCAGGGTACTGCTCGACGGGAAGCACGTAATAGCCCTCGTAGCCCTGCACGCGGCCCGTGCCCAGCAGCTGCTGCTTCTCGCCCTCCGTCCACAGGCGGCTGCCCTCGCGGCCGTCCCTGGCTTTCTGCTGCTCCTTGGCCCAGGCCGTGCCCAGTGCCCTCTGCCTGGCCTGGTCCAGGACGCGGGCCTTCTCTTCGTCCAGGGTGTCGGGGGTGAGGCCGTAGCGGATGCTGAGCAGCAGCGTGGAGTACTGGAACTCGATGTTGGTGAACCTTCGAGTCCTGCCGTTGACCAGCAGCGTGGGCTGCGACACGGTCACGTTCACCCCGCTCTCCAGCACCTTGCGGCCGATGGTGGTGCCCAGGGTGACCAGGTCGGCGTCGGCTGAGCCGATCTTCACGAAGTAGTGGGTGTCCTTGCCCTCGATGCTGTAGTGCATCTTGTCCAGGTAGTAGGCGTTGTTCAGCACAGACGCCACTTTGCGGCTGTCCTCACTGGCGATGCTGGACACGCCGGTGGTCACCCGCCCCTCCTTGATGGCGAACATGATGCCTTTGCCGATGATGGGCGTGGTGGTGGCGAACCAGTGGCCTGCTTTCTCACGGATGCTGGCGTGGAGCTTCTTAGAAATGACCTGCCCTTCAAGAGCCAGGAAGGCCTGGTTGTGCCTCTCGGTTGTCTGCTGGACACCTGTAATGAGCTGTGGGCAGAAGAGACACAGAGAGCTGAGGGGGTGGGCTGGGTCAGAAAGAGGAAGGCTGGGACACCCCTGCAAGAATATGTCTTGCGTCTGTCATGATCAGAACTAAGAGAGCCCTACCTTTTGCAACTAGGACAGGCTGGTTGTTTCCAGTGCTCTGATGGTATGGCCTTCCCACCTTGTAACTATAAATGGGGGTGCAGGGGCATAATACCTGACTGGCATCTATACCCAGGCCTACCCACTTACCGTGTCTCTCCATCACTGCAGAAGAGAGAGTCATTTGGCCAGCTGATGGTTTAGCAGCTGCCTTATACATATATAGGGGCTTCCCTGGTGGCTCAGGTGGTAAAGAATCTGCCTGCAATACAGGAGACCTGGGTTCGATCCCTAGGTTGAGAAGGTCCCCTGGAGGAGGGAATGGCTACCCACTCCAGAAGGGGATGTTCATTGACTTCCTTGAGTTGGCACTGTGCTACTCCAAGTACAGCCAGGAGCTGCGGCATCACCAGGACCCTCCCTGTTAGCAAAGACTGGAACCTTGGGCCTCCCTCCTGACCCGAGTCAGAAGCTGCATCTTAACAAGACCCTCTGCCTGGTCTGCATGCATATGAATGTTTGAGAAGCACCAGGCTAAAGAGATTCCAGCTTTGTGGGCCAGAGGGACTATCCCTGGGCTTTTTGAGCCATTTGCTTTGGATCCTAGCCCTGCTTCTGCAGGGGGACGAAATCCCCATTATCTCCTTGGCCTTGAGTTTTCTACTCACAAATTACAACTCATCTCAATTGGTGGTTGGGGGACAGGCTGGGATAATGAAGGAGGCTGTGCTGGGGAGGTAACAGCACTTAGATAAATGAACGAAATGACGGCTATTCATCCAGTGAGTGGTCCCCACGGGGCAGAACTGTGAGAACGCTGTTCTCAATTACCCGGCAGTTCCTCCTGGTCTCTCTCTAGTGACACAGTCTGGACAATTATTCAGAGCTGCTGAGACCTTTCAGAGGTTGATCGTGCCAGGCACGGGTTCTGCAGCAGGAGAGATCCAAACGCAGATGCCCACCCCTCCTATCCAATCGTGGCTGTGGTCTCAGCTGCACCCAAATTGAAACTGACCACCTCTCAGTCATCACCGGGAGACCCAAGCACAGATTATGTTCCGAAAACTCAATCTGTATATGTTTGGGCCATAAAATGGTGAGATTTTATGTGAGGCATAAAAATGTTCTTTAATGGGACAGAAACTGCAAACCACCGTTTTATTACGTCCCATAAAAGCCAAAAGGGTTATGATCTTATAGGCAGTGCAGATGGTAGGTTGCTGCTAGATTTCTCAGTGCTGTTGTTAATCAAGGAGTGACTCAAGGGTATACACTGAACAGATAATGATAGCACAATTAAGGTAATAATTGAGGTTGGGAAGAAATATGTGCTGTGCCAAACAAGCAACAGCACTGATGTCTGCTGTCCTGTGAAGTCACCAGGTTTCCTGCCCCTTTTATACCCAGCTCCAGTGTTTTCCGCTGCTACTGACATGTCCTTGGGCCCGACATGGTTCTGTTTGCCAGAGGGAATGATGACGGTCTTTCGGATTCTTGGCAGGGATCTCGCTTACCTGTCCGCTCTCACTTGCTTGACTCTCTGACAGTTCATAGGGCGGAGGCACGAAATACATTTTGGCTCTTGGGAAGCCCGGAATTATGTTGCTGAGCTGAAATCCAAACATCACAAGCCAGCTTTTCACATCTATGGTGGAAACAGAAATAAAGACTTCTGAAATCACGATGGGTAGAAAGCCAGAGGGGATCTTGGAGAGAGAATGAAATAAAGTGGGATGTTGAGTGTGGAGTCCAGCAGGAGAGGGAGGCAAGAGCCTGTGAGGGTCTCCTGGTCTGGACCTAGAGCTGCTTTACCTGGGCTCTAGGAAACAGATGTCCTTCCAGACTTGGTCAGTTGACCCCAAACCCCCCTCCACTGGTGATTTAGGACAGTGCTGGAGTAAGCTACGTCTCCCTTTGGATGCCCTTGATGTGTGACCTTCGGCAAGTTCCTGGCCCTCTCGCAACTTCAGGTTCATCAGATATAAACTACTAATGTCATTGGGCTGTCGTGAAGGTTGAGGGAGAAAATTCACTGGAGGGCTTATCGTGGTGCCTGGCATGTGGCTTGTTCAGTCACAATGAATTCCTTCATTTGGCAAGTACTTCAGTATTGATGGGCCAGTCAATGTGCTTAGAAGCTAGAGATACAATGATCGGAAACATGTAGATATGATGATTAACACTGTTCAGGACCTCCAGGCAGGGCTGCTGCACCGAGCCTGGCTCATTATGAAAGGGGGGGGGGTCTCTGAGTGTATGCAATGCAGAGAGTCACCTGGCTCCGGAGACCCTTTCCTCAGGTGTCTGCTCTTCAAAGAGAGGTCAAGAGAGAGCTCTTGTGTGCTCAGAATACAATTGCCCTTTCCTGCTAAGGCCCAAGGTTGGGTCGGCTTCATTGTCACGCTCCATCTCTATTCCTGAACTCCTTCCTCGTGGTTTCATTATACAAGCAGTCAAGCCTTCCAGTATCTTGGCCTCTTAGTTTTTTGGTGATCCTCCACTTACTGACTCTCCTGCTCATCCTGTGGAGCTTGTGATCAGCAGCAATTCTACCTCAATTTCATAGACATCACCCTCTGACCACCGCCTGAACTCTCTCTGGTTTACTCTCTCTTGTAACCTCACCCCTCATACTCCCAGAATGTCTCCCTTCCCTAGGACCGTCAACCCAACCTAACTACTTTTCCCACCCCCCAGCTTCTTCGTCTGTCTTCTCTTCTCACCTAGCATGCATTCCATGGTCAGTCATTAGAATCATTTCCTTGTGTATATCCTCAGATTCTTTGCCTCTTTCTCACTTCATCACACTTGCTTGGTGAAATCATGGAAGGCTCCTGTTTGTCCCTGTTGCAGCTGAATGTGGCAGCAGAAATGAACGAAGCCACACTGACTGGTGTTAAATTCCTGACCATGAACCCCAACTGTGTCTTCCTGATCCCTGGTAATCTGACCACATCCCCTTTTCCATTCAGTCCTTCTCCCATTCTTCCGGTTGATTGGCTACTTCTCATCTCTCCTAACAGAGAAGGCAATGGCATCCCACTCCAGTACTCTTGCCTGGCAAATCCCATGGACGGAAGAGCCTGGTAGGCTGCAGTCCATGGGGTTGCTGAGGGTCGGGCACAACTGAATGACTTCGCTTTCGCTTTTCACTTTCATGAATTGGAGAAGGAATGGCAACCCATTCCAGTGTTCTTGCCTGGAGAATCCCAGAGACAGTGGGCCCCCGTCTATGGGGTTGCACAGAGTCGGACACGACTGAAGTGACTTAGCAGCAGCAGCATCTCTCTTAAAACATCCCACACCTTCCTCACTCTAGCAGCTGACCTTTAATTCCTATCTGAGAAAACTGATGCGGTCGGGGGAAATTTCCATAAACGCTCATCATATTTACCAGCCTACCAGCATTAGTACCCATATTCTCAGTTTCCTTCTGTTTCTCCACATAAGCTGCTGGAAAAAACCCTCTGTTGGTGTAACAGGTCACCCCATCAACATACAAACATGCCACTAAATACACACCTTTAAAATTCCTCTCTTGTCCGTCCATCTCCCTTTAGCCACCATATGTGTCTCACTCCCTTTATAAGAACTTCTCAAACTCAAAATGATTCTCTAGACACACGAACTCCCATTTCTGTCCTTTGAATCAGGCTTTGCTCCCAAAGATGCATTAAAACAACACTTGTCAAGGTCATACATGACCTCCATGTTGCTGAGAGTCCAGTGCTGACTGTGGTCCTCATCTTACTTTGACCTCTGAGAAGTCTTTGACAAGCTGAACGCTTCTGCATCTCTCTCTGTTTCAGCCTTGTGGACAACACACTGTCTTGTTCTCCCTCTCCCCGCTTTGTGGCCACCTCTTGTCCCTCTTTGGTTCCTCCTCATCTCTCTGCTCTGAATGCTGGGATGTCCTAGACACAGTCTGTGAACTTCTTCTCCACTCTATCTGTTCTTCCCAGACATGGTGATCTGATCCAGTCTCAGGGCCCTCAAAACCATTTTTTTTTTCCTTTCAAGTTTGAGAATATTGACATACAGAACCATATAATTTTATACAGCATGATTTAACTCACATCATGAAATGATTAGTACATTTAGTGAATACCTATTGTCTCACAGAGATATAAAACAGGAGAAAAACATTTTTTTCTCTTATGATGGAAACTCCAGGATGGAAAACATACATCAGTTTTAGCTATATTTAATCATGTCATACATTCTATCCCTAGCCCCATCTATATGCTAAGCCAGATCATCTATACTCAGAGTTAGCAAAAATGCACCTTTTCATTTTCACATGGTGCCTTAATGGAGAGGAGAATGCCTAATAGAAACACTTGTCCATTATTTGATTTGATTATACACTAAAGGATTCATATAAGGACATGTTTGTTTTTAAATAATTTATTTATTTTTGGCTGCACTGGGTCTTCTGCTTTGGCTTTTCTCTAGCTGTGGCGAGTGGGAGCTACTCTCTGGTTGCAGTGCTCAGGCTTCCCATTGAAGTGGCTTCTCTCGGTGCAGAGCACAGGCTTTAGGGCACACAGGCTCTGCAGCACAGGCTCAGTAGTTGTGGCACATGGGCTTTAGTTGCTTCACAGCATGTGGGATCTTCCTGGATCAGGCTTTGAACCCATGTCCCCTGCACTGGCAGGCAGATTGCTTACCACTGAGCCACCAGGGAAGCCCCAAGACATGTTTTATTTGCACCTCAGTATCACTTGCTTGCTGATGCCAACTCCAGAACTTACGTCTCCATCTAGGACTTCTCTCTCAATGCCCAGCTTCTGTTCAAACCTCAGCTCCTTGTCTTCCCCTCCACATCTGTCAGAGCAGCCTTCCTTGATGATGGTAACTCCATCCTTTCAGCTACCATCCTGGACCTCTTTCTCTTTCTCACTCTCTATGTCTAATCTATCCATAAATCTTCTACTTTTAAAAAAAAAATCGAGGTAAATCTCATGTAACATAAAACTCATCATTTTAAAGTGCACAATTCAGTGGCTTCCAGTTACATTCACAATGTTGTACAATCCTTATTTCTGGAATTCATGAATTCTAAAACATGTTCATCCTCCCCTCAGAAACTGCATCACTGTTAGTGGGCATTCTGCATTCTTCCTTCCCCTCAGTCCCTGACAACCCCACTCCTTTCTAGTCTCCATGGATTTGCCTTTTCTGGATATTTCATATAAATGAAATCAAAGAACATGTGGCCTTTCATGTCTGGCTTCTTTCGATTAGCACATCATTTTCAAGGTTCATCCATGTTGTAGCATGTATCAGTATACTGTTATTACTTGTGGATCAATATTCTATTGTTTGGATATATCCCATTTTGTTTATTCATTCATCAGTTAATGGATATTTGCGTAGTTTACACTTTTTTTTTTTTTTTTTACTATTATGGATAATGCTATTACGAATATCCATGTACAAATTTATATATTTTTTCATTTACTGTCAGGGTTTTATTATTATTTTAGAATAACATTTAAAAAAATGAAGTATAGTGATTTACAGTGTTGCCTTAGTTTCAGGTATAGCAAAGTGATTCATTTATGTACATACATACATATATATTCTTTTTTTACTTTAGTTTTTATTTTATATTGGAATATAGTTGATTTACAGTATTGTTTCAGGTATACAGCTAACTGATTCAGTTATCCATATGCACATATTCATTCTTTTTCAGATTATTTTCCTGTATAGGTTATTACAGAATATTGAGTAGAGTTCCCTGTGCTATACAACAGGTCCCTGTTGATTACCTATTTTATATATTAAAGTGAAGTGGCTCAGTCGTGTCCGACTCTTTGCGACCCTGTGGACTGTAGCCCGCCAGGCTCCTCTGTCCATGGACTTCTCCAGGCAAGAATACTGGAGTGGGTTGCCATTTCCTTCTCCAGGGGATCTTCCTGACCCAGGGATCGAACCCAGGTCTCCCACATTGCAGGCAGATAATTTACCATCTGAGCTACCAGGGAAGCCCATTTTACATACAGTAGTTGTTATTTAGTTGCTAAATTGTGTCTGACTTTGCAACCCCATGAACTGCAGCACTCCATGCTTCCCTGTCCTTCACCATCTCTTGGAGTTTGCTCAGACTCAGGTCCATTGAGTTGATGACGCCATCTAACCATCTCATCCTCTGTTGTCCCCTTCTCCTGTCTTCAATCTTTCCCAGCATCAGGGTCTTTTCCAGTGAGCTGGCTCTTAACATCATGTGGCCTAAGTATTGGAGCTTCAGTGTCAGTCCTTCCAATGAATATTTAGGGCCGATGCCTTTTAGGATTGACTTCCTTGATCTCTTTGCTGTCCAAGGGACTCTCAAGAGCCTTTTCTGGTACCACAGTTTGAAAGCATTAAATTCTTCAGCACTCAGACTTCTTTATGGTTCAACTCTCACATCTGTACATGATACTGGGAAAACCATCGCTTTCATCAGATGGACCTTTGTCATTTGTCAGCAAAGTGATGTCTCTGCTTTTTGATATACTGTCTAGGTTTGTCACAGCTTTTCTTCCAAGGAGCAAACGTCTTTTAATTTTATGGCTGCAGTCACCATTTGCACTGATTTTGGAGCCCAAGAAAATTAAAATGAAATGTCACTGTTTCCACATTTTCCCCCATCTATTTGCGATGAAGTGATGGGACCGGATGCCATGATCTGCGTTTTTTGAATGTTTAGTTTTAAGCCAGCTTTTTCACTTTCCTCTTTCACCTTTATCAGGAGGCTCTTTACTTCCTCTTCACTTTCTGCCACTAAATGGTATCATCTGCATATCTGAGGTTGTTGATAATCATTTCTCTTGGCAATCTTGATTCCAGCTTCATCAAGCCCAGCATTTCACACGATGTCCTCTGCATATAAGTTAAATAAGCAGGGTGACAATATACAGCCTTGACATACTCCTTTGCCAATTTTGAGTCAGTCCATTGTTCCATGTCTAGTTCTAAAAGTTGCTTCTTGTCCTGCAAACAAGTTTCTCAGGAGACAGGTAAGTTGATCTAGTACTCCCATTTGTCTAAGAATTTTCCAGTTTGTTGTGATACACACAGTCAAAGGCTTTAGCACAGTCAATGATGTAGAAGTAGGTGTTTTTCTGGAATTCCTTTGCTTTTTCTATAATCCAACAGATGTTGGCAATTTGTTCTCTAGTTCCTCTGCCTTTTCTAAACTCAGCTTGTACATCTGGAAGTTCTCAGTTCATGTACTGCTGAAGCCTAGCTTAAAGGATTTTGAGCATAATTTTGTTAGCATGTGAAATGAGTGCAATTATATGGTAATTTGAACATTCTTTGGCATTGCTTTTCTTTGGGATTGGAGTGTGAAAACTGACCTTTTCCAGTCCCGTGGCCACTGCTGAGTTTTCCCAATTTGCTGGCATATTGAGTGCAGCACTTTCACAGCATCATCTTTCAGGATTTGAAATAGTTCAGCTGGAATTCCATCACCTCCACTAGCTTTGTTCATAGAAATGCTTCCTAAGGCCCACTTGACTTCACACTCCAGGATGTCTGGGTCTAGGTGAGTGACCACAGTATCATGATTATCCAGGTCATTAAGAGCTTTTTTTGTACAGTTCTTCTATTGCCGCTTCTAAATCTCTTCTGCTCTATTGGGTCCTTGCTGCTTCTGTTCTATATTATGCCCAACTTTGCATGTTCCCTTGGTATCTTTAATTTTCTTGAAGAGATCTCTAGTCTTTCCCATTCTGTTTTCCTCTATTTCTTTGCATCATTCAGTTAAGAAGGCTTTATTTCTCCTTGCTATTCTCTGAAACTCTGCATTCAGTTGTATCTTTCCCTTTCTCCTTAGACTTTCACCTCTCTTCTTTTCTCAGCTATTTGTAAGGCCTCCTCAGACAACCACTTTGCCTTGTTGCATTTCTTTTTCTTGAGGATGATTTTGGTTACCACCTGTACAGAGTTACGAACCTCCATCCATAGTTCTTCAAGCACTCTGTCTACCAGATCTAGTCCCTTGAATCTATTTGTCACCTCCACTGTATAATTGTTAGGGATTTGATTTAGGTCATAGTGGTTTACCCTACTTTCTTCAATTTAAGTCTGAATTTTGCAACAAGGAGCTGATGACCTGAGCCACAGTCATCAACAGGTCTTGTTTTTGCTGACTGTATAGGGCTTTTTCACCTTCAGCTGCAAAAAATATAATCAGTCTGATTTCGGTATTGACCATCTGGTAATGTCCATGTGTAGAGTCATTGCTGTTGGAAGAGGGTGTTTGCTATGACCAGTGCGTTCTCTTGGCAAATCTGTTAGCCTTTGCCTTGCTTCATTCTGTACTCCAAGGCCAAACTTGCCTGTTACTCCAGGTATCTCTTGACTTGATGCTTTTGCATTCCAGTCCCCTGTGATGAAAAGGACATCATTTTTTGGTGTTAATTCTAGGAGGTCTTGTAGGTCTTCATTGAACTGTCCAACTTCAGCTTCTTTGGCATTAGTGGTTGGGGCATGAACTTGGATTCTTGTGGTGTTGAATGGTTTGCCTTGGAAATATACCCAAGTACTGCATTTCAGACTCTTGTTGACTATGAGGACTACTCCATTTCTTCTACAGTATTCTTGCCCACAGTGGTAGATGTAATGGTCATCTGAATTAAGTTCGCCCATTCTCATGCACTTTAATTCACTGATTCCTAAAATGTTTGATGTTCACTCTTGCCATCTCCTGTTTGACCACATCCAATTTACCCTGACTCATGGACCTAACATTCCAGGTTCCTATGAAATATTGTTCTTTACAGCATCGGATTTTACGTTCACCACCAGTTGTTCAGTTGAGACCCCATGGACTGCAGCATGCCAGGCTTACTCAAACTCATGTCCTTGAGTTGGTGTTGCCATCCAACCATCTCGTCCTCTGTCCACAACTGGATGTTGTTTCTGTTGTGGCCCAGCCTCATTCTTCTGGAGCTATTTCTCTGTTCTTCCTCAGTATCATATTGGAGACCTACCAACCTGGGGAGGCTTATCTTTCAGTGCCATATCTTTTTGCCTTTTCATACTCTGCATGGGGCTCTCAAGGCAAGAATACTGAAGTGGTTTGCCATTCCCTTCTCCAGTGGACCACATTTCGTCAGGCCATAACTAGCAGGGACATGCCCTCCAGCCTCTCCACATAGCTGGAAGATATGCCCCGTGCCCTGGCTGTCCCACTGCTGGCCCTAGTTGAGTGTGCAAACCTTCATGGGCCATTGGGTGTTGGTCAGTATGAAGCCCGGGGCTGAGGCAAAGGCCCTGCTGCAAGAGGGTCTGAGAGAGGCTGTAGCTGATGGTGGAGGATGCTCGGGAACAGAGGGCTTCCCTGGTTTTCCATTGCCTCTGGCTGCCCTGGGGCCAATCCACCAAGCTTCTAATTTATCCATCCCTACCATGTTTTCCCCCAGCAACCACAAGTCTGCTTTCAAAGTCTGTTAGCCTGTTTCTGTGTTGCAAATGAGTTCAGTTGTATCATTCTTTTTAAGATTCTAGATATAAGTGATATCAAATGATATTTGTCTTTCTGTGTCTAACTTTGCTCAGTATAACAGTCTCTAGGGTCCATCCACATTGCTGCAAATGGCATTATTTTGTTCTTTTTATGGCTGAGTAACATTCCATTGTATATATGTTCCATATCTTTATCCATTCCTCTGCTGATGGACATTTAGGTTGCTTCCATGTCCTGGCTAGTGTAAACAGTGCTGCAGTGAACTCTGGGGTGCATGTATCTTTTCTAATTATGGTTTTCTCCAGATGTATGCCCAGGAGTGGGATTTCTGGATCATACGGTAGCTCTATTTTTCTTTTTTTTTTTTTAAAAGCATTTCCATACTGTTCCCCGTAGTGGTGGTACCAATTTACATTCCAACCAATAGTGCAGGAGGGTTCCCTTTTCTGCACACTTTCTTCAGCACTTATTGTTTGTAGACTTTTGATGATGACTATTCTGACTGGTGTGAGGTGATGCCTCATTGTAGTTTTGATTTGCATTTCTCTGATAATTACTGATGTTGAGCATCTTTTCATGTGCTTTATGGTCACGTGTATGCCTTCTTTGGAGAAATGTCTGTTTAGATCTTCCACACAGTTTTTGATTGGGTTGTTTGTTTTTTGGATATAGAGCTGCATGATCTGTTTGTACATTTTGGAGATTAAACACTGTCAGTTGTTTCACTTGCAACTTCTCCCATTCTGTAGGTTGTCTTTTCATTTTGTGTCTAGTTTCCTTTGCCATGCAAAAGCTTTTAAGTTTAATTTGGACCCATTTGTTTATTTGTGTAGTGACTATCTCTTATAGTAGTTTTTATTTGAAGGTCTATTTTGTCTGATATGACTATTGCTACTCTAGCTTTCTTTTGATTTCCACTTGCATAGAATATTCTTTACCATTCTCTCACTTTCAGTCTGTATGTGTTCATGTCCCTAGATCTGAAGAGGGTCTCTTCTGAGTAATTATTATAATATTATCAATAAGTAATTATTAATATGTATGTTCTTTTTGGAGAAGGAAATGGCAACCTACTCCAGTATTCATACCTGGAGAATCCCATGGGCAGAGGAAGCTGGCAGGCTATAGTTGATGGGGTGGCAAAGAGTCAGATATGACTGAGTGACTTAGTATGCAAATACCCACATGTTTTTAGTGCTGTTTGGTTAATTGCTTTGGGTTTGCTTATATAGCTCTTTTCCCCCCTTCCTCTTTTCTTGTGGTTTGATGACTATCTTTAGTGATGTATTGGATTGCATGTGTGTGTTTGTATCTATTGTAGATTTTTGGTTTGAGGTTTCCATGAGGTTTTGATATAGCGTCTATGTGTATGAGATTGTTTTAACTTGCTGATCTCTTAATTTCCCATGCATTTCTAATATCCTACATTTGTACTCGTCCCTCTTCTCACAACTGCTGGTTTAGATATCATATCTGTGTGTGATTTCCTACCCTTATGTTTTCCTTCACCGTGAGCTTTTTGATTTGTAATTTCCTTGTTTCTAGTTGTGGTCTTTTCTTTTCTGCCTAGAGAAACTCCTTTAGCATTTGTTGCAAAGCTAGCTTGGTGGTGCTGAATTCTCTTAGCTATTGTTTGTCTATAAACCTTTTGATTTCTCCATTGAATCGGAATGAGAGTCTTTCTGGGTAGAGTACTCTTGCTTGTAGGTTCTTCCTTTTCACCACTTTTTTTTTTTTCCTTTCACCACTTTAAATGTATCATGCCACTCTCTTCTGGTCTGCAGAGTTTCTGGGGAAAAATCAGCTGACAACCTTATGGGGATTCCCTTAAATATTATTTGTTGCTTTTCATAATTTTTGGTTCTCTTTTATTTTTGTCACTTTGATTAACAGGTGTCTCAGCATGTTCTTCCTTGAGCTTGTCTTGTATGGGACAACTCTGAACTTCATGGACTTGAATGAGTGTGTCTTTTCTTATGACAGGAGAGTTTGGTGCCTCATCTCTTCAAATATTTTCTCAGGCCCTTCTCACTCTCTCATCTCCTTCTAGGACTCCTATAATGGGAATGTTGATGTATTTAATGTCCCAGAGGTCTCTGAGACTATTCTCATTTCTTTTTCTTTTTTTCTATTCCACAGCAGTGATTTCTACCACTCTTTTCTGGCTGACTTATTCATTCTTCTGTCTCACTTATTCTTCTATTGATTTATTCTAGACTATTTTTATTTCAGTTATTGAATTGTTAATCTCTGTTCTTTAAATATTTTAGGTCTTTTAAAAATGTTTCTTGTATCTTCTCAGTCTGTGCCTCCATTCATTTTCCAGGATCTTGGATCATCTTTACTATCATTATTCTGAATTCTTTTTCAGGTAGATTGCCTACCACCAGTTCACTTAATTGTACTTCTGGCTTTTTATCTTGTTCCTTCATCTGAAACATATTTCTTTGCCATCTCATTCTGTCTTTCTGTGTTTGTGGTCTCCTTTCTGCAGACTGTAGGGTTGTAGATCTTCTTGCTTCTTCTGTCTGTCTCCTAGTGGATGACGCTGGTCTAAGAGGCTTGTGCAGGCTTCCTAGTGGGAGAGACTAGTTCCTGCCCACTGGTGAATGGAGCTAGGTCTTGTCCCTCTGGTAGGTGGAGCCATTTCAAGAGATCTATTTTCAGATGGCTTGTGATCTCAGCACAAATTTAGGTAGCCTGCCTGCTGATGAGGTTGCATTCTCCCTCTGCTGATTGGTTGGCCTGGGGCGTCCTGGGACTACAGTCTGCAGGCTGTTGGGTGGGGCCAGGTGGTGGTGCCAAAATCATGACCTCTGGGAAAGCTCACACCAATCACTATTCCCTGACACTTCTACCACCAGTGTCCTTGTTCCTACTAGTGAGCCACAGACAATCGGCACATCCCCAGGAGACCCTCCCTACCTACCCCTGCCCTGCCAAGACCCACAGGTAGGTCTGGCCCAGACTCCTGTGTGGTCACTGCTTTGTGCTGGGTGCCAGTACATGTGAAATCTTGTGTGCATCCTCCAAGAGTAGAGTCTCTGTTTCCTTCATTCCTTTGGAGCTCCTGCTCGCAAGCTCTGCTGGCCTTCAATGCCAAATACTCTGGAACTCCTCCTCCTGTTGCCAAACTCAGCCTGGAGAGCCCAACATGGGGCTCAGAACTCACTCCTATGGGAGAACCTCTGTGATATGATTATTTTCCAGTTGGTGGGTTACCCATCCAGTGGGTATGGGATTTGATTATGTCACAAAAGTGCCCCTCCTACCATCTGGTTTTGACTTCTTTGGATGTTAAAATATGTTTTTTGGTAGTTTCCAGTCTTTTTTGTCAATGGCCGTTCAGCAGTTAGTTGTGATTTTGGTGTTTTTGTGAGAAGAGGTCCTACTCAAGTCCTACTCTGCCATCTTGTCCAGAATCGAGGGCTCTGCATATGTTCTTTTCCAGATACTTTTCCATTAAAGGTTATTAAAAGATATTGAATATACTTCCCTGTGCTATACAGGTCCTTGTTGTTTATTTTATATAAAGTATTGTGTATGTGTTAATCTAAAACATCTAATATATTTCCCCCTCCCCCCTTCCCTTTAGTAATCATCATAACTTTGTTTCCTATGTCTGTGAGTTTCTCTGTGTTTTTAAAAATAACTTAATTTGTACTATTTTTAAGATTCCACACGTAAATTATATCATGTATTTGTCTTTCTGACTTTTTCACTTAGTATGATAATCTCTAGCTTTATTCATATTGCTGCAAATGGCATTATTTTATTTTTTATGGTCAAGTAATATTCCATTGTATATATGTACCACATCTTCTTTATCCATTCATCTGTTGATGGGCATTTAGACTACTTCCATGTCTTGGCTATTACGAACAGTGCTGCTATGAACGTAGGGGTATATGTATCTTTTTGATTTATAATTTTATCTCTTCTGGTTATATGCCTGGCAGTGGGATTGCAAAATCATATGATAGCTCTATTTTTAGTTTTTTTTAAAGGAGCCTCCATACTGTTCTCCATACTGGCTCCACCAATCCACATTTCCACCAACAGTGTAGGAGGGTTCCCTTTTCTCTACACCCTCTCCAGCATTTGTTATTTGCAGACTTTAAAAAAAAATTTAAGGGACTTCCTTGGTTGTCCAGTGGCTAAAAGTCTGAGCTCCCAATGCAGGGGCCCAGGTTCAATTCCTGGTGAGGGAACTAGATCCCATATGCCATAGTGATGATCAAAGATCCTGTGTGCCATAACCCAGAGAAGCCAAATAAATAAATAATTTAAAATTTAAATATTTATTTGGCTGAATCAGGTTTTAGTTGCAGCACTTGGGATCTTTAGTTTCAGTATGTGGGATATAGTTTCCCCACCAGGGATTGATCCTGGGCCTCTTGCATTGAGAGCGCAGAGTCTTAGCTACTGGACCACCAGGGAAGTCCCATTTGTAGACTTTTTGATGATGGTACAAATTGACATTTGAAAATGTGTTTTTAGTTCTCTTGTGTATACACCTAGGTGTGGAATTGCTGAGTCCTATGGTTAAATCCTTTAGTTTTACTTTTAAAACAGACCAGAATCTATGTCTTCTCACCACTTCTACCATCTCAACCCTTCTCTCGTCTTCTAACTGGCCTACCTGCTTTCACCTCTGCTCCACACACCCTGTCAGCACAGCAGCCAGAATAAGCCCCTAGCATTCCTCTACTCATTACGCTCCAGGGATCCCCTCGTTTCTCTCAATGAAGAAGTGAAAGTCCTGCTAACGGTCTGTAGGGACCCTTAACATGTGATCTCTCTTCTGCTCTCTCTCTCTTGCACTCTCTACTTCAGCCTCTCTGCTATTTCTTAAACATGCTAGATGCACACTCACCTTGGGGCCTTTATACTGGCAACACCTCTACCTGGAATGTGCTGTCTCACTCTTCCCTTTTTCAAGTCTTGCTCAGATACTGCCTCCAATAAGGCTGACCTCAACCACCACATTTAACCCCTGCCCATTCCCACCTAACAATCCCTAGTCCCCTTCCTCATGTATCCCCCACTGCCAAAACTGTAACCACACTTTAACATGTGTCTCATATGGTTATTTATTGCATTCATTGTTTACTGTCTGTCTCCCTCACTGAGAATGTGAGCTCCACCAGGACAGGGAGTTAAAAGTCTATTTCATTCACTGATGTCTCCCCAGGGCTGGCATAAAATAGGTGCTCAGTAAAGAATCATGGGGTGGATGAATGAACAAACACTGAACATATGTGGCAAAAGCTACCCTGACTACTGTGTGTGACAGAGGAACTACCTGTACCTGCCTGAGAAGATGCTTCTGAAGGGGTTGAATAAGGTCTACCCACCTCCTTATGCAACTTTGCTACTAAACTTACAGGCCTAGAAGACCCTCTAATGAGGGAGATTCTGGCATCCCTGGTGTATCCATCAGCCTTAGGTACAGACTAGGTATTGAATGACTTGGTAACTATACTTATTAATGATAGTCCACTTAATGATTAACATCTATAATCATACATGTGTACATGCTAAGTTGCTTCGGTCATGTCAGACTCCATGTGACCTTATGTAGCCCACCAGGCTCCTCTGTCCATGGAATTCTCCAGGTAAGAATATTGGAGGGGGTTGTCATGCCCTCCTCCAGGGGATCTTCCCAACCCATGGATTGAATGGGAGTCTCTTATGTCTCCTGTACTGGCAGGTGGGTTCTTTACCACTAGCGCCACCTGGGAAGCCCATTTAAGAGTTATTAACATCAATAATCATATGAGAGATGAAAATAAAAACCACAGTGAAATAGTACATCATACCTCTCAGAATCACTGTCATCAAAAAGACAAGAAACAATAAATGTTGGTGAGGATATGAAGAAAACGAAGTCCTTAAGCACTGTTGATGGGAATGTTAATTGGTGTACCCACCATGGAAAACAGAATGGAGGGTCCTCAAAAATTAAAAATTCAACTGCTGTATGATCTGGCAATTCTAGTCCTGGGTATTTATCCAAAGAAAACACTAATTTGAAAAGACACATGCACCCCTATGTTCAGTGCAGCATTATATATAATAGCTAAGACATGGAACCTAAGTGTCCACGGACAGATGAATGATGAAGACAGTGTGGTATATATACATCTGTAGTGGAATATTACCCAGCTACAAAAAAGAATGAAACCTTGCCATATGTGACAGCACAGATGGACCTTGAGGCTATTCTTAGTGAAAGAAGTTAGTGAAAGACAAATACCGTATGTTCTCACTTAAATGTGGACTCTAAAAAACAAAACAAATGAGCAAATATGTTAAAAAATAGAGTCACAGATACAGAGAACAAACAGGTGGTGACAGAGTGGAGATGAGTGGGTGAATGAGCGAAATAGATGAAGGGGATTAAGAGCTACAACTACCAGTTATAAATAGGTCACAGGGATGTAATGTACAACTCACGGAACATGGTCGATAGCACTGTAATAACTTTGGTGTGTAATCTATAAAAATATTGAATCACTATGTTGTACACTTGAAGCTAATATAATATTGTAAGTCAACTATACATCAATAAAGAAGTCATTTAAGAATATAGGTTTCAAATTGCTTTAAAAATTGTGTCAGCATCCCAGCAGAGAGAAGCCTGGCTTTAGTCCAGCAACAATCATATACCCACAGACACCTCTGTGCAAAGTACCAATAGATGATGAATGGTGTGCAGTGTGGATTTCTACACTGAGTATTCCTGGTCACCCATCATGATCACCTGTCAAGATTGTTCTGCCATATCTAGGTATTATCTTACTGGTATTTGCTATCTAATTAAAAAATTGTTTTGCCTTATCTACTTAAGGAAATCCATTAAAAAAGAGAGACTTTATGTCAGTACCATAAGTAGGAAAGCAGACTCGCTGCAAACAGAAAATAACTGTAAAATTAAAACAAAGCAATGCAATTAAATTGGAGCATGATTTTGTTACCTGCTACCGGGGGAGTCTTAGACCTGCTCTCTCCGTTAAAAAGGGAGATTAGAAGTGTTAATGAGGTGTTAAATACACACCAGCATCAACTGGAGGCTTTCTCCTCTGCCGATTTGGGAGAATAAAAAGAGCATGGAAAGAAACTAACTTTCCCCATTTGTATTGCCATGTTATTTAATACCTCATCTGTACAATGTATAAAATCATCACATCTTTCACCAGGGATATGAAGGGAATCCCACGAAAAGCAAGAGGTCTTTGCCCTCAGCGGACTCTCCGCATCCTGACCCCTTCCCTGCAGGCATCTCTCCCTGGTCTCCAGGAGATAAGTTAACAACACCCTGCCTTGGGGACCAGACATTTCTTCTTCATTTTTTTTTTTTTGGCCACACCATACAGCATGCGGAATCTTAGTTTCCTGGCCAGGGATTGAACATGTGCCCCCTACAGTGGATATGCAGAGTCGTTATTAACCACTGGACCACCAGGGAAGTTGCAAGGGACCAGACATTTTAGTGGCCGCTTGGATGAACACTAATAGTTCATGTCATGTGTTTTCTTCTTTTAAAGTTTCTAACATGGCTTGGTTTCCAAGTCTAAGCTTCTGAAATGTTGATTCAAGTTGCTTGTCTCCTCCATTTTGCAGAAGGCACTTGTGGCATCATACAGACACCTCTCCTCCTTTCAAAGTCATTGGTGTCCTCCGATGATAACCTCCGTAAACAATCAATCCTTGAGGTAGGAGCTGGCGATGGGGCTCCTCCTAATAGCTCATCACTCCCCCTCCTTATGTTCTTCGCAGCAAGTGCCGCTGGAGCACGCGCTCTGTAATACACACTGTCAGCACAGCAGCTTAGGTGCTAAGCGCAGACAGAGCAGAGCGTAGAGTGAGGAGGAGGCTGGGCCTCCCTCCTCTCAGGGAAATCAGCCTCCATGAAGTCCGACTTCAAACTTGCATGAACCTGGGGGTCTGTAAGCCCAGAAACCCCCAAGGGAGAAAGGTGGGGAGCCCACCCGAGTCATCGTGGGTAACATTTCTGAGGTTTGGTTACCTCAGAATGTGGGGTTTCAGATTTGCCAGAGCAATGTACTCAGGGCAGAGTTTGGGATTTGTTTCAAAGTAGAGCTGCAGACCCCTGGGAGCCTTAGGGAATTACATAAAGGGGATAACTTCACTCCTCACCTACAGACTTCCTGTCTCCGAGTCTAGAGCTTCTTATAAAGAGCAAATGCATTCCTACCATCGACCAGGCTTTGTGCAGGCCTCAGCTCTTCACATATCATGACTCACTTGCTCCTAACAGGGGGTCTATGCTGCTAACCTCTGTGCCAGTAGAGGAAATAGCCTCCACCAGCCTCAAGAGGGGTCTGCTACATTCAGAGAGCTGTATTTCCAAACAGGAAAGATTCTTTTGAGCACAAGAGAGGGAGAGAGAGAGAGAATTTCTATTCGTGGCGTTCCTGCTGACTACATGTTAAATTGTGAGCGGCAAGTTCAACCACTCTGCTCATCTCCTAAGATCCAAATTAAGAGTCACAAAGATGGGTTTACAGATGAGCCAACACTTGAATAGCGGAGAATGATTTGATGTTCTCTCTTGGGGTGCATCCTTCGGAGGTCACCTCGTCTGCAGCAGGCAGCAGGTGTGGGCTTGTGCCTGGTCTAGTGCTCTCCACCCAGGCTCTCTTCCTCTGCTTTGACTGCAGACATTAGTCCCAGGCGTGGAGCTTCTCTAATAGGACCTTTTATTTTAGACTCTTTCTAGTGTTTTCTGGATTCAATTTTGTTGGATTTTGTTCAGCCTGGCTTTGATGCCCATTTATTGAGTCTCCATGAAGCACTGGAGTGAGGAGTGTCATCTTGCTATTCAAAAAACTCTGCTAAATTCTTTTTTCTATTTTTACAAGTGTATAGTTGATGTATCTATTTTAAATTATACTCTAGTAAACACATTTGGAGTATATTATATTTCAATAAAATCATTTTAAAATACATGAAATTCTAAAATGATTTTTATTGGAGTATAGTTGCTTTACAATGTTGTGTTAGTTTCTGCTGTGCAGCAAAGTGAGTCAGCTATATGTACTTGTATATCCTCTCTTTTTCAGATTTCCTTCCCATTTAGGTCACCACCAGGCACTGACTATCTGCTAATTTCTTTTTGTCTTTTCGGGAGAACCAGGAGAGTAGCTGAGGGGGTCAGTGAGGTTGACTGTGCTTTGCAAATGATTTTGTTTGGGTCTTGGTGGCTGTAGGGTGTCTGTGTAGCCCTCGCTGAGGACTTTCTATTTGCTTTTGGCTAGTCCATCCCCAAGGTGTCCAGTGCCAAGAGGGCTCTGGGAAGTGCATTCTTGGGGGTGGACGGCTGCTTCTATGCCTGAGATAGGCATGGGCTGCCACCCCATTCCTATTGTTTTCTTCATCTGGAGACTCTCCCTCTCCCTTCCCCACTTCATAATGGCCTCAGCTCAAATGCTCCTTCCTCTGTGAGCACCCCTAAGAAATGGGATCCTTTGTTCTCTAACTCTTAGCCGTTTCATTTATCTTCACGGCCCCTGTCATTATCTGAAACTATATATATATGGGTGTGTGTGTTTTCCTGAGACACCCTTTAGTTAGAAACTGCAGTGTGGTCAGTGGGAGAAGGAGAAGGTGGGACGATCTGAGAGAACAGCATTGACACATACATGGTACCATATGTAAAACAGATAAGCAGTGCGAGGCTGATGTATGAAGCAGGGCACCCAAAGCTGGTGCTCTGACAACTTGGAAGGATGGGGGAGGATGGTTCAGGATGGAGGGGACACATATATTCCAATTAATATGGCCAATTAATATTGATGTATGGCAAAAACCACCACAATGTTGTAAAGTAATTATCCTCCAGTTAAAATAAATGAATGAAAAAGAAACTGCAGTGAGCTGGGTGGACACAAACCCTGCTAAGCCCTGGGGAAGAGCGGAAGCCCTGGCACAGCAGCATGGCAGGGCCTCCTGATGGTGCACAGTGGGGCGACTAGGAGGGAACTAGCTGGGCTGTAACTACTGTACTCCTGAGGCACCAGCGGCTTCGGTTGTAGGGGGATGCTGCGTTCAACTTCAAAGACTCTGGAACTTGTCAGTGAGTCACAGCATGGGCAGAAGTTGATCTTTAAGGTCATCTATTTCTGCATCATGGGGCACTGAGGGCCACACTGTGCTCCAGGGAGCGGCTGCTTCCTTTCCTATTTTGGGGATGGATAAGTGATCCCTGGTTACCTGAGGGTAGGGGCCCTCTGGGCTTGATGCTTCCCTGGCCTATGGCTAAGAGCTATGAGTTCCCTGGAACTTGGTGGGGGGGCTTGGAATTGAGGTCCTCACTGTTATTCATATACAATGCATGTTCAGGTGAGATGGCTCTATATTCTTTGCTGAATATTGGTCTTATTTCTTCCATTCATCTATCCATCCATCTATCCAGATTTCCTTATCTCCCCCCAAAAAAGGGGCTCTATCTTGCAGTCCACTGCATCTCTGGTACTTATATGTTAGATGAAAATATCTGTCAATAGGTGAATAGACAGATGGATGGATAAGGACCCTCATTTAACCAATTTCTCACTTACATGAAGAAGCAGATTATTTGCCTTCCTTGAACTGTCTATCCAGACCTCTCTCCAAGCTTCCTATGTCCTTTTGACCTTTTTTTCTTTTTTCTGTGACTGAGCTCTGAGTGGCATGCAGGATTTACGTTTCCCAATCAGGGATTGGACCCACGCCCCCTGCAGTGGTAGCACAGAGTCTTAGCCACTGGACCACCAGGGAAGTCTCCTGTCCTTTTTGACTTTTGCACATGTCTTTCTTCAGCCTTGAGCTCATTTCTACCACCAAGATCCCCTTCATTCTTCAAGCCTGGTTTGAGGTGGGGCCCTTCAGGACTATGCCAAAATTTTCAAAACCAAAGTCATCTGCACAGGCACCACACACACACTTCTTTGAGAGAAGTGTCTGCCTTGTTTCCACTGCACCCCCAGTAGGCATCACCAACTCGATGGACATGAGTCCGAGTAAGCTCCAGGAGTTGGTGATGGACAGGGAAGCCTGGCGTGCTGCAGTCCATGAGGTCACAAAGAGTCGGACATGACTGAGCGACTGAACTGAACTCCAGAATGAAGCATGCTGGTGCCTTAAAAGTGCTTGTTGAATAAATAACTGGACAAACACCTATATGGTAGCACAGACTTAATCCCATTTTCCGTTATCACTGCTTATTTGTATTTTTTTCTCATCAGCCTCGTCGTAAGGTCAGGAGCTGGGTCATAGTCGTCTCAGTACCCACGCTGTTTCGTTGCTTCACTAGTAATGGTGATGTTAATAACACAAGCAGATACCCTTTGGTGAACATCCTCTATCTAAGTGCCAGGCACTGAACTTTACATACATAAGTTCATTTCCTTCTTACAATCACTCTGTGAGATGATTTTGTTAGTGCCCTTTTGCAGAGAAGATACTACAGCTCAGAGATACTGGACAGCCAGCCCGAGGTCCTCTGACTTATAAATAAAAGAATTTGAACCAGGTATTTCTGAGATCAGGGTCTCATCCTTTCCTCCTTCATAAGGTTGCTTTCCTCTTTTGAGTCAGAGAGGGCTCTTATAAAAGTTATTTCAATGGAATGGACTTGAAAATAGCCAAGACATCTTCAAACAGAGCTGCCTGGCTAGCTCAGTTGGTAGAGCATGGGACTTTTAATTCCAGGGAAGATGCCCTGGAGAAGGAGATGGCAACCTAGTGCAGTATTCTTGCCTGGAGAACTCAATGGATAGAGGAGCCTGGCAGGCTAGAGTTCACGGAGTCCAGAGAGTCCGACACGACTGAGCGACTAACATTTTCACACTTTTCTTCAAAGAGAGCTAAGGACTGCTCTGTGCTGTGATTACTCGACTGCTCTCGATCCTGTACCTGCAGTGTACACAGCCCTCCAGGATTCTCCTAGCGTCAGACATAAGTCCCTGATAGTCTACCTGGACAGCCACCCCACGGGGAGCCACTGCCCAACTGAGATGGCCAGGTCCTTACCTGTCACGTAGTTCTTCAAGTCCAGCTCATTACTGAGAGGATTGTTGCTCTTGAACATGTACAGGTTAAAGGGGGCCGGCTCCTTGCCCACATTTTTCCACATGGTGTAGTCTGGAGAGGTCCATCGTCCCGCCAGCACGTCATAATCACGCTGCGTGAAGTGGACCAGCTTGGTGAGGGGATCGTAGAGGCCCCCGTGGAAGCCAATGACCATCTGGAAGTCGGGGTTGGAGTCGTAATAAATCTCCCCATAGGCAGTGTACTGCAGCTGCTTGATCATGAGACCGTTGATGCTGAACACAGCCAGGGGTGTCCCCGTGTTATCCGAGGCAACGTAGTACTCCTCTCCACTGCTGCTCTCCATGGCAAAGAGGTGCCCCTGCAGGNGGTGGACACAAACCCTGCTAAGCCCTGGGGAAGAGCGGAAGCCCTGGCACAGCAGCATGGCAGGGCCTCCTGATGGTGCACAGTGGGGCGACTAGGAGGGAACTAGCTGGGCTGTAACTACTGTACTCCTGAGGCACCAGCGGCTTCGGTTGTAGGGGGATGCTGCGTTCAACTTCAAAGACTCTGGAACTTGTCAGTGAGTCACAGCATGGGCAGAAGTTGATCTTTAAGGTCATCTATTTCTGCATCATGGGGCACTGAGGGCCACACTGTGCTCCAGGGAGCGGCTGCTTCCTTTCCTATTTTGGGGATGGATAAGTGATCCCTGGTTACCTGAGGGTAGGGGCCCTCTGGGCTTGATGCTTCCCTGGCCTATGGCTAAGAGCTATGAGTTCCCTGGAACTTGGTGGGGGGGCTTGGAATTGAGGTCCTCACTGTTATTCATATACAATGCATGTTCAGGTGAGATGGCTCTATATTCTTTGCTGAATATTGGTCTTATTTCTTCCATTCATCTATCCATCCATCTATCCAGATTTCCTTATCTCCCCCCAAAAAAGGGGCTCTATCTTGCAGTCCACTGCATCTCTGGTACTTATATGTTAGATGAAAATATCTGTCAATAGGTGAATAGACAGATGGATGGATAAGGACCCTCATTTAACCAATTTCTCACTTACATGAAGAAGCAGATTATTTGCCTTCCTTGAACTGTCTATCCAGACCTCTCTCCAAGCTTCCTATGTCCTTTTGACCTTTTTTTCTTTTTTCTGTGACTGAGCTCTGAGTGGCATGCAGGATTTACGTTTCCCAATCAGGGATTGGACCCACGCCCCCTGCAGTGGTAGCACAGAGTCTTAGCCACTGGACCACCAGGGAAGTCTCCTGTCCTTTTTGACTTTTGCACATGTCTTTCTTCAGCCTTGAGCTCATTTCTACCACCAAGATCCCCTTCATTCTTCAAGCCTGGTTTGAGGTGGGGCCCTTCAGGACTATGCCAAAATTTTCAAAACCAAAGTCATCTGCACAGGCACCACACACACACTTCTTTGAGAGAAGTGTCTGCCTTGTTTCCACTGCACCCCCAGTAGGCATCACCAACTCGATGGACATGAGTCCGAGTAAGCTCCAGGAGTTGGTGATGGACAGGGAAGCCTGGCGTGCTGCAGTCCATGAGGTCACAAAGAGTCGGACATGACTGAGCGACTGAACTGAACTCCAGAATGAAGCATGCTGGTGCCTTAAAAGTGCTTGTTGAATAAATAACTGGACAAACACCTATATGGTAGCACAGACTTAATCCCATTTTCCGTTATCACTGCTTATTTGTATTTTTTTCTCATCAGCCTCGTCGTAAGGTCAGGAGCTGGGTCATAGTCGTCTCAGTACCCACGCTGTTTCGTTGCTTCACTAGTAATGGTGATGTTAATAACACAAGCAGATACCCTTTGGTGAACATCCTCTATCTAAGTGCCAGGCACTGAACTTTACATACATAAGTTCATTTCCTTCTTACAATCACTCTGTGAGATGATTTTGTTAGTGCCCTTTTGCAGAGAAGATACTACAGCTCAGAGATACTGGACAGCCAGCCCGAGGTCCTCTGACTTATAAATAAAAGAATTTGAACCAGGTATTTCTGAGATCAGGGTCTCATCCTTTCCTCCTTCATAAGGTTGCTTTCCTCTTTTGAGTCAGAGAGGGCTCTTATAAAAGTTATTTCAATGGAATGGACTTGAAAATAGCCAAGACATCTTCAAACAGAGCTGCCTGGCTAGCTCAGTTGGTAGAGCATGGGACTTTTAATTCCAGGGAAGATGCCCTGGAGAAGGAGATGGCAACCTAGTGCAGTATTCTTGCCTGGAGAACTCAATGGATAGAGGAGCCTGGCAGGCTAGAGTTCACGGAGTCCAGAGAGTCCGACACGACTGAGCGACTAACATTTTCACACTTTTCTTCAAAGAGAGCTAAGGACTGCTCTGTGCTGTGATTACTCGACTGCTCTCGATCCTGTACCTGCAGTGTACACAGCCCTCCAGGATTCTCCTAGCGTCAGACATAAGTCCCTGATAGTCTACCTGGACAGCCACCCCACGGGGAGCCACTGCCCAACTGAGATGGCCAGGTCCTTACCTGTCACGTAGTTCTTCAAGTCCAGCTCATTACTGAGAGGATTGTTGCTCTTGAACATGTACAGGTTAAAGGGGGCCGGCTCCTTGCCCACATTTTTCCACATGGTGTAGTCTGGAGAGGTCCATCGTCCCGCCAGCACGTCATAATCACGCTGCGTGAAGTGGACCAGCTTGGTGAGGGGATCGTAGAGGCCCCCGTGGAAGCCAATGACCATCTGGAAGTCGGGGTTGGAGTCGTAATAAATCTCCCCATAGGCGGTGTACTGCAGCTGCTTGATCATGAGACCATTGATGCTGAACACAGCCAGGGGTGTCCCCGTGTTATCCGAGGCAACGTAGTACTCCTCTCCACTGCTGCTCTCCATGGCAAAGAGGTGCCCCTGCAGGTCATAGTAGAGCGAGGTTATCTCTGAGTTGGAGTGATTGTAGACATGGGTGATGCGAGTTGGGTTGTGGAGGTCGGAGTAGAAATACTGTAGGTGGTGGCCCAGGTTGGTCTTGTAGGAAGCCCGCCGCCCCACGCCATCATAGCGGTATTGGACGCTCCAGCCACTGGCCTTGTTGTAAGCCCTCGTTAGGAGGCCCTTGGAGTTGTACTCAAAGATGTCAGCCCCTCGCTGGCACAGATAGCCATCGTCGTCAATTTTGTACTGCACGTCGCCAAGCCTGGTTATCCGATCCCGGAGGTCGTAGCGCAAGGGCATGAGGCGCACACTGTTCCCCGGGTTCAGCAAGTGGAGGTTCCCATTGAGGTCGTAGCTGTAGCGCCAGGTGGGGCGGTCATTGACGGCCACACTCTGGAGTTGCCCATCCCCATCATAGTCGTACGTGTACTTAGTGGTGTTGGCATAGGGCCCCAGTTTCAGCTCCCTCTTGATCACCCTGCCCATGCTGTCGTACTGCACCGTCATCCAGTACATGAGGGACCGGAACATCTCATACTGGACTTCCTTGATCCGCCCGTGGGTGTCAAAGTGTTTGCTGAGGGTCATCACGGCTGTGGTGATGATCTGGTTGATGTCATAATAGATGACCCCAAACTTTCCAAAGTGCTCCACTTTGCCAGAAATCTCATCATAGCGGTAGAGGTCAACGGGAAGGGGAGTCTCACTTATGACGGGCTTGATGCTCGCGATCCGGAAGCTGTTGTCGTGATAGGTGTATTCAAACCTGGCGTTGACCATGCCTTCCTCGGAGAACCTGTAGATCTGCTTGTCCACGAGTGGGCCTATCTTTCGGTACCTGATGGTGCAAGAGAAGCCCCCACTTTGGAGGTTGACCATTTTTAAGACGCCGGTGGTCTCATCATAGCCGAAAGTGATGGCGGTGCTGTCGTAGACAATCTCCGACAGCTTGGAGAGTTTCCCATACTTGTAGAATACCTGGCGTCCAGTGCCCAAAAAGGATGTCTTCAGGATGCGGCCATCATCACTGTAGTCAAAGATGACGGAAGCGTTACTTTCAGGGGGGTTATAAGTGTTGCGGATGTAGCCGATGGAGGTGTGGGTGGACATGCTGTGCCGGGCGACGCTGGGCATGGTGACGGCGTGGAGGCGCTCGGAGGAGTCGTACTCAAATATGTACTGACGCTGACTCTGGAGCAGGAGCACCATGGACTGGAGGAGGAAAGGGGAAGGGAACATGTGAGTTAGCCATTTGGGACCCAGTGCTCAAATGGATGGAATTTATTCCATGTCCCTAAATGGCAAAGCTGTGAAGGATGGGGAGAGTCAGATCAGAGATTTGGGGTGAATTGATGTCATGGGGCATGCTACTCTAGGGATCACGGCAGCTAGAGGAATGTTCCCCAAACTCTAATGTACGTGTAAAATACCCAGCGATCTGGTGTAGAGACAGATTCTGATTATCTAGTTCAGTGTGAGAGGGAGTGGGGAGGTGGCCTGTGAATCTGCTTTGGGAACATCCCAGGTGATGCTGGTGTTGCCTGGACCATAGTCTGAGTTGTAAGGGGTTTGAAGGACTGAGATGAGAGGCACTGGGTTCGCCTCCAGGCCCAATGACAAGACAATCTGAGACTGGTGAGAAATGGCTGCTGCTGGCCTGGCAGGGGACAGATGTGATGCACATACTATGTTTGGGGGCACCTCCGACTAAGTCTCACCATAAAGCACATCCTTCATTTAGAAGCCACTGGAAAGATTAAGTAACCCAGAATCATTGATTCTTTGGGGGGAAAAAGGACCTCCAACTTGAAGCCATGGGGAGATTCTTGCCTTCCCTGATTGACCATTCATTCTGGTATCTTCTGTCCTAATGAGAACAGTATTGAGAAGGGACCAAACAGACAAAAGCCCCTCTTACAGAGGAGGTAACAGCTCTGTCTGCAAGTGACCACTGCCATCAGGAAGCAAGAAGGGAAGAAATGGAAATGGGCTTGTGTAGAGGTGAGTCCAGGTGAGAGGCCCAGGCTGAGCAAACCTGCGTCTCATGATAGATGACCAAGGCAGTCTTTAAAAGTCTTGACCCCTCCGCTCCCAGAAGGGACCTCTTTTTTACTGCTGCTCGAACCTGACCTTTTCTGGCACGGAAACCTGAGTCTGGCACTTTCAGACACGGAATTATGTAGCAAGAATCTGTTGACTGCTTCAGCCAACAAGCCAAGTAGGAGGGGGCTGCTCCGTGTGCTGGAGTTTCAGGCAGAGTTCCCTACCCTGATGGCTTAATTCCAGGCATGGTAGAAATGAATCACTGCATTTCAAATTCATAAAGAATGATGAACTGTGCTGCTAGTGACATGATTCTGTCCGCTTCAACAGCACTTTTCTGGGGGAATAAAATCAGACAATCCATTCTTTTTGCCATTACCAAGTGTCTAGCAGGTTTTTTTTTTTTTTTTTTCTGCTGTTGATGGTAGAAGTGCTGGGCTCTGAATAACATTTTCCTTGGGATTTCCTCCCTCCCAGAGGGTAGGAGTACATGGGAGCCCTGGTAGAGTCAAAGTAAAGATGCTAAAATGTCTTATGGAAAAGTGTATCAGGTCAGCTTAAAAAGAGCAGCGTGAAGGAGAGCGACAGCCCCAGCTGAGCAAGGGCAGCATGTCCACCCACCTTGTCAAGGTAGGAATAGCTCCACACCTTCCCATCGGCAAACATGCGGGACACGACCCGGCCCTGCTTGTCGATGTCCGTCCTCTCGCTCATGGCCCCACGTTGAAGGCCGGCCAAGCGCCCATTGAAGAAATAGGAGACGTTCACGGCCGCCAGCCCGCTGCTGGGGAGCCAGAGGAAGGGGCGGCCCACTTGGTCGTAAATGATCCTCAGGGTGAACTTCCGGTGATCATCATAGATCTTCTCTGTCCGAATATTCCGGTCATAGTCAATGGACAAGAGATTTCTTCCATGGACCTAGGAAAACACAATATACCTGCTTTGAAAGACATCACGGGGCATGTTAGCTCAGATTGCTATGGAGGATGAGGCTGGTGTGGCCAGGGCATGTGTGTGCTTTACAGGAAGAAATACTCTTGAAGTTATTTAGGGAAGTGCTTCCTAAATGCCTTTACATCATAGTACAGACAGGAAATGGTAATTTTTGTAGCATCCACTAGAATACAGAAACAAGGCTGCTTATGGTTGGAAATGACTCATCTGGGCATGGCCGCCATGTACAGCTATATAGGCTGTACACTCCACAACTCAGTGGTGCCGTCATGTAGACCACGTAAATGGTGAAATTACATGGCCATCCACAATAGCCCTGGATCCCAGGGTTCTGACTGTCCTGCCTGGCCATCTTGGCAAGCAAGATAATTTGTATATTTCCACACTTAAAACCCTTTTTGGGCAAGTCATCAGCTAATGGGTAGCTAATGATCTTTGAGAGCAGATGCCAAGATTTGTTCCTAAATCTTAAAAGGTACCCAGGAGGGTGAGGAGAAACTCTTAGAAATCCATGTTTTACCAAGATCTGCGAATACAAAGCCTTATTCCTACATGAAATCCTTTAATTCTCCCACCTAGAGAAAAATCTCGCCATTGCCAAGGATGCAAGACACCAGTGGGATGATAGCAACAGGGCTGGGGAATTCCAACAAAGGGAAGAACTGATTCACTTAGATTTGAAAGGAACAATCCAGATATAATTTAATATTTATTTAGCAGTTGATCTGTTTAGAGAAGAGAGCCTCTCTCTGAAGGCAGAACTGAGAGACTAGACTCTGGGTATGGGGACATGAGAGGGACTCTAGAGATTCAGCTAGCCTGGAGTGGATGCCTGGAATTGAAGGGAAGAAGGCCAACTCAGCCTAGGCTCTTTCAACATAATTGACTGCAATCTGCACCTCCCTGGGGTGACTGCTGAAGGCAAGAGAAGGTATAAACATGCAGAAGGAAAGGATGTGAAAGATGTCTGGTACCTCCCCACCTTTTAGTAATAATTCAATAACACTTAACAATAATAATGATGGTAATACTAACTTTGACACATGTTCAGAGGCAGTCTATATAGGCGTTATCTTGGGCAATTTACATCCACTGTCGGAGCTGATGCTCACAAATGAGGAAACCAAACCTCGAACAGAGGTTATACACTTGCCCAACCAAGGTCATGCCACAATGAAGTGGTAGGTTAGTCTGGGACTTAGGTCTTTAGACTTGGACCAGTTAACCAACCAGCTCTACTATTTCCCATGCTGTTTATACTGGATATGCATTGAGTGTCCTGAGATGTGTCAAGTGACTGTAAAGCATTGCCACAGCCTTTGAAGGGTTCCACACTGCAGCTTTGGTGGGGGCACCAGGAATAATTCTAATATGACAGACACCTGTTATACTGGGGAGCAGCACTTTACCCAGGTAAAGAACTACATTTCACAGCTCTCTTGAGACTTGGGTAGGGATAAAGTAATTTAAGTAGTAGTCGTTGGCTGGGTCTGCTGGGAACCTTGAAGAAAGCAGACATAGCCAGGAAGCAAGCACCCCTTTTGCTCTTCCTCCCTCCTTTCCTTAGGTGGAATGTGGATGTGATCACTGGTGCTCCAGTATTCACTTTGTGAATATGGGGTGACTGAGGATGTTAAACCTCAAAGATGATGGCTCATCCAGAGAAAGAGTCTAGATCCCTGTTAACCTAGGTGTTTTCAAGATGACATAAGTCATCTGTACCAGCCATGAATTGCTTACCCCTAGGAGAAGGCAATGGCACCCTACTCCAGTACTCTTGCCTGGCAAATCCCATGGATGGAGGAGCCTGGTAGGCTGCAGTCCATGGGGTTGCTGAGGGTTGGACATGACTGAGCGACTTCATTTTCACTTTTCACTTTCATGCATTGGAGAAGGAAATGGCAACCCACTCCAGTGTTCTTGCCTGGAGAATCCCAGGGACAGGGGAGCCTGGTGGGCTGCCATCTCTGGGGTTGCACAGAGTCGTCGGACATGACTGAAGTGATGCAGCAGCAGGAGGGAATGGCTACCCACTCCAAGTATTCTTGCCTAGACAATTCCATGGACAGAGGAGCCTGGCAGACTATAGTCCATGGAGTCACAAAGAGTCAGACATGACTGAGTTACTAACACTTTCACTTTTCAGACTCCTTTTAGATCATGAAAATAATGTCTATATCTTCTATAATCTCCTGTTATTTCTAATCTGCTACCAGCAGTTGAAGCTAAACTGATAAAAGTCCCTGATGCTTTGACAGATACTGTGCTAAGTACTTTACATACTTGATTCCATTTTATTCTCACACATTGGTAAAAATTATTTTATATATGGGCATCCAAGCTCAAAGGGGATCACATGACTAGAGAAGTGCCAGGATCTGAGCCCAGGACTACCCGATTCTCCAAACCATTGCTGTTTTCATGAAATCATCCCAGAGAAAAGGGGACAGAACGTGTGAGATAGAACATTTATCTAAAGCATGGAAAGAGAATAAAGGTGTGAGTTCTTGGGATTTTAAGGAAATCCAACTTTAAGTGGAAGAGTCATATCACGAAACCTGCAGGAATTGGAAGAATCCAAAAAAGGAGTGAGTATGGCAGGATATTTCTAACATGTCCAAAAGTTAATGCTGTCAGAATCATTGAAGATGCTGAAGATATGGTATTAGAGTTACCATAACCAGAGCAAACCACAAGCTTGGGTTAGAAAGATCACTTTCTCTGGGAACAGAAATTTGGCAACACTGGGTCACTTCATTTAGGACAAGAGCAGCAGAAGGCCACCAATATTCTTAAGCCTACTGTCTAAGAATTTCAGTTCAAGACCTCGTCAACGTTTTATTCGGCAGAATGCAACATGTGGCAACAGTGGGGAAGGGTTTTCAGGGTTTCCTATGTATTTCCCACTTCCTCAGTCACCCGTCCATCCCTCTCCTTATTGTTTTCCCCTCTGTTTCTCTTCACTAGTATCACACAGCCCCCAGGGCATTTACTATTGATTAAACATTACACCTCTGCCAATGTCAAGCATGGTGCCTGCTCTGGAATGCCAGGAGGAACACCACCAACAAAGCAACATGTCCTGAGAACTTTGTGACGGGCTTGGTGTGTTCTCAGCACTGCCCATGTTTTTCTTGTTTAATCCTCACAACACTCACAGGCAGGCACTATTATCCCCACATTACATGCAAGGCACAGATGGTTAAAGTGCTGTGCTCATGCTTACACAGTGAGTGTTGGGGCCAGGATCCCAATCCTGAGCTCACCACCTCCACCCCTAGGCTGTACCGCCGCCCCCCACACCCCCACCTCATGGGCGGCTCTCCATCAGACGCGCGATTCTAAACCATCGGGGATGCTCTCTCAAAGCACGGCTGCTGCACTGACTCCACCACTGCTGAATCAGCCTCCCAGGGAATCGAAGCTGGGCGAGTCTGACGAGTACTACTGGCTAAAATACTCAGTATGCCATAAGGTTCTATCTTCAGTTACCTGGGGGAGACCAACAGGCAAATCATATATCCATAATATAGTCATGTGTGTATGCATGTAAGTATAGTGCTATAACATGTATTCATGGGGGATACTAACATGTAATCATATGTGCAAGCATGACTATCATAGTAACAACTATATTAGTATATGAAGGTGTTGAGAATGTAGAAAAAACAGAATAGTGGGCAAGCACAGAAGAGGGTTCCCAAACCTCTGACTGCTACCATTTGGGTTTACTGCTGTTACTGAAAAGCTAACGAGGCCCAGGTACACCAACCATAAAAAAGTAACAGGTGCTAATCATTCAGTTCAGTTCAGTTCAGTCGCTTAGTTGTGTCCAATTCTTTGCGACCCCATTAGCCATTGATAATTCAGGGTGGGATTTTATTCCCAAATTCATTACGTTCTGGGAATGGGATTTTATTATAGAGCTAATTTGAGATTTTCCCCTGTTTATTGAGATAACTGGGCTTCCCTGGTGGCTCAGACAGTAAAGCATCTGCCTGGAATGCAGGAAACCCAGGTTTGATCCCTGGGTCGGGAAGATCCCCTGGAGAAGGAAATGGCAACCCACTCCAGTACTCTTGCCTGGAAAATCCATGGACACAGGAGCCTGGTAGGTTACAGTCCATGGGGTCACAAAGAGTCAGACACGACTGAGTGTCCTCATTTCATTTCACTTCATTGAGATAACTGATATACCTCATTGTATAAGTTTAAAGTGTACAGCACAGTGATTTAACTTACATATATTATGAACTGATTACCACAATAAATTAGGTTAAATCCATCATCTCATATAGATACAAAAAAGGGAAGAGTCTTAGGATTTACTCTCTTCACACCTTTCTTTAAAATCAATGGTTTTTATGTTGATTTTTAAAGTTAAGATCAAATTGACATACAGTATTCTATTATCTTCAGGTATACAACAGAATAATTTAATATTGTATGTACTGTGAAACAATCAGCTCAGTAAGTCTAGTTAACACTGGTCACTGTACACAGTTGTGAAATACTTTTTCTTGTGATGAGGACTTCTAAGGTTTACTCTTCAGTTCAGTTCAATTCAGTTCCGTCGCTCAGTCGTGTCCGACACTTTGTGACCCCATGATTTGCAGCACTCTAGGCCTCCCTGTCCATCACCAACTCCTGGAGTCTACTCAAATTCATGTCCATCAAGTCGGTGATGCCATCCAGCCATCTCATCCTCTGTGGTCCCCTTCTCCTGCTGCCCCCAACCCCTCCCAACATCAGGGTCTTTTCCAATGAGTCAACTCTTTGCATGTGGTGGCCAAAGTATTGGAGTTTCAGCTTCAGCATCAGTCCTTCCAATGAACACTCAGGACTGATCTCCTTTAGGATGGACCGGTTGGATCTCCTTGTAGTCCAAGGGACTCTCAAGAGTTAGCAACTTTCAAATATGCAATACAGNCAACTCTTTGCATGTGGTGGCCAAAGTATTGAAGTTTCAGCTTCAGCATCAGTCCTTCCAATGAACACTCAGGGCTGATCTCCTTTAGGATGGACCGGTTGGATCTCCTTGTAGTCCAAGGGACTCTCAAGAGTTAGCAACTTTCAAATATGCAATACAGCGTTAACCATAAACACTGTACTGTACATTACAACTCCATTACTTATTTAAGTGGAAGTTTGAATCTTTTGACTCCCTTTCCTCATTTTAATCACCCCACCCCCTTACCACTGTCAACCATCAATCTGTTCTCAGTAACTATAATTTTCTTTTTTTAAGATTCCATATATAAGTGAGATCATACGGCATTTGTCTTTTTCTGTCTGACTTATTTCACTTCACATAATGCCTTCAAGGTTCGTCCATATCACAAATGGCAATATTTCATTCCTTTTTTTTTTTTGGCAGGGTCAGAATAATTTTCCATTGTGTGTGTGTGTATGTATATATATCACATCTTCTTACAGTATTCATCCTTGGTGGACACTTAGGTTGCTTCGATGTCTTGGTTTGTTGTGAATATGCTGCAGTGAATGCTGGGGTGCCTGTTTTGTTCGCTTTGTGTTTTCATTTTATTCATATATATATATCCAGGAGTGGGGTCATGTGGTAGTTCTATTTTTAATTTTTTTGTTCTCAAGGAAGCCCGATACTGTTCCCACAGTGACTGCATCAGTTTGCACTCCTACCACCAGTGCATGCAGTTTCCCTTTTCTCTACAACCTCACCAACATTCGTTGTCATTTTGATGACAGCCATTCTAATGGGTGTGAGGTATTAATAGTATCTCATTATGGTTTTGATTTGAACATCCCTAATTATCAGTGATGTTGAGCACCTTTCCAGGTGCCTACTGGCCATCTATATGTCGTCTTTGGAAAAATGTCTATATAAATCCTATTTTTCAGTAGAAGTGTTTTTTGTATTTTTGCTATTGAGTTGTATGAGTTCTTTTTGTATTTTGGATATTAAGCCATTAATAGATATATGATTCGTAAATGTTAAAAAAGTTATAATAAAAAAGTTCTCTTTTTATTTTGTGGATGGTTTCCTTTGCTGTGTGTAAGCTTTTTAGTTTGATGTAGTCCCACTTTTGATTTTTGCTTTTATTGCCTTTGCTTAGGTGGCAAATCCAAAAAATCATCCTTAAGATGAATGTCAAAAAGCTTACTGCCTATGTTTTTCCCTCAATTTTACAGCTTTAGGTCTTATGTTTAAGTTTTTAATCCAGTTGAGTTAATTCTTGTGAGTGGTAGAAATAGTGCTCCAGTTCTATTCTTTTGCATGTGACTATCAAGTTTCCCCAACACCATTTGTTAAAGAGAGTGTCCTTTCTCTGTTGTATATTTTTGGCTCTTTGTTGTCAATTAATTGACCATATATGTGCAGTTTATTTTTGGTCTCTCAATTTTATTCCACTGGTCTATGTGTCTGTGTTTATTGCAATATTGTTTTGAGGACTATAGCTTTGCAATAGAGTTTCAAATCA
>SJYA01001331.1:2787216-2826840 GCA_006410615.1 Neotragus moschatus
GGAGTCTTGCACCGATGCTGGGCTTCCCCCGTGTCTCTTCTTCACTCTAATTTCTGGCTGAATTCCCATCTGGGGCGTGGAGGCTCGCCATGTCTACTTACTTGCCCAGGCTTCTGAAGATCCGTAAGAGAGAGAGCCCAAGGTGGGGCACTCTCCGATATTCAAACACGCTGGTGGCCCAACGTAGATGGTGCAAGCTCCTTGTCTGGAACTTTATTGGCTTTCCATGTAAACCAAGTTATTCAGCCTCTTTTCTCCATCTAAATTTTTCCTACTATACTATTATTTCCTAAATCTTATATCTCTGAATAAATAAGTTTTTCCTCGCCTATCCGTCTCCCCTTTGAATCACCCTGGATCCACCGGGGCTGGACCCTGGCAAGTCTCTATTATCTTTTCATTTTTGTAGTATTGGTTATAATTTCTTCTCTTTCATTTCAGATTTTGAGTCCTCTCTTTTTTTGCTAAGTCTGTCAATTTGGTTTACCTTTTTAAAGAATTAGCTCTGGGATTCATTGAATTTTTGATATTGTCTATTTAGTCTCTATTTAATTTACTTTCTCTCTGATCTTTATTATTCCTTCTAACTGTGGGCTTCATTTGTTGTTCTTATAGTTCCTTGAGGTGTAACATTAGGTTATCTACTTATGATATTTCTTGTTTCTTCAGGTAGATATTTATTGCTATGAACTTCCCTTTTAGAATTGCCTTTTTTGTATTCCTTAAGTTTTGGTATGTTGTATTTCCATTTTGATTTGTCTCAAAGTATTTTTTTCTTTTTCTTTTGATTCCCTTGACACATTTATCTATTGTTTTGTTCAATCACTTAATCATGTTTGACTTTTTGCAACCCCATGGGCTGCCGACAATGGCAAGTTTCTTTGTCCCTCACTATCTGCTGGAGTTAGCTCAGGCTCATGTCCATTGAGTCAACGATACCGGCCAACCATCTCGTGGTCTGTTGCTTCCTTGTCCTCTTGACCTCAGTCTTTCGCAGCATCAGCGTCTTTTTCAGTGAGTTGGCCCTTCACATCAGGTGGCCAAAGTATTGGAGCTTCAGCTTCAGCATCAGTCCTTCCAATGAATATTCAGGGTTGATGTCCTTTAGGACTGATTGGCTTGATCTCCCTGCTGTCCAGGGGACTCTCAAGAGCCTTCTCCAGCACCACAGTTTAAAAGTATCAGTTCTTCAGAACTCAGCCTTCTTTATGGTCCAGCTCTCACATGGACCTGTATATGACAAATGGAAAAACCAGAGCTTTTACTAGAAAGACCTGTGATGGCAAAGTGATGTCTCTGCTTTTTAATACACTGTCTAGGTTTGTCATAGCTTTTCTTCCAAGGAGCATCTTTTACGATTGCTGTCACCATCCACAGTGATTTTGGAGTCTGAGAAAATAAAGTCTGCTACTGTTTCCATTTCTTCCCCATCTATTTGCCATGAAGTGATGGGCCTGATATCATCATCTTACGTTTTGAATGTTGAGTTATAAGCCAGCTTTTTTGCTCTCTTCTTTCACTTTCATCAAGAGTCTCTTTAGTTCCTCTTCACTTTCTACTATTAGGGTGGTATCATCTGGATATCTGAGGTTATTGATATTTCTCCTGGAAGTCTTGATTCCAGCTTAAGCTTCATCAAGCCCAGTATTTCACATGATGTACTCTGCATAGAAGCTAAATAAGCAGGGTGACAATATATAGCCTTGATGTTTGTTGTTCCATGTCCGGTTCTAACTGTTGCTTCTTGACTTGCATACATGTTTCTCAGGAGGCAGGTAATGCAGTCTGTCCTGAGGCCAAACTGTGGTAGAGGTAATGGTCATCTCCTCCAAGAGGACTTATGCCAATACACTATGCCTCCCAGGACTGTTGCTGTCAGTGCTCCTGACCCTGTGGCAGGCCACTGTTGACTCCCAAACACTCACAGGCAAGTCTCGCTCAGTGTTTTGTGGGGTCACTGCTCCTTTATCCTGGATCCTGGTGCACACAAAGTTTTGTTTGTGCCCTCCAAGAGATTCTGTTTCCTTAGCCCAGTGAAAGATCTGTAATCAAATCCCAATGACCTTCTAAGTCAGATTCCCTGGAGTTTCCCAGTCCTTTTGTCAGATCCCCAGGTTGGGAAGTCTGTTGTGGGGCCTAGAATTTTTGCAACAGTATGAGAACTTCTTTGGTGTGATTGACTGATCTGTAACATGTTGTTTAATCGCTACATATTTGTGAATATTCTAGTTTTCTTTTGTAATTGACTTCCAGTTTCATACCATTGTGGTCAGAAAGGATGCTTGATATGTTTTCAGTCTGATACATTTGTTAAGACTTATTTTATGGCCTAACATATGATCTGTCCTGGGGAATGTTCCATGTACACTTGTGAACAATGTGTATTACACTGTATTGCATTGTTTTTGGATGGAATGCTCTACCTATATCTGTTAAGTTTATCTGGCTAAACTTATTGCTTAAGGCCACTGTTTCCTTACTGATTTTCTGTCTGGACAATCTACCCATTGATGTAAGTGGGATACTGTCTCCTATTATTACTATATTTCTGTATATTTCTCTTTAGATCTGTTAATATTTGCTTTATAAACTTAGGTGCTCCTACAGTGGGTACATAAATATTTGTGAACACTATATCCTCTTGCTGAATATACCCTCTTGTCATCATGTAATGCCTTCCCTTAACAACTTTCCCATATCATACAACAGTGTTAAATTATGGTCATAATGGTCATTACTCATAGAACTTACTTATCTTAAAACTGGAAGTTTGTACATTTTAACCACCTTCCTCCAATTCTACTTCCCTCATCTCTGCCTCTGGTAACCAAAAATCTGATCTGTTTTTTACAGTGAGTTTGGGGGTTTTTGTTTGTTTTACATATTTTAACTTTAAGTAAAATCACGTGGTATTTATCTTTCTCTGACTTATTTCACTTTGCACAATGCCCACAAGGTTCATCCATGTTGTTGTTCCTGGCAGGATTTCATTTTTATGACTGAATAATATTCTGTTGTCTGTCTGTCCCCATCTACCTACCTATGTACAGCTTCTTTATATGTTTACTTTCAGTGGACACTTAGGATATTTCCATATCTTGGCTATTATAAATAATGCTGTTTGTGAACATGGGAATACAGATAGCTCTTTGATGTAGTGGTTTTTTTCCTTCAGCCGTACTCCTAAAAGTATAATTGCTGGATTGTATAGTAGTTATATTTTTGCCTTTTTGAGGAACCTCCATACTGTTTTCCGTAGTGTCTGTGCCAATTTGCAGTCCCAGTAGTCTAAGAGTTCCCTTTTGTCCCACATCTTTGGTACTTTTATTATCTCTTCTCTTTTGAGGATGGCCATTCCAGTAAGAATAAGATGATATCTCATTGTGTTTGTAATTAATGGCAACCCACTCCAGTACTCTTGCCTGGAAAATCCCACGGACAGAGGAGCATGGTAGGCTCCTACAGTCCATGGTGTCGCAAAGAGCTGGACATGACTGAGTGACTTCACTCACTCAGTGATCAGTGATGCTGAGCATCTTGTTGAGATGTTGAGCACGCCTGTTGGCCATCTATATATTTCCTTTGTAAAAATGTCTATTCAGGTCCTTTGCCCATTTTTAATTGGGCTTTCGCCATTGAATTGTATGAGTTCTTTACATATTTTAAATGTTAACCCTTTATCAGATATATGTATGTGCATGCTCAGTTGCTCAGGTATGTCCAACTCTTTGCAGCCCCATGGACTGCAGTCTGCCAGGTTCCTCCATACATGATATTTTCCAGGCAAGAATACTGGAACAGGTTGCTATTTCCTACTCTAGGGGATCTTTCCAACCCAGGGATCAAACCTGAGTCTCTTGTGCCTCCTGCATTGGCAGGTGGATTCTTTACCACTGTGCCACCTGGGAAGCCCTATCAGATGTATAGTTTACGAATACTTTTTTTCTCATTTTATAGTTATTCCATTTTGCTGTTTTTTTTTTTTTTGCTGTGCAGAGCTTTATAGTTGATATGTTCTCACATGTTTATTTTTGATTTTGTTGATTATGCTTTCGGTGTCATACCAGAAAAATCATTATAAAGACCCATGTCAAGGATTTTTTTCCCCATTTTTTTCCTCTAGGAATTTTATAATTTCAAGTGTTATATTTATTACTCCGTTTCAAGTTAATATTTGTGAGTGATCTAAGGGGCTTAGTTTCATTCTTTTACACATGAATATCCAATTTTCGCAGAACAATTTATGGAAGAGATTTTCTTTTCTGCATCAAGTATTCTTGGCTCCTTGTTAAATACAGTTGACCACATAAGCCTGAATTTATTTCTGGGCTCTCAATTCTATTTTATTGGTCTGTTTGTCTATTTTTATGCCAGTAGCATACATTTTGAAGACTATAGCTTAATACTAGAGCTTGAAACCAGGAAGCGGGATACTTTTTGCTTTGTTCTTATTTCTTAGGATTTCTTTGGTCATCAGGGTCTTTTGTGGTTCCATACAAATTTTAGGAGTGTTTTTCTACTTCTGTAAAAAATGCCATTGGAATTTTAATAGGAATTGCATTGAATGTGTAGATGGCTTTTGTTCAGTTCAGTTGCTCAGTTGTGTCTGACTCTTTGCGACCCCATGAATTGCAGCATGCCAGGCCTCCCTGTCTATCACCAACTCCTGGAGTTTACTCAAACTCATTTCCATCGAGTCGGTGATGCCATCCAGCCATCTCATCCTCTGTCATCCCCTTTGTTAGTACTGATATTTTAGTGATCTTAATTCTTCCAAATCATGAACATAAGATATGTTTCATTTATTTGTATCTTTGATCAGGCTTTTATTTTCTAAAGCAGAAATATTTCACCTCCTTAGTAAATTTATTCCTAAGTGTTTTATTGTTTTTGATGCTATTGCAAATAGTATCATTTTCTTAGTTTCTTTTTCAGATAATTCATTGTGAGTGTATAGCAACACTACTGATTTTTTATGTTAAATTTTTATCCCAAACTTTTCTGACATTTGTTGATTAGAGCTAGTTTCCTGGTATGTAGGATTTTCTATGTATGACATCATGTCATCTGCAAATAGAGAGAGTTTTACTTCTTCCTTTTTGAATTCTGGTACTTAAAAAAAATTTTTTTTCTTGTCTAATTGCTCTGGCTAGACTTTCCCAAATTATATTGAATAGGAGTGGTGAGAGTGGTCACCCTTGTTTTGATCCTGATCTTAGGGGAAAAGGTCTGAACCTTTTACCACTGTGATGTAGCTGTGGACTTGTTACATGTGGCCTTTATTATGTTGAGATATGCTCTATCTATACCTAACATGTTAAGAGTTTTTATCATGGACAGGTGTTGAATTTTGTCAGATGCTTTTTCTGCATATATTGACATGATCATATGAATTTTTTCATTCATTCTATTAATGTGATCTACCACATTGATTATTTTGCAAATTTGGAGTCATCCCTGTATCCCAGGAACAATCTCAGTTGATCCTGGTGAATGATCCTTTTAATGTGCTCCTGAATTTGATTTGCTAGTATTTCATTGGGAATTTTTACATCTATATTCATCAGGGACATGGTCTGTAGTTTTCTGGTAGTGTCCTTTTCTGTTTTGGTATCAGGGTAACCCTGGTCTTGTAAAATAAGCTTAGGGGAGTGTTCTCTCAGTTTTTCTGAAAGAGTCTGAGAAGGACTGGTATTAATTCTTAAAATGTTTAGGTAAATTCACCAGTGAAGCCATCTGATCCCATGTGTTTCTTCATTTGGCGATTTCTGATTACCAATTTTCTTCTTACTAGTAACTGGTCTGTTCAGATTTTGTTTCTTCCTAATGCAGTCTTGCTAACTTCTATGTTTATAAGAATTTTTCCATTTCTTCTAGGCTATTCAGTTTGTTGGTGTACAGCTGTTCAGAGAAGCCTCCGATGATCCTTTGTATATGTTGTTCTTCATTTATAATTTTGTTCATTTGGATCCCCTCTCTTTTCTCCTTAGCTGGTGTACCTAAGGGTTTGTCATTTGTATCAATCTATTCAAAGAATCAACTGTGAGTTTGTTTTATATACTTTATATATTTCCTGTTCTCTATATCTGCTCTTTATTGTTTCTTCCTACTGGTAACTTTGGGTTCAGTTTGTTCTTTTTCTAGTTACATATATACATTATCTATTCTTTTTAAAATTCTTTCCCCATGTAGGTCATTACAGAATCTTGAGAAGAGTTCCCTGTGCTGTACAGTAGGTCCTTGTTGTAGGACCTACCTGTGCTGTACAGTCAGTTCAGTTGCTCAGTCATGTCCGACTCTTTGCGACCCCAAGAACTGCAGCACGCCAGGCCTCCCTGTCCATCACCAACTCCCGGAGTTCACTCAAATTCACATCCATCGAGTCAGTGATGCCATCCAGCCATCTCATCCTCGGTCGTCCCCTTCTTCTCCTGCCCCCAATCCCTCCCAGCATCAGAGTCTTTTCCAATGAGTCAACTCTNAGTCTGAGTGAACTCCGGGAGTTGGTGATGGACAGGGAGGTCTGGCGTGCTGCAATTCATGGGGTCACAGAGTCGGACACGACTGAGCGACTGAACTGAACTGATATTATCAATTCCGGACTCCAAATTTGTCCCCTACATTTCACCTTTGGTAACCATAAGCTTGTTTTCTAAGTCTATGAACTTATTTGTAAATAAACTCATTTATATAATTTTGTTAGATTCCACATATAGGCAATATTATGTGATATTTTTCTTTGACATTTCAATTAGTATGATGATCTCCAGGCTCATCCATGTTGCAGCAAATGGCATTGTTTTGTTCTTTTAAATGACTGAGCAATATTCCACTATATATATGTACCACATCTTCTTTATCCATTCCTCCTCTGTCAATGGACATTTAGGTTGCTTCCATGTCTCGACCATTGTAAACAGTGCTACAGTGAACACTAGGGTGGTATATATCCTTTTGAACCATGGTTTTCTCCAGATATATGCCCAGGAGTGGGATTGCTGGGTCATATGGTAGTTCTGTTTTTAGTTTTTAAAAGGAATCTCTACCCTTTTCTCCATAGAGATGGTACTAATTTCCATTGCCACTAACAGTGTAAGAAGGTTCCCTTTTCTCCACACTCTCTTCAGTATTTATTGTTTGTATTGACTTTTTGATGATCATTCTCACTAGTATGAGGTGCCTTAATTTGCATTTCCCTAATAATTAGTCATTTTGAGCATCATTTCATGTGCTTCTTGGCTATGTGTATGTATTCTTTGGGGAAGTGTCTATTTAGGTCTTCTATCCATTTATTTTTTAATTTTTTTGATTTTGAGCCACATGCACTATTTGTAGATTTTGCATATTAATTTCTTGTCTGTCTATTAATTCCACATTGCTTGCAAACATTTTCTTCTGTTGTATGGGTTGTCTGTGTTTTGCTTACGCCTTATGTGACATATACACACCACTAAAAACTTTTTGTTTTGCCTACCATCTTCTTGTGGCTTTTTTTTTTGGATACAGGATATCTTTTTTGGTAGGTTCCAGCATTTTTTTGAGGATGGTGGTTCAGCAGCTAGTTGCGTTTTTGGTGTTTTCATAGGAAGAGGTGAGCTCATGTCTTTCTGTCTCCACCTCCAGATTGTTTCTTTAGGAGCTTTCTTGCTTCCTAGTCTAGGTGTTGTTGATGTGAACTTCCGTCTTAGAACTGCTTTTGCTTTTGCTTGTGGTTTCCCTTGCTGTGTAAAAGCTTTTGAGTTTACTTAGGTCCCATTTATTATTGTTTTCATTTCCATTACTCTAGGAGACAGACTGAAGAAGATATTGCTCTGATGTATGTTAAAGTGTGTTCTTTCTATGTTTTCCTTTAAGAGTTTTATAGTGTCCAGTCTTACATTTCGGTCTTTAATTCATTTTGAATTTCTTTTCTTGTATGGTGTTAAAGAATGTTCTAATTCAATTTTTTTATATGTAGCTGTTCAGTTTTCCCAGCACTATTTATTGAAGAAACTGTCTCCTTTATCAATAGATTAATTGATCACAGGTACATGGATTTACTTTTGAGTTTTCTACTCTGTTCCCTTGAGCTGTGTTTTTGTTCTTCTGCCAGCACAATACTCTTTTGATGACTGTAGCTTTGGAATATAATCTGAAGTCAGAGAGCCTGACTCCTCCAGCTCTGTGTTTCTTTCTCAAGATTACTTCGGCTATTTGAGGTCTTTTGCACCTCCATACACATTTTAAGAATTTTGTTCTGGTTCTGTGAAAAATGCCATTGGTAATTTGATAGGGATTGCATTGACCTTGTAGATTGCCTTGGGTAGTACAGTCATTTTGACAATATTGATTCTTCCAATCCAAGAATGTGGTATATCTTTCCATCTGTTTGTGTCATCTTTGACTTCTTTCATCAGTGTCTTACAGTTTTCAGAATACAAGTATTTTTCCTCCTTATGTAGGTTTATTCCTAGGTTTTTATTCTTTTTGATATGATAAATTATGTAATTTCTCTTTCTGATCTTTGTTAATGTACAGAAATGCAACAGATTACTGTGTATTAATTTTGTGTCCTGCAACTTTATTGATGAGCTCCAGTAGTTTTCTGGTGGCAACTTTAAGATTTTCTATGTAGAGTATCATGTCATCTGAAAACAGGGACAGTTTTACTTGGTGAGAAAATGCCAGCCTCCAGGAGAGCTCATACCAGTGAGTGCTCCCCAGAACTACTGCTGCCAGTGTCTTTGTCCCTACAGTGAGCCAAAGCCTCCCCTTTTCTTTGCAGAAGGCCCTCTAATACCAGCAGATAGGTATTCTATGACCAGGCTTCCATGAGTGAGGTCACTGCTTTTTTCCCTGGGTCCTGGCACACACTCACTCCTCAGTGGGAGAACCTCTGCAATATAATTATTTTCCAGTTTGTGGGTCATCTACCAGGTGAGTGGACTTCCTTGGTGGCTCAGACAGTAAAGAATCTGCCTGCAATGCAAAAGACTTGGGTTCAATCCCTGGGTTGGGAAGATCTCCTGCAGAGGGAATGGCAACTCACTCCACTATTCTTGCCTGGAGAATCCTATGGACAAAGGAGCCTGATGGGCTACAGTCCATAGGGTCACAGAGAGTCAGACATGACTGAGTGACTGACACTTTCACTTTTCACTTTACCAGGTGGGTATGGACTTGATTTTAGTGATTGCATCCTCCTACCATCTTCTTGTGGCTTTTTTGTTTTTGGATACAGGATATCTTTTTTGGTAGGTTCCAGCATTTTTTTGAGGATGGTTCAGCAGCTAGTTGCATTTTTGGCGTTTTCATAGGAAGAGGTGAGCTCATGTCTTTCTCCTCTGTCTACTTTGTCTCCACCTCCAGATTGTTTCTTTAGGAGCTTTCTTGCTTCCTAGTCTAGGTGTTGTTGATGTGAACTTCCATCTTAGAACTGCTTTTGCTGCATTCCATAAGGTTTGGTATATTGTATTTCCATTTTCATTTGACTCAAGATTCTTTTAAATTTCCTCTTTAGTTTCTCTTTGACCCACTGGTTGTTCAGAATTGTGTTTTAAGTTTTCCATGTATTTGTAAATTTTCTAGTTCTCCTATTATTGATTTCAGGTTTCATACTACTCTGGTCAGAGATGATACTTGCTATGATTTTAGTCTTTCTGCATTTGTTGTGACTTGTTTGGTGCCCCAACACATGGTTTATCTTAGAAAGTGTTCCATGTGCACATGAAGATTGTGTATTCTGCTGCTGTCAGACACCATGCTTGGTGTGAATGTAGGTCTATTACGTCTATAGTGTTGTTCAAATCTGATCTTTTCTTATTAATTCTATGTCTGAATGATGCATCCACTGTTAAAAGTGGGATAGTGAGATTCCCCACTATTACTGTATTGCTGCTCATGTCTCCTTTTAGTTCAGTTTTTGTTTTATATATTTCGATGTTCCAATGTTTGGTGTATAAATAGTTATAATTGTATTTTCTTTAATGAATGGACCTCTTTATTAGTATATAATGACCTTCTTTGTTGTTGTTTTAAACTGTTTTTTAAAGTCTTTCATTTGATATAAGTACAGCTACCCCTTTTTTGGGGGGGTATTATTTTTTGGTGTACTATCTTTTTCCACCTCTTCCCTCTCAGTCTATACATGCCTTTAAGGCTAAAGTGAGTTTCATATAAGGCAGCATATTGTTGGATTTTTTTAAAAATCAGCCATTCTATGTCTTTTAATTAAAGAATTCAATGTTTATGTTTAAAGTGATTATTGACAGGTAAGAATTTACTACTGCAGTTTTGTTCATCATTTTCTGGTCTTTGGTAGATGTGCTGTTCCTTTTTTTCATAACGTGCTGTCTTTTTTTGGGTGTGTTTTGATGTCTTTTGGCACTAGTGCTCTTTGACTTCTTTATCATGTTCTTTGTGTAATTACTACAGGTGTTTCTATTGTGGTTACCACTAGGCTTACATAAAATATCTTAAAATTACAATATTCTATTTTAAATTGATAAAAAGTTCAATATAACTCCGAAATTTACACTTTAACTTTTCCCATTTTAGTTTCTGGTGTTATGGTTTACATATTTTTAAGATTACATACCTAATAACACACTAGTTATGATTATTTTTATTATATTATCTTTATAACTAGAGTTGTACGTGAATTACATTACACTCTTACCATATTACATAATCTAACTTTGATTGTACCTTTATCATTAAAAGTAAGTTTTACTTTCTTCATTTTTATAATGCTAGTGAGTGTCCTTTTATGTCTACTCAAAGAACTCTCTTTATCACTTTTGTAAGGCAGGTCTAATGGTGACAAACACTGAAGGACAGTTTTGCTGGGTAGAGAGTTTTTGGTTTAAAGTTTTTTCCTTTCAAGGTTTTAAATATATCATCCCATTTCTCCTAGCCTGAAGTTTCTGGTGAGAAACCTGTTGATAGTCTCATGGGGGTTCTTTTATAAGGGATGTCTTTTTTTTGTCCTGCTGCTCCCAACTTTATCTTTGAAAGAAAAAAAATTCTTTTTCTTAAAATTAAAAATTTTTTTTTACAAATTTTTGTGGAGGGCTGACTTTCAATAGATTACAGCAAGGGAGCTGCTCTGCTACCTATGAAACCCTGACCCAGAAGCAGGTCATCTACGAATGATTTAGCACCAGGTTCCTCACGAACATGCAGTGTGTGACAGGTGAGGGGGTGGCCACTTTTCCCTCCACGCCCCATGTCCCAGGATGAAGGGCTCTCCACACTGACCCTGGTTCTGACACCATGGTGGGAATGGTGGGGGACCGACTTTTGAAGATTTTAATTGTGTCTCAGTGTAGCCCTATTTGGGTTCAAGCTATTTGGGGGTCCTTTGAGCCTAATTGATCTGGATGTCCATTTCCCTTTTTTTTTGATTTATAAAAATTTCAGCCATTATTGCTTTCAATATACTTTCTGTTCTTTTCTCTTTGTCTTCAGGAATTTCTGTAATGCAAATATTCTTTTTGCAGGAGCTGGGGTGGGGTGGATAAGTGCAAAGCCTTTCATCACTGTTTTTGTTTCTCTGGATAATTTCAACTGCTTTATCATCCAGGTTGCTGATTTTTCTTCTGTGTTGATTCTGCTTTTGATGTGCTTTATTGACTTCTTCAGTTTAGTTGTTGTATATTTTTAGCTCTAGAATTTTTTTCATGGTTTCTATTTTTGCTCAACTTTTGTTCAATAGTTGTTTTCCTCATTTGTGTGTTTCTGCAGTTCACTAGCAGAGAAGGCAATGGCACCCCACTCCAGTACTCTTGCCTGGAAAATCCATGGATGGAGGAGCCTGGTAGGCTGCAGTCCATGGGGTTGCTAAGAGTCGGACACGACTGAGCGACTTCACTTTCACTTTTCTCTTTCATGCACTGGAGAAGGGAATGGCAACCCACTCCAGTGTTCTTGCCTGGAGAATCCCAGGGACGGAGGAGCCTGGTGGGCTGCCATCTATGGGGTCACACAGAGTCGGACACGACTGAAGCGACTTAGCAGCAGCAGCAGTTGTTCACTAGAGTTCTTTAAGAGGACTATTCTGAATTCTTTGGCCGACAGCTCACAGATCTTCATTTAAGTAGGGTCAGTTATTGAAGCTCTCTTAGTTTTCTTTGGTGGTGTCATATTTCTCTGGTTTTTCATTCCTCATGGTGGTATCTGTGCACCGAAGTAAGTGGTCTCTCTTCTAGACTTTATAGGTTTGCTTTGGTTGAGAAAATTCTTCACCAGTTAGCTCAGTTTTGGTTTCTGGATGTATTTACTGATAAAGTCTTTGAGCAGGTAGGGCTTGATATCAGGATCTGTTTTTGAGTAAGGTAACTGCCTGAAGCCAGGGGTGAGAGGGTGTGCTGCTGACTGCGAACAGTTGGATAGGACTCTTGTCTCAGTTTCCTGCCTAAAGGAGGATATAGTACAGGCTCTGCAGTTGCCTAGGTTCTCTGGTCAGGCTTTTTAGACCATTGGGCCAGGTTACTATACTCAGCAGTAGGTAGCATACTTGTCCTAGTCAGGCCGCAGAATGGAATGCAAGGGCTGCGTGGCTTTTTACTGTGGGACTTGAATTTGGGAAGCATATATACTGAATTCCCTGTCCAGATGGGGCTACTGGTTTTGCTCTGCAGATGGGAAAAGCCACGGAGTGTTTCTGTTCAAGTGCCACTGTAAGCAGGGCTCTGGTTAGCTTCCTTGGTTGGGTGGGCTGAAGCCTTGTAGTCAGCAATGAGTGGGGCTACACATTAGTTTCCCTGCTTGGGCACAGTGGGAGAACTAGCTCCAAGGTTTGTAACGCTATTTGTTTGTGGTCTTGATCCAAACCAACTCTTGCCCCAAGCTCCCTGATCAAATAGGGCCACTGGCTCTGCTCCACAGGCTATCAGCTCAGCCTTCCCATCTCTCTGCTTGAGACTGCTGTGTGGTCCATTCTCTGTGTGTTCCTGGCAGTGACCCTGGCCAGTCTGGGAGGGAGCCACACTCAGCAGCTGGCAGGCCTATGATCTGCTCCCCTGGCTGGATGCTGTGTGTGTGTGGGGTCCACTTCAGGCACCTCCCACACTTTCTGAAGAGGTTTTTCTGGTTTGCAGGAGCTGAGAGCTCCACTTCGCAGCAATGGGACTGTGGATGAACTCTCCCTGTCTGTGTATAGCAGGGGAAGCCTCCATGCCTGACACAGACTGTGCTCTGGGGGCCATCAGCTCTGCCTGCCTGCCTGCCTCCTGGCTTGAGCACTGTTGGGCTTCCATGCCTTGGAGAGGGAGGTGGGCAGATTGGGTTCCACCCCTCATTTGAGGACCTGACTTGCACTCAGGTGAGTTCCCTGGTCAGACTTGGCTCTGCAGCTGAGCAAAGCTGCTGGACAGGATTACTACCTGGGTGCTGCAGGCAGGGGCTTGGTCTGCTGTGCTCTTGAGTGTGGGTTGTTGTAGGACACTCCCCATTTCCCTTATCACGTCCGATTCCCAGTGGTTGAGCCCTGCAGCTTCCCTTGCAGGCCTGGTAGGACAATACAGGTGTAGTGGCTCTCACAAAGCAAGTCACATTGCTGGGGTGGGGGCGGGGGACCCTGAAATTCACCCATGAGCTTGCTCTTTCCACTAGTGGAGCTGTGCCGGCCTGGGGGAGGGGCAATGTGGTCCGTGGGCAGCGGCACCCCTTACCCTTCAGATGCATCTATCTTTCCCTCTGTGGTGTGTGTGTTGGGGGTTGCCTCGGCCTCATCCTGTGTTGTAGAATGCTCTCAGTGGTGCCTTGTTAGTTGCTGTGCTTGTAAGGGCAGAGCAGTCAGGAATGACCTGCATTCTCACCTTGGTGATACTACTGAGTTTAACTCTGGAAATGTGTAATTTCTATGAAAACGTCCAATCCTTCTAATAATTAAGTGTGATAAATTCACTGGAAGCAGAGCCAAGGAGTCTGGAAAAGCCACATCATCTAATCAAACATCTTGAATTGTGAAGGTCCCTTTGCTAAAGAGGAGGTGCCTGGGCTGTGGGGGTCGAAACTGTGGAGAGTCTGACAGGCATGCTCAGCTCGTCGTGGGCACCTGCCCCGCCTCGTCTTCAGAGTGTGCAGGAGTTTTCACTTAGCCACACCGTTCTCTTATTCCGAATTAAATTACCCATCTAACAATATTTAAATTAACCTTGAGGCTTCCTGGAGAACATAAAAGTTATTTTGAATTATTTTCACTGCCAGGATCAGCACAATTCCCTTTCCAGCCAGCTCGGTAGGTATTCAGTGATTGAGAAACCAATTTTTAAATTAATACAATTTTGTGTTTCCAAGGAAGCCATTATTTTTAATTATCGGGCATTTTCCTCAGCCTGGCTTCCCCAGTTAATAAAACTCAGCTACTTAGCATGGTTTTTATTTTTGCAGAGGGCAGACTTTGGGAAGTAGTTTCCCCATGTGGAATCTCCCTCCAGAATGTTTTGATCTCACCAAGCACACGCCTGTCACAAGGAGGCTCGTAAAAAACCCTGAGAAAAGGAAACGCTGTCGTCAAAATGGCCCTGCTGGGCCCATAATGGATGACTCTAACTTAGCTTGAGGGGCAGCATGGGGAGCCGGTGAATCGAGAAACTGCAAAGAAGAAATTAACACTGAGCTGGGTCCCCTCCCGGAAGTGGCACTGAAGCACAGGAGGAGAAACCTCAGTTAGACTTAGAGCAGAACCCTTGCCTCTTCTGCTTTAAGTCTGGGAAACCCTGGAAAGATTCGTGAGGGAGGAGGGGGAGAGAGTCTCCTTGTCTGGCAGCGTTGAAAAGCAGAACTCCCTGCTTGGAGAGTTGAGCTGTTCACCCACCCAGAGGAGAAGCCTGGCCTGGATGACATCTTCATTTCCTTTCTGGGTCAGTCCTTTAGGATTTAAAAAGCAGCTCTCCCCAGCTCCCATACAACATGACTCTCTGCTATGTTGGGATCAGGGCTGGAGGAGACAGAACAACTTGCTATCAATTTAATATTAGCTTAAATAATGCATAATTAGAAGGTTAAGCCTCTGCAAACACGTTAAATAATGTATTCCCCAAGCAAACATGATTTGGTGATGATGTGCTATTTTGGATAGTGGTGAGGCGGAAAGGTGGAAGAGACCCTGATCTGAGTTGCATTGTTGATATGGATTGTTTTTGTCATTACAAAGTAGAACCTTCCCTAGTCATGCCTTGGTTTTCTTATCTGTCGTGGCCTGTGAACTTCTGGTGGGTAGAGGCTTTAGCTTAAGTTTCTCAGGGTCTCTATTAGCTTGGAAAGTGCTTGGCGCTTGACAAGCATTTGTGAGTAAGGAGACTGAATTAGACTGAGTTTAAGTATGTTAGATCTAAGGCTCTAACATGAAAAACTGAGACAAGAAAATGTGAGCAGGACACTTGTGACCTCCAAATATCTGAAAGGCTGTCTTCATTCTAAACAGTGATCGTCACTCTGGGAGGAACCCTCGAGTCCTGGAATGAACACAGATTGGAGGGAGTGGATTTTCAGGATGTCAATTTAAAATCACATCCATTCATCGAGCATTTACTGAGCACCTACTATGTATGCTTGTTGATGTGATCAATACTTAAAAGAGAGCAGAACAGTTGGGGCCCCTGCCCTTGTGAACTTACAGGTCAGAGGAGGACAAGACACACAAACCAACAGTGGAAAACTTGTGTGTGGTTATGAGAGTAAACAGAGGAAGGCACTATGGAATGGAGAGGGGACACAGACTCAGAACCCAGCTGACAAGGACAGGTGTCCAGAGAAAGTGCTGCCCCGGGGGTAGGGGTGGGGTCCCAAAGTATGAGAGTTCAACAGGTGAGGGCAGGAGGTGGGTCAGGGAGAATATTCCAGATGGAGTGGTCAGGAAGTGAAAGCTTGGGTGGTTAGGAGGGGCCCTACCCAGGTGTCAGAGAACTTCACTTCTGATGTTTTGGGTATCCTGGTGGAGGCAGGTGGTCCCTGGGGAGGCATGTGGCAGAGGGGAGGGGTGTCTGATGTGGAGGCTCAGCCTAGATGACCTGAATGGGGCTTGTATTTGTCATCCTTCAATCTGAACTTCTAGATGTCAAGTATGTTGTACGTCTCTTTAGCCTCTAAGAAGAAAGGAAGACGGTGCAGCCTATGGATGAATGCTCCTTTGCATTCAACAGTGGGTACGTCTGGTGAGGACTTCTATGTTTCTATAGTCACTAAGTCATGTCCAACTCTTTTGTGACCCCCACAGACTGTAGTCCACCAGGCTCCTCTGTCTGTGGGATTTCCCAGTCAAGAATACTGAAGTGGGTTGCCATTTCCTCCTCTAAGGGACCTTTCCTTAGCACTGAGTCACCTGGGAAGCCCTTCCAAGATCCTTACCAGAACGGTAAGGTCCCAATCCCTTGACCTCACCACCTCCCAGATAATTTGCTCTAACCCTTCTGCCTCATCTTCTGTTCAGATAACAAGCAACAGTCTTTTCTGCCTCAGGGCCTTTGGATGTGCTGGTAGCTTAGCCCGAAGGCTTTCTCCCCATTCCATTACTGGAAAATTCCTACTCTTCATTCATTTTCTTACCCCAAAGGCCATTTTCTTTGTGTGGTCTTAACCTCAATCAGATATGCCTTGTTATCTCAACCATCTTCCCTCACAGCATCCATCACCATTTCTTTACATTATTTGTAGCTAATTTGATGACTATCTGTTTCCCCCTTGCTACAGTATAAGCTCCAGGAGGATATTTTTACTTTTCGATCACAGCAATCAAAATAGCAAGTAATCCAAAAGTAATGCTTGTTTGGGGGATATATTATTGCGTATATTTGCAGAGGCTTACCCTTCTAATTATATATTATTTAAGCTAATGTTAAATTTGTAGCAAGTTCTGTCTGTACAGGCTCTGCTCAGAACTGAGTGCCTTGTCTGTTCACTAATATATCCTCAGTGCCTAATACAGTGCCAGGAACATAATAGGTGCTTGGGGGAAAAAAAAACACAAAACATTGGTTGGTGCAAAGTGAATGCACTGGGGCAGAAAGGGCTGATGAAATTCAGGCTTTTGTGATGACAGACCTACCAGAGTGGGATCCACGCGGAACTGAGTTCACGTGTGTGTGTTCACAGGCACACATGCACATCTGCCTCCCACCTTGTTCCCGTGTCACTGTCATTTGCCACAAAAGTAAAAGTAACACAAGCCAACGTGTAATTGCAATGTCATACTAATTATACAGAAACCAAAACAAAATTACTAACTCCCACTCCTTCTGGGAATACTAATAACACTAATACCAATATCATGATGGAAGATTATCTTGGCAGCAATTTTCCTTTTGTTCTGCTACCTACACATGTAGCTGTTTCGTGCTTTTGCAATCTCTGTGTAAATCATAATCAGGAGGAGATATCCTAGAGGGTGGTTACATGCCTGCCTTATCAGAGAGAATCATGCAGTAAGCCTGTCTTAGGAAAGAGCAGAAGTTTTAAATCTTAACAGGAGGAGGTGGTTTCAGTTCTGTCTTCCAAAAGTACAGAAAGAAGTCTTGCTGGAGGGGAGGAGCATTAAAGCATCAGTAAGTCCTCAGGACCAGAAGTTTGTTTTATGATTAGGCTTTGGAAGGATGGACGATGAAGACTAGATCGGGGCTGTGTAAGTTTGAGTGTGATGTAACCATCTCTTTTTACTGAGCCATCCGTCACATGGTACATGTGACCCAGCCATGCACAGACCCCCCCGCCCCCTCCCGGAGCAGTGGCACTGGTCCAGGGCTGTGACTGCCATTCCATCTGTGGCAGGCCCTTCAGAGGGTTTCAAAGAGATATTGGTTTTTAATTCTGTAAGAGATCCCTTTCTCTTCCCTCTGGGTCACTAAGCTGAGCTAATAGCAGCCTGGAGTCATCTTTAGCCAAGCCTGCCTGACCTCCCCAGTGTGAAGAGGTCCCCAGTTGAAGGTAGGGGTAAAGGAGCCTAAGTATCAGGGGAAACACTGATGAGAGATGGAAGGGGTCCAGGAGAAAGAGGTCAACCTGAGGATATCATTTGAGCTGGTGAAGTCATTGGTGGGGAGAAGCAAGGCCACGCACAACACATGCCCTTTTTAACAGCTCATTTGAGTATATGTCCTGTTTCTTGCAGTGGAAAGATTCCTGACAGAGGCATTTATGGACTATGCACATTCCACAGAGGAGCCTTTTAAGGGGGCGTGGTCATATCTTCATCACCCACTGCCTATCACATGGTACCTGTCATCAGGGATATGGCTGTGAGATGGTCCTCACGCCCATAGAGCTTACAGGTACCCTGATGTAATAGCTTCATGAGAAGGTCAGAGGAGACAGGGAAGAGTGGTGGGTGGTGAGGGCTGGAGGCAGGAGGAGAGAGATTCGGGAGGCGGAAGGAAAAGTCTTCTCCACTTTGAGTCTAGGCAGTGACAACTGGTCGAGATTTTGCCCAAGTAAAAGAGCCATAAAGCTTTTGGTGGAAGGGAATGGCCATGGTCCATCCGGCCACCACTTTACACTTCAACCTTTAGGTAAGGGCTGCTGGCGCATCCCTCCCCTGAGAGATGCCCTTGGCTAGAATGCTGGAAGAAGGGGGTACCTAGGTGGGTTAGACTTTCACTGGGGACCGTTCTGGGGGTTCTGGTGAACTCCAGGGATGCTCAGACCCTTTGGCCCTCACTGCTCAGCTGGCCAGACTCTGAGGAGAGGGCCAGCCCCTGGGAAAGGTCAGGCTGTTTGCATCAATGCAAATAGATCCATGGGGGTGGAGAGCAACGATGGAATGGTGCTGGTTCAGTGGTAGCACCTGAAAGTTCATTCAGTTTCTTCCCCCTCCACGAGGCAGGGCTGGGGCTGCTGGAATCGCACATCTGTCTCGGGGTTCAGGTCCCAGCCTCTGTCCCGCAACAGAGCCTGGCAGGCTAGTCCTTGAAGCCTGGAGGACTCCTTGGCTTCCCAGTCTACCTGATCACGGAAAAGGCCCCTTAAAGGTGAGCCTGATATAGCCACCCTGCTAGCTGCCAAATCCCATTAATTGTGTGCACTAAGAAGCGCTCAGGTCTCCCTCTGTCTTCTCTGCTAGGGATTTTGTTCTTGTTTGAATTACCGCCTCCTCCTATCCTGTCTCCATCTGATTTATCTTCCTCTGTACCCAAGGAAGCCTGAGAGGTCTTTCTAACACAACAAATCCCAACACGTCACTCTGCCAACCAAACCCTGGAGCAGCACCCCCACCCTAGCAAAATATGCCCTTCATTCCCTTCCCATCCTAACCCTGACCAACTCACTCTGTCTCACAGTATAACACAGACCTTTCTCTCCAGCCACAGAGTTTTCTGAAATGCCATTCCTTTTTTTGAGGTGGAGGCTGGTGGCGGGTGGAAACCTCTTTGCCTTTTCATAAGCAACACTTTGATCACCCCTTGCTGGTAATCTTTGCCTGGCTAATTCCTCCTGCTCTGTAGATCTCTTAGCCCTGAGCTGGAGGGCAGGGACCCTGCTACGTGGTCACCAAATCTCCTTTCATTTTCTTCTTAGGCTTGCAGAAAGACACCATTTCCTAGGCTTCCTTGCAGTTAAGTTGAACTCACCCCACTGTGTTCCCACCAGGGGGAATGGCAGTGATGCCTGCCACATCTAGCCATGTTCATTAAGCCCCCAATTTCAGGGCTTAGCTGTGCCCGTTTGTTAACCGACCACAGCTCATCCTCCCCCGACTGATACAGTGACGTTCCCCCTTCTTGACATCCTGGCCTCGTTGACAGCTCACAACATCACGTGACTCACGCGTGCTACTCCACCTTCCTCCTCTACCTTTTCCCAACGGCTCCCCAGCAATTTCCAGGAGCTGCTTTTATTTCATTCACTAAACAATTTATGAATTGAATTAAAATAAATGAGATGCAAATAAATTCCAGGCTTTCTCCCTCATTTTCAAATTACATTTTCAGTCCACTCAACCTGTTATAATCTCATAGTGATTTTCATTTAAGAGAGCTAAATGGATATGTGATTATTGTTACAGGAACTAACACCAGACAATTAAATGTTGAGGTGTTGATAGATAAAGCTGTGTTTCGATTTGCATAAACATGATGCCAGCAAATCTAACCCTGGCAGAAATTCAGTTATAAGACTTGCGTGCCTAACTTCTGCTAATTACCACAAGTACCATTATTACGACTTTTAATATTCGGAGTTGGGATTATGGCCATTTTATTTGAGGGCTGCATTTATCTTTATTTCAAAAACTCAGTCAAAATGCATCACTGACTTATCAGAGAAAAGGCACGATTACTACTCCTAATCAACTTCTACGGTGCAGTGTATCAAAAATCAATTATACAGCCCCGAAATCCAGTCATTAAGGATTTAGTTACTAATCTCATTTCATTTTTGTCTTTAGGAAGATACTGCAGCTTGCAACTCTACAGATACCAGCAGAGGAAGAAAAACATGGGTGACTGCTGATAACCTAATGTGGAGAATTAAACTCCAACTAAACAAAGGTAGAATCTTCACATGGAGTGGCCTGGTTCTCCAGGGAGTCACCTGGGCTGGCAGGATTTCAAGCCAATAACACAGTAGAAGTTATGACCCAGGTTTTTTTATGGGTGAGCCTTCTGAGCGCAGGAATTCCAAAGCATTTGTTAAACCCTGCAGCATCGCATTGTTTACCATCCTCCTGGTGAGTATCTCAATCCACAATGATTTTTTATCTGTTAGTTGGCTTACTATCCGCTGCCTCACCTGCTGACTGTAAGCGGGCAGGGATCTTGTGCTGTGTAGCTCCAGTGTGTACCACAGTGCCTAGCTTCTCGTTAGGTGTTCAATAGATAGGTGCTGCATTTGACAAAGACCGAGATCCCAAAGATATTTCCAGTGAGCATGAAGGTAAGAACCTGTCCCTCTTAACGCCATGTAAATGACCAGAGCAGGACCCAGGGTATCTGGATGACTGTTGATGGAATCAGGAGTTGTGAAGCCTATTGGCTAAGAATCCTAGCATGTGAGTCAGAAAGAGAGAACTGGGGCTGAGTTCTGGCCTTGGCATTTTCAAACCATTGTACCCTCGAATTGGTTACTTAGCTTCCCAGAGCCCATGTTTTCTCATTTGAAAAATGGAAATAATACCTACCCCCATTGGAAAGTAAGATAATGTAAGCAAAGCATTTAATGTCGTGTTTGCATCATAAAAGTCCTCCATGAATGTTATATATTGGTTTTAAAAGCTGTAACTTGTGGTGAGTTACCTAGTCTGCGGAAGCTAGAGCTGGTTAAAACTTCTTGCTGCAGCTTGCTTGCTACTTCCTCTTAGGAAGCCTTCCCTGATGCCTGCAGGGTAGATGAGAGCTCCTCCTCTGTGATCCCACCAAGCCCTGGATCCTCTTCCAGCTTCTCGCTCAACCCACTGGATTATCCTGAGTTCATCTGTTCTACCAGACTGTCAACTCCTTGAGCCTAGAGAGTGTGTTATAAAACTTATTTAGCAAAGCACACAGGAGGGCATAGGCACCAGCTCATTTGTTAAGTTGGCCAAACAGTGAAAGTTGACAGAGAAAATGGTAAGTGTGAAAAGAATACCAAAGGGAATCTCTACTTTCAGCTGAAGGTAAATCCCCACCTTTTCCATCCTAGAAAATGCAGAACATTTTCCCTGAGTCCCCAAGGGATGTGACTCACGTGTCTCTTCCAGGGAAGAAAGGAGCCATGGAGGCTTGGGAGACGGCCTCAGCTCCTGAGGAAGAGGGTGTACCCTGCCACTTTGTGGGGACAAGTTGGATGGGATGACTTACCCGGAGCTTCCTGCCAAAGATGGTAACTTTGCCTTTAATCTGTTCCTTTCTTAGGCGCCACTCAATGGAGTTGAGGCCATTCTCCATGGGCAGGGAGATATTGCAACGCCCGATGGTGGGGGTGATGGTGCCCGCGAGCACGTGGGGCTCGCTGTGGAAGCTCACGCCCATCCCGTTGGCGTACATCACCCGCAGGGTCCCGTTGTTGCAGAGCTGGTAGCTGTTCCGTACTTGATCTGGAGAAATGGAGGTGGGGCAGGGAAAGGGAAATAAATTATCCATGCTGCTCGTCATGAGAGAACAGAACCCCTATTTTTGTAGGTTTCCATGGTACTTTGCAGCTGTCAGTCTAAGGCTGCCTTCAATTAGCACACGTGTAATGTTAAGGTGAGTAGCAGAGATGCTACTGATCCGTGGAAAGAAAAACATTATTAATATGTGGCATTCTAGAAATAATTATGCTGTGATATTTTTCTTCTACTCACTGAAGACTATTAATAGTACATTTAAAGACGTATCTTGCCTACACAATTTGTGTCAATCAAATCCCTGATCTTTAACATATATATTTTAGCTGAAATGGAAAAAAATGAAAACAGACTTAATTTTGTTTCCTTTCCCCTACCATCTAACCTGAGGCTGATGGTTTCCCATGGGTCAGATCCACTGCAAATCAAGTCTAGAGTTCTTCAAGCAGCAGCAGGCTTCCTGCCCCTCATCTCTTTGCTGCTGACTCTACCATGATGCCACCTCCACACCAGACAAATCTGAGGAGCCTCAAATAGCAAGAGAGAGACTGAGCCAGTGGCTGCTGATAACGTGTGTTTATCTGCCCAAATGGAATCTACACTCATCCGTCAGACTTCTGACCTTTTCCCTTATCGAAAAATTCCAGGTAGGAAATGTGTCTGAGACTCTTCTTATGGATAAGTTACTTCTTGATTATTTGGACAGAGGAGTCCAGCTGGGCTGGCCTCCAAGATGCTAACTTTTGGGGGTAGCAAGCTAGTGGGGACCTGTCACTCTTGCGACTGCAGCCATCATGCAGAAAGACAAAAATCTACATCATTAATCATCTGGCAGAGTAGAAATAGAGTCATGGAAACAGGCTCTGTCATGGGATAATAGTCCAGAAATGTCATCATTTATCTGCCACAAGGACACTTTTATCCTCTGACAACAGGCTAGCCCACCGACAGTCTATCTTAATTAAAAGAAAAATTAATCTGCACAATTCCTTTTCTTGCCAGACCCCGTGCTTGTCCTGGAGTGTGCATCATGTTGAACAGCAAGAGTAACTACAAGCTGGTCAGAGACCTTTTCAGTCTGCTAAAGGGCTCTGACTTGAGGACAACGGACTCATCACACAAATGTTTGGTAGAGAGAATGGGACTCAAACCACCTTTGAGGAGGTAGCTGTGTTTGTTGGGTGAGTAGGGAGTGCTGGTGACAGAGAAATGGGAATGGAAAGGGACATTCTCCTGCGTCTGATTAAGTCCTTTGCTATAAGGAGGATGTCTTATAGAGTTAGTTTGCTATGGGCTAAAACTGCAAGCTGAGGGGTGCTAGGAAGTCCTCCCAGGCTTGGTAACTCACACCTGGCTCTGGCCTTGGCTGCGTCTGAGGGTGTGGCTAGGATGGTGATGAGTGAGGGACTTACCTTGTACCACTGTGTAGGAGGCCTCCACCGAAGACAGGTTGGTAATGACGGTGACGTCGTCATCACGGTTGGAGTTCTCAATGTCAATGGTGATGGACTTCTCCATTTCCCGGTGTAGGCTGGTCACCACCCCCGTGGGGCGTGTCACATTGGTGAGGCGGCCCTCGTGGTCATAGCTGGAGAAGAGGTACACTGATGAGAAGCAGTTCCTGGGGCTGAAGACTTCCTCAAAATTCAGAACCCCACAAGGGATAGACTCATGGGGCTAGAAAACGGGAGAGGGGGAAGGTGGGGTGGCCGGGTGGTGCAGCACGCCCACCTGCCCTGGGAAATGGTGATGCTTTCTACTACCCGCCCATTTACCTAACAACATACTCAGTGAAAGCCTTTCACCTCAGGCAAGGGGTACTTAATTATGCTTTCCCAAGTTAGTGAGAACAGCTACTTTATGCTGTTTAACTCGGGCTCCACAAAGTAAAGGACTAACGAATGAACAAGAAAATCTGAATAGACCAATAAGGAGTAAGGAGACTGACTTGTGAATCAAAGCCCTCCCACCAAACAGAAGTCCAGGATCACTCGTCTGGCTTCCTGGTGAGTTCTACTGAATATGCAAAGAAGAATTAATACCAGTCCTTAACACTCCAAAGTCATTTTATAAGGCCGGCATTACCCTGATACCAAAGCCATACATGGACACTGGAGAAAAGAAAATTACAATTCAGTGTCTCTAATCATAAATGCAAGCATCCTCAACAAAATATTAGCAAATCCAATTCAACAGTACAGTAAGAGGCTCATACACCATGATCAAGTGGGAGTTATTCTAGGGAATGCAAAGAATTCACATCAGCAAATCATTCGATGTGAAATACCACATTATCATCTCAATAGATGCAGAAAAACATGGACAAAATTTACAAGAAAACCCTCAACAAAGTGGATACAGAGGGAACATATCTCAACATGAAAAGCCCACAGCTAACATCAGACACAGTGGTAAAAAGCTGACCATTTTTACTCTAAGATCAGGAACAAGACAAAGAATGCCAGTTTATTCAACATAATATTGGTAGCCTTATCCAGAGCAATTAGCCAAGGAAAAAGGGTATTATTTGTAAAGAACATATTATATATATATAATAAAACCCTAAAAACTTCACCCCAAAAAACTATCAGAAATACTAAGTTCAGTAAAGTTGAAGAATACAATTATATAAAATCTATTGTGCTTCTATAAACTAATAACAAACTACCAGAAAGAAAATTTTTAAAACCATTTATAGTTATATCAACGAAGAAAAAAATACCTAGGAATACATTTAACCAAGGAGGTAAAAAACCTGTACACTGAAAGTTATGACACTGATGTAAGAAATCAAAGAATACATAAATAAATGAAAAGATAGTATATGCTTATGGATTGGAATAACTAATATCGATAAATTACCCATGCTGTCCAAAGCAAGTTACTGTCTCAATGCAATCTCTGTCAAAATTCTAACGGTATTCTTCATAGCAATAGGACAAATACCCTAAAATGTGCACAGAACCACGATCCCCAGATAGCCAAGGTAATCTTGAGAAATCACTAGGGAACTGCAAATCAAAACCCACACAGACATGGTCAGTTTATGACAGAGGAGCTGAGAATATACAATGGGGGAGAACAGTCTCTTCAGTGAGTGGGCTGGGAAAGCTGGACAGTCACGTGCGAAGGAATGAAACACGGTCTCATACCACTCACGAAATTGACTCAAATGGAATGAAAACCTGAATACAAGATCTGAAACCACAAATCCTAGAAGTAAATATAGGTGGTAAGCTTCATGACATTAGTGTTGTGTTGTTTTTTTTTTTTTGCACTTGACACAAAAGCAAAGGTAATAAAAGCACAAACCAACAAGTGGGATTATTTCAAACTAAAGAGCTTTTGCACAGCAAAGCAAACCATCCACAAAATAAGGCAATGTACTGAGTGAGAGAGAATATTTGCAAATCTGACAAGAGAAAATACCCAAATATATAAAGAATTTATACAACCCAGTAGCCAAAAACGTGAACAATTTGACTAAAAAATGAGAGAATATACAGATGGGCCATCAGGTATATGAGAAGATGCTCAGCATCCCCAGGCTCCTCCGTCCATGGGATTTTCCAGGCAAGAGTTCTGGAGTGGGGTGCCATCGCCTTCTCCGTCATTAATCATTAGGGAATTGCAAATCAAAACCACACTGAAATATTGCCTCACAACAGTTAGAATGGCTCTTATGGAAAAACAGCACAACCATGTTGGTAGTGATCTGGAGGAAAGGGAACCTCCTACACGGTTGTTGAGAATGTAAATTGGTGCAGTCACTATAGAATGCAGTATGGGGATTTTCCACAGAAGTAGAATTATCATGTGATCCAACAGTTCCACTTCTGGGTGGAATCTGAGGAAAACAAACATGCTAATTTGAAAATATTTATGCACTCACATATTCACTGCAGCATTATTTACCACAGTCAAGATATTAAGGGGTCCATCTCCAAGATAAATCAATAAAAAAAAGCTATGCTATAAACAGAACATTATTCATCCATAAAAAGAATGAAATCATGCCATTTGTAACAACATGCGTGGACTTTGAGGGCATGATGCTAAGTGAAATAAGTCAGACAGACAAATAACCTATGATTTCAGCTATATGTAGGTCTCAAAAACAAAAACAAAACCCCACAAAAAACCAAGCCTATAGACACAGAGAACTCATTGGTGGTCGCTAGAAGTGAGGGGTAGATGAAGGAAGTCAAAAGGTACATAGTTTCCAGTCTCCCAAGGCAATAGAAATAAAAAATAAACAAATGGGGCCTAATCACACTCAAAAGCTTTTGCACAGCAAAGGGAACCATAACAGAACAATGACCTACAGACTGGGGAGAAATATTTGCAAACAATGTGACCAACAAGGGCTTAATTAGCAAAATATACAAACAGCTCACACAACTCAGTAACAAAAAAGCAAACAAGTCAATCTAAAAAATTGGGCAGAGAACCTAAAAAGACATCTCTTCAAAGAAGACATGCAGATGGTCAAGAGGCACATAACCAGATGCTCAACATGGCTAATCACTAGAGACATACAAAGCAAAAACTACAGTGGTGGTTTGGGTCAGAAGAACCACCGTCAAAGTCAACAAATAACAAACACTGGGGAGGATGTGGAGAAAAGGGAAAGCTCCTGCACTGCTGTGGGAATATAAACTGGTGCAGCCACTGTGGAAAACAGTATGGAGGTTCCTCAAAAATCTAAAAGGAGAGTTGCCATATGATCTAGCAATCCCACTCCCGGGGATATACCTGGACAACGCTATACATGCACCCCAGGGTTCACAGCAGCACTGTTTACAACAACCAAGACATGGAGACAACCTCAACATCCATCGACAGAGGAGTGATCAAGACGTGGTACACAGACACAGAGGAATACTACTCAGCCAGGAAAAGAAGGGACGAATGCCATCTGCAGCAACATCAGCGGACCTCGAGATTACCACACTAAGTGAAGTAAGCCAGAGAGAGAGACAAATACCACACAGTATCACGCATGTGTGAAATCTAAAATGTGGCATAAATGGACTTATCCATGAAACAGAAGGAGACTTACAGACAGAATACACTTGTGGTTCCTAAGAGAAAGGTGGGGTTGGGGAGGGATNTCGAGATTACCACACTAAGTGAAGTAAGCCAGAGAGAGAGACAAATACCACACAGTATCACGCATGTGTGAAATCTAAAATGTGGCATAAATGGACTTATCCATGAAACAGAAGGAGACTTACAGACAGAATACACTTGTGGTTCCTAAGAGAAAGGTGGGGTTGGGGAGGGATGGACTGGGAGTTTGGGATTAGCACACGCAAACTGTTACGGAAAAATTACAAGGTCCTATTGTATAGCACAGGGAACTATATTCAGTATCCTGTAATAAAGCATAATGGAAAAGAATATGAAAAAGAATTAACTGAATCACTGTGCTATACAGCAGAAATTAATGAAACATTGCAAACCAACTATGCGTGCGTGCATGCTAAGGCTCTTCAGTCGTGTCCGACTCTGTGCGACCCCATGGACAGCAGCCTACCAGGCTCCTCTGTCCACAGGATACTCTAGGCAAGAGTACTGGAGTGGGTTGCCATGGCCTTCTCCAGTAAATCAGCTGTACTTCCATAAAATAAACTTATAAAAGGTACAGATTTTCAGTTGTAAAATAAGTCATGGGGATATAATATATAGTATGGTAACTGTAATTAATAATACTGTATTACATATTTGAAAGTTGCTATTGTTAAGAGAATAGAAACAGAAGGTTCTCATCATAAGAGGTTTCTGTAACTATATGGTGACATGTTAATTAAACGTATGGTGGTCATTTCACAACATATACAGAATCATTATGTTGTATCCCTGAAACTAATATAATGTTACACATTAATTTTGCCTCAATAAATAAGAAAATAAAAAACAGTTCTAAGTGTTTTGATGTGTGATACTTAGTGGAGAACTCAGACAGTGTTCCAACTCTTGCTGCCAAATAGGGACAATGTGAGCAGTGGATTCCAGGAGTCCCAGGAACGATTTGATTCCAATCCACTATATTACCTGGACACCTACAGTGTGTAGATTGCTGTGCTCTGCTGTGAGAGAAACAGCAGGAACCGGAGCTTCTACTTTCGGGGAACAGAGAATTAAGGCCGAGACCAGACTCTCGGCGCCCACCAGGAGAAAAGCAGGTTTTCTTTAACTTTCAAAGAAGATTCAGCTTTGGAGTAAATGTCTAAGAAGCCAGGAGACACTGGCAAGGAGCTGTGAGTTCCAGTAATGGGACCTCCTGGCTGCCCAGTGGAGCTCTGCCTTCCTTGTCTCAGGTGGGGCTGGAGGCTGCATCTGACTCCTTCATTCAGCACCTACTCACTGAGCTCCTCGTAGGTGCCAGGCACTGTTCAAGGATCCGGGGACCCATCTAGGAACACAATGGATGAAAACCCTTGCCCTCATGATGTGTGCAAACTAGATGGGGAGGGTCAAAGTAAAGCTCACAATACAGAGTATGTCATGTGGTGACAAGCGGTAAAGATTGATGTAATGGAGGAGAGCGCACGTGTAGAGGCGGCCGTCGTTTTCAGGAGCCCCGTGCCTTTCAGGGAGAGCAGACCACTTGTGCCCATTCTGAGAGCTTAGCAGACACAACAGCAGTCCAGACGGGATTCCCATGTTGGCTTCAGCCCTGCCCAGCTCGCCACGGGGCACTTCCCAACGCAAAGGGGAGCGGGGAGAAAGGTAGCCCTTAAAGGGACCCACTCCAGGCTCCTCGGGCGGCAATGCTGGCTGATTCTAGAAAGTAACTCTTGAAACCTGCTCCCTGGAATGTAACCTCCCTTCCTCCCTCAGAGCTGATATTCAGTCCTTCCTCTGTTGCTTTGTTGGGAGGAGTGGATCAGGACTGGAATAGCCCTTTACATTACTTTATTTTAGTTTATATTTAGTAATGCTAAAAGTATTTTAAATTAAGTATTAAAGTACTAAAGTATTTAGTACTTTACATTATATAGAAATGTATTTTATTAAAATTTTTATAAATACTTTATATATATATATATATATAGGCTAAGTTGCTTCAGTCATGACTTTTTGTAACCCCATGGACGGCAGCCCACCAGGCTCCTCTGTCCATGGGATTTCCCAGGCAAGAATACTGGAGGGGTTTCCATTTCTCCCTCCAGCGGATCTTCCTGATCCACGGATCCAACGTGTGTCTCTTTCGTCTTTTGCCTTGGCAGGCGCGTTCTTAACCGCTAGCACCTCCTGGGAAGCCTCTCCCTTCTGGAGGGCCTGTCCTCTGGGCCCCAGGTTTGGTAAGGCAGGCTCTGCCCTGGCAGGAGAGAGAGTGGCAGGAGTACAGGGGGTGAGGAGAGAGCAGGATGAATTCAAAGTGGAGTATTGGTCCAGTGGCTGAGACTCCATGCTTCCAATTCAGGGGGCCAGGATTAGACCCCCAGTCCAGAAACTAGAGCCCATGTGCCACAACTAAGAGACCCTGGGTGCTGCAACTAAGACCCAGAGTAGCCAAATAAATAAATGTTTTTAAAAGTTTTCAAAGTGGAGTATTACGTAAAGATCAAATGGGAAAAACTACCTGCTTTAATTCTGCCTCTCTAAACTGAATCCAGGCGTCTGTGGGGTTTTGTTCGTGACTTTGTTGACTCCTTTCTCTAAAGTTTTCACTAAGGTGACTGTCTCAACAGGAAGTCGAATTTGTGTCTGACTATTAACCAATTTGCTGACCATGGGTATATAAAAAAAAAATACCACAAAACAGAAGCTACCATCTTTTTTAGGAGGCTAAGAAAACCATATGCATTGAACTCCTACAATGGAGAATGTATGATCTTTTACCAACTTGATGGAAGGAAAGCAACTCTTCACATCAAGAAAGAAAAAATTCTCTTTTCTGTGTAACTTCTGAACAATCATCAGGGGGTGGAAAAAAAAACCCATGACCATGTTTTTATTTAGTTCGGCGCCCCTTCTGGAAACTACTCTTCTACTTAAGAGTTCCTATCTCAGGATGCACCTTAGCCTGAACTCTGCCACTCCAGCTTCTTACACCTGGCCCACTTCAGACTGGCCTCCTGAGAGTGGCACCAACTCTCTCTGAAATGTGTTGGGTCTTCAGGTGCAAGTGAGAAGAGAAGTTGAGAATCTAGGAGGCATTTGGGTTAAGCTTTAGCTTAACTTGGTGTGAGAGCCAAAGATGACACTCTGATGGCACCTTCAGGGACAGAGTCACCTGGTAAAGTGTGATCCAGTCCCAGTGCCCTGAAGGATGTCAGGCTGCTTCAGAAGTCTGAGAAAGACAAGCTTTGCCCAAAGGAAGATGGCAATGCAACCTATTTCCAGCAGATGGCAGAAGCTTCCTTTACATTCTCTCAAAGCCTTTGGAATGCAAACAGGGAGTGAACATGCCTGAATTTAAGACTGATCAAGTCTTCTGTTCTCTCTCCTGTCCTTTCCTTCTGTGACAACACCTGGCCAACACACTAAATTCTCAGCTAGCAGCATCCCATAGACAAAAAGCAATGACTCCAAATTACATAGTGGTTACTAGATCCCTCACCATCAAGGACAGCCAGATCCTTACCAATGCCATCCCTGTCTCAGCCAGCCAAGGAGCAACCTTAGCAATCATGCCTTAGCAACCTCCTCCCACTGGCATCCCACTGGTTAATACCTGCAGCAGCAGGCAGGTGACCAAGAACCGCCTGCAGGAGTGAGGGAAAACAGCTTTTTGGTAAAACAAACAGCAGGACTATCAAGTATGAGATAATTGTTAGGGGAAATATGACCAGCTCTCACATCTTTTAATATACCTAGCACTTTATCTGTATTGATCTGCTTCTGCTAAAGAGGAAATTCAGAGTTTATCTACCTGTCTGTGCAATCAAGTGTGTTGCTGGACCTATCGGCAAATTACAGGAGCCCCACCAGGACCCTGCCTTTTAGTTTCTAATTTCCGCACCCATGGCAAACATGAATAATCAGCAGAGTTAATCAACACTTGATCTCTCAGGCGCTGTGCGTGTCCAATATCCTGACACTGGAACGGCAAGCAGACAACAGGAATTCCCAACTCTTGTAGGGAGGATGTTCGATATCAGACACCCGATAATGCAAATCATTTACGAGTTAGGGAGAGGGGACAGGACTGCCCCGAGGCATTAAAGTCAGGAAGACAACATGACTAAATGATTCTAAAAGCCACACCAACAGCCGATCCTGATGCCAGCGAGGCTAGTAGGGTAAGTGCTCTGAGGAACTACTTTAAAAGTTGACTTACTCATAGAACGTTGTCCATCCTGTTTCATCACTCTTGGTGGCCAGGAGGCCCGTGTTCCCATCATAGGTCATGAGGCCAAGCTCCAAGTTCTGCGTGGACACGACTTTGAGACCTCCGTTGGCGCCCACCGTGAGGGTGATGATCTGGTTGTCGGGCATGAGCAGATGGCGGGGCGTGCCACTGCTGTCCCGACGGATCTTCAGGGAATTTCCGTTGTTGTCAATCAGCTCAGTGACATCGCTGTCAGCACTGTACGTGAAGTTGTACAAGTACTCCCCCGTCACCAGGCTCACGGTGTACTGGTGGATACCCTCGGCATTGAAGACGTACAACTCCTGTTCCCCGGGGGAGGCAGCCTCATACTGGTTAAAAGCATTCAGAACAGGCTTGTTCTTGCTGACCGCCCTGATCCGAATATTCCCAAGGTCTGCGATGTAGATGGTACCGTCAGGAGCTACAGCTAAGGATGATGGGGAATTCAAGATGGCGTCAGTCGCGTAGGCATCGTCTCCTGAGTAGCAGTTGCAATTGACATCGTTTTTGCAGTCACAGTCAGAGGCTGCGCCTGCTAACAGGCAGATCTCCCCATTGGTTGTTACCTGGCGTAGTCGGTTAATCTTCTTCTCATCCGTCTCGGTGATGTAGAGGACCCCAGTGTGAGAGATGGCAATGGCGCTGGCTGACTCCAGGGCAGAGTGAATGGCTAGTTTGCTAAGCGAGTAGTCTATGCCAGGAACCTGGCAGTGCATGGGGCGTCCCGCGATGATGCTGACTTGATGGTTCTCGGTGATGCGAAGGATGACGTTGTTCTCCAGAACATACAGGGAGTTGTCCATGGGGTTGACGGCAAGGTCTGTTGGCCACTCCAGACGAACCTATGGATGATACAGCACCAAATTCAAGGACAGCCTCTAACATGCTCAATGTTTACCTGTGCAGGGCACTTCTACTGATTTTATGCAACTGGGGGGGAAATACTTTTTTTTTCCTAACACAGTGTCGAAGTGCCCATCATGGATCCACTTGCTCACTGTCCATGCTGGGCATGATGGAGAACAAGAGATTGTGGAACAGATATCTTCTGCGGCATCACCTGCTGGGGCTAGAGTAGGTCACCAGTTCTACCCATAATGCTCTTTGCAGCCCCAGATGATTGGGCCAGGGTTGGATTCACCACACATAGCTGGACAGGTAGTTCATAGCTCAAGAGCTAGTGTAACGTGTCCCTGCTCTGCTCACCAAGCCATGGGCCTGAGGAGGCTATGTTCACTTAGAGGAGGTACCTTGATCTAATTCACAACAAGGAACCATGCAGTTTAGAAGGGGTCCCTCCCCCAACGGCTGGCCAGTGAACTACAACCTGAGTGTTTGCTTGAAAAAGTAAACTGGATAAAACACTTCCCTTCTCTGCAGAATCTGAAATGAAAACCTTAGGAATCAGTTGTCAGTTAGTTGAGGAATTTGAGCTGAAAGTAATGAGGTTGACTGAGGGTGGAAAAGACCCTTTTGGAAGATTAAGCACAGACTCAGGTTGAGGACCCTTATATTCAAGTCCCGTTTTGGTAAATCACCTATGCACTTCAATAATTTTTTTTTAAAGTATACAGTCCTTTTTCTCCCGTTGTACATTTGAGTGAGCTTCTGTTCTCTGCTCACGTAAGAGCCCAGACTAAAAGACTATCACTCGGAATATCACAGAGGGATCTGCTCAGTTACAACCTCACAAAGTAAAGGTTTATATAGTGAGGATGCAGTTGCTTCAGATTAACAGGGAAGTTCTGATTGACACGTATGGTATGTTCTCAAACCCACGATAATGATGGAGAAGAGAGGTAATTACACAGTAACACCTACCCTATAATCTGCCACGGAGCATGTCACCAGCTCCCTGCTTCTGAGCGGAATTCCCCTCTCCCTTTCCCCTGTTTCTCTCTCTCGCCTGTCTCACGTCCCATTCCATCTTACCGTCCCGTTCATTTCAGACCTTCTGCAGACAAACCTGGGGTCTGTGTCTCTTTCTCCCACTCCACTTCCAACACAAAGAGAACCCAGGTGAGACGTTCAGGCTCAGAATCAGGTGTGGCATGGTGATGAGAAATGAGAGGGGAGAGAGAAAGAGAGAGTCCCACCTGGGCCACGTCCATGCTGGAGTCACAGCTCAGGGGCCGGACAGCGGTGAGGTCGTTGGAGCCCAGCAAGGTGGAGATGATTCCATTCTGGTCGACCTTGCGGATCATGGTGGCGTCGACAAAGTACATGAGCCCATTCTTGTCAACTGCAATACCTGAGTGGGGCAAACAGCAGGAGTGTGTCTCTTGGCAAGGGACAGGGCTGCTGGGGTGGTGGTGGTAGTGGGGATGCCCTACTAGGCATTATCTTCTTGGATGAGGAACCTGACTAGACAGCACACTCAAGAGTCATTTAAGGTGACACCCTTTCTCATGGGCACTGTGTTGAGATCTGGCTATCCTGGGGTATTGGCTATTTCACCGTCCAAGTGAAGAAAGAACCTTGGGCTGCAAATGAACCAAGGCTGTGAATGAATGAATGGGGAGATCATTTTCAGAAAAGAGCTATTTCCCAAGTTCACTGCTTGAAAAATTATTGGTAGTAAATTACTGGAATACCCTTCACAACTGATTGCCACACTAAGGTTGAGAAACAGTGACTCTTGCACAGTCACAAACTCCTAATTCAAAATATTTCCTCCAGGAAGTATTCCCAGTTAAGCCGTGACTCCACTCGGCACATTGCTATTCTGGGGGTATGCTGGTTCTAGCACTCCTTTGGTAAAAGGCAGACAGCAGCTTTATTTCTTCTGCATTTTCACCACAGTGCCCAAGCCCAAGGCTCCCCATCTTTAATCTACACTGCTGTGTGCTTTCAGCTTAGCTAAAAATGCTAACAAGGATCGGACCTTCCAGTGACGGTCCTTAACCTTCAGCATCTTTAGTCCTTTTCAAATAGAGATCCCTCAGAGCCAAGAACCCCTCCTTGCCAATCCCAGTCCCTTGGAAATTATACCGATTCTTAATTGCTACCATTATGGGGCATTTGCAAAATGTCAGGTACTGTTTGGACTTTATATACACTGCTATCAAACAGGAACAGCTTGGAGTGGTTGGAGGCTCCCCCCACTGGGCTCTGTTCTGTCTCCAGCCCACACAGCTGGCCTTAGGGCTCACACAGCAGACATTTCCTTCTGACTCTCTGTGACTGGCAGCAGTCAGCAATCTCTAGGGGCAAGCGACCCCACTTTCCACTTGTAGCCTATGTGGGAGGTGAATTTTACTTCAGATAAAGAAATACTTCTTAAACAACACTTACCCACCCACCAAAGCCATCTATCAGAGTTAAATGATTCTAGGAGAAGCTGGGTTTGGGACTGCCGGGGCTGAGTCCACTTCCAGCATGAAGGGAGCTGGCTGTGCGGGGAGCTCTCTCTGGGGTGGGGCTTTGTTGCTGGGCAGCCTTTACCTCGTGGGCTCATCAGGGTGGCATCCACAGCCTTGCCTCCGTCCCCGCAGCGGGCTTCATCAAAGGGCAAGCACTGCTCGCCTGTCCCCGCCACGACTTCCGAGTTCCCGGCCAGGTCTTTGGCTCCACTCAGAGACTTGACCCGGTAGATTCGCCGACTGTTGGTGTCAGACACGAAGAGAGAGCCAGACACGGGGTCCACCGCCAGGTAGTACTTGTGTGCCGGGTTGTTGCTTCGGGAGAAGAAGCACAAAGAGGAGTGAGATGGTGCCATCCAGCTGGCCTCCTGGGTCAGCGAGATGACAAAACATCCCAGCGAGACTCTAACCACTTCCGGTGTCTACTGGGTTGGCCAAAAAGGTCGCTGGGTTTCTCCATAAGATGATATGGAAACAGCTGAACCAATTTTTGGTCCAACCCAATACTTTAGTGAACTGGAAAGAATCTAGTCTTGTAAGTTAGTGTTCTAACATATCATGGTTCTGAGCTATTTCTGCTTGGGCTTAAGCTCCTCATGCTATCAGAGAATTCATCACCTCCCATCGTTCTAAAATACTACTGCTTCATTTAGCCGGTGTGAAAAATCCCACTCTGATCCTGCTTTTGTGTTTGTGTTTTGTGGGCACTGGTCTTCTTTACTTCCCCTGTGGGTTTACTCTGTTCTCAAGTGGGACTGAGGAACACTTCCATGAGACAATGTCCTCTTTCTGATCTCTGCTCCCTCAGTGACTCCAAGGTACTAGACCATGAGGACTGGGGTAACCTTGAGTCTTCCTAACTTTGTGATGGGCAGCTCCCTGCACCCATCTCAAGTCCTCAACCTCAGATCTTCTCTACTGTTCCTCAGTGTGGATACAAACAAAGGTGGTATTTTGTGTGATGACCTCTGATATCTTGCTGATATCACGTTCAGAATCTAAACTATAAAGGAAGGAGATGTAGTTTTCAAATATTGGGTAACAGTGAGATCTGGGGGTTTCCCTGGTGGCTCAGTGGTAAAGAATCCACCTGCAATGCAGAAGGTGTGGGTTCGATCCCTGGGTTGGGGAAGATGCCCCGGAAAAGGGAATGGCAACCCAGTCCAATATTATTGCCTGGGAAATCCCATAGTCAGAGGAGTTGGGGGCTACAGTCCATAGAGTTACAGGAGCTGGACACGACTAAGCAACTAAACCACCACCAGCCAATACTGAGGTCACAGGTGTGCCCCAGAAGCTTCCAGGACCCTAAGTTACACTGGGAGAGAAGTACCTCTGTGTGGAGATGATGTATCAGGAGAGCATGAAGCCTCAGAGACCTGGATCTCTTTCTCTGCTGTGGATCCCGCTCTCCTATGGGTAAGATCTATAAACCAGGCTCAGAACTAAGACTTAGGGAACTCTAAACTCAACTCGATCTCAGCCGGGGACCTTAAGGAAGACTTCTGGCCACAGTGAGTCCTAGATTCTTTATCGGGGGTAATGAAGAAGTTGAATCAGAGTATCACTCACGTCCCTTTTGACTCAGGCCCTACATTTTTTTCCCTCTCTAGTGTGTGTCACTGGTTGGAGGTTGCAGCAGAATGGGTCCTCATGTTATTCCCTCACGGGTTATTAGCATCACTGTCCCTAGGATACAGGTGGCGGATGTCTCTCTGTCTTAGGTTTCGGTGCCACAGGTCTAAATGAGCACAGGTCATTTTTTTTCCCCAGTCATTTTGCATCTTTAGTTTGGAATTATGGGAAGAGAGGAGCTGGAAAATGTGAGGCAAAGATGAGGGCGATGAAGGTGTTGGATACATCTGTTCTGTAGACATTAGCTGGTGAATTACTAATTAAAACACCACCACTTGGGGTCTTTACTGATTTAAGTAAGACAAGAACTAGAAAGCTATTTTTAAGAACAGTTTATGCATCGATACCATCTTAATTCCAGCTTCCCCTCAGGTGGCTGTTAAGATCCATAACTGAACCAGAAGTCAAGGGCTTTCTAAAATTCCAGGCTAGATGATGAGTCTGGGAGAGCAGGCTACCTGGAGTCCTTGCCTTTCTTCATTATTCCTTTTATTTATTATTTATTTTTGGCTATTAAGTCTTAAGAGACTATCTATACAGGCAAAACAAATAAGAGCAGAAAGGGGAGAATTCAAGCCGGTTTTTAATTAGATGCTGTACTTTGTTACTGGCCTTGGAGGAGCTGACGCCATCCTCAGAAGAACAGGGCATTGCACGTTTGTGCCTATCTTATGAAGAGGATAATTAATTCTGGACTTCCTAGGGAGCCCAATTTAAGGAGGCTTTTCAAAATTTCTGGCAGAAGAGCAGCCAGTTGAGGGTACGGGGTCAGTTCCTACTGGGAGCCCCTTCTTCCCCACGGCCTCATACTCATTCCAATCGAGATGCCTACAGAGGAGCTCAGGTAGATGGGCAGGCATGCCTTCACACTGGGGCTCTGGTGAGGGTCAAAGGGAGTATGGAAATTTGAGAGGGTGTCCTTCCACAGTGTTGGTGGTTTTTAAAAAATTTGGGCCAATTGGGGTGTCTATAACTAGCCAATTTTGGCGGTGCCTGAGACAGAGGAGGCAGAGGACTCCTACGTATGGCTTTTACACTGACTTTGATGATCTTATACTACTTTACTCTTTGCCTGTGAGTGTGCTCAGTCACTCAGTCATGCCCGACTCTTTGCAACCCTATGGACTGTAGCCCGCCAGGCTCCTCTGTCCATGGGATTTCCCAGGCAAGAATACTGGACTGGGTTGCCATTTCCTCCTCTAGGGGATCTTCCCAACCCAGGGATCGAACCTGCATCTTCTGCATCTCCTGCACTGGCAGGAGGATTCTTTACCTCTGAGCCACCTGGGAAGTCCCACCCTTTACTTGATTTTGACCTAACATGATGCAGAAGCTTCTGCCAACATTTCATTTCAAGGAGTGAGGAGAAGAATTCTCTTGACTATTAAAATGCACTTTTTCTTCTCCTCTTCCAAGTAAAAATAAGGTCACTTTTCTGATGTTTTAGTGCAACCTGAAGGTTTCCTAACTTTGTAACAGGAAGCTCCTCAGAGCACTATGCATATAGATATGAACTGTACCAGTACAGTTTTAAGTGATAACCTCAGAGCAGCTGAATGACAAAGGGTATTTAGACAAAAAGTACTTGGTCCACACCCTTCATACTACTTAAAAGGGACTGAATTTTATGAAAATTCCCAGTGCATCTGACTGTTGGATTCATTTTGACCAGCAGATTGGCAATTAACTTGTCTTTTTTTAAGTGACCATACATTCAGGGGAAAAAAAATCATTAATGAGTTGAAAATGAGTTTTTGACCCGTTTCCAGTTCATTAAAGCTTTTGTGAACCCAGTCCAGCATTTACAAAAGCCAGAAGTTTGCCTCAACTGTTTAGCCCAATTATGGACCGCAATGAGCAGTCGGGGTAAAAGTTCGCTGAGGGTTCATTATCTCACACTTGCATCTTCCGGAAATTCTAATTACTGTCAGCTTATTTGGTTCTTTTTTGACTGCATTTCATAATTGCCAAAGCTTATCATATCCACAACACACAATTAGCACATAAAAAAGTTACTATATTTGGCACATAAAAATATACAACATTACACAAGAAAGCACAAAAACAAAACGCAAACACAAGGAAGCAAACGAACCATGTCAAATTATATGGGAAAGAGTTCTTCATCTTACCTATGTTTAAACTCTTTATTTCTTTATAGAAAGAAAACAGAAGGAAAAAGAACAAACAGTTAGCAGAAGAATTGATGATAAAGCAAACATAACATTTTTGTTTCTTGTATAAAGGGCCCCCCTCAAAGGCAGTCTTTTTCTTTTTTTTTCCCCTTCTAGCTGACAGCTCCTAGTACAATTACAGAAATGAGTCCTCTACATACAAATAAGTTCCCTTCCAAGAGCTTGTTTGTAAGTCCGATTTGTTGGTAAAGTCCAACAAAGGGAGTCTTGGTACCCAACTAACACAATCGGCTATATAGTCCTGGGCTGTAATAGGTTTCTAATACTGTTCGCACAACTGAACATAAAGAACAAACACAAAAAGTGAAGAAACCATTTTTAATGTTACAGTACAGTACCTTGAAAAGTACAGTAGTTCAACAGCTGGTCTACAGGGAGTGGCATTAAGTGAACAGGCAAGAAGAGTGTGGAAGAAGGGAGAAGAGGTGGGAGGCGGCAGAGCTGGAATCGTTAGCAGTAGGAGATGGAGGGCAACCTGCAACTTCACTTATGCCTTAGGTGACTGGACCAGGGTACAGTCTGCTTCTTTGAAAGCTCGCAACTTGAAGGTTCATATGCAGGCCACGTACTGTATCTGGGAAGCTAGTTTTAGATTCTTCCCAGCCACTGGAAAATCTAGACAAGAATGCTTAAATTCTCTGACCAGCAGTGTGGCTTTACGTGACCCAGGGGAAACAGCCTAATGCAGGGATGGCACACAGGTGACCTCTTGGGTGCCAACACCTATCCGCTGGTACTGGCCGCTGGGGGGGCGGGAGAGGAGGGTTCTGAACCCACATTCAAGCCCATCTACAGCACAGAGTGCAGCAGTCATCTGGGACACCTGCCTTGGGTGTGGGAGGGAGCCTGGTGACACCTGTGTCCACTGCTCGCCTTGGTGCATCACAGGCTTAGGGAGAGAGGGACTCTGCCCCCAAGAGAGAGCCCCTGCCCCAGACAATTGCGCTTGCCAAACACTGCTGAGACCCTGAGAATCGCAACTACTTCCTCGCCCCGCCCCATGTCTCCTCCCCCTCTGACAGGCATGTGTGTGCCCCTGCCTAACATGGACTCTTCCTTACAGGTAACACTCAGCAATGAAACTCACAGGAGAGGCTATCCTCTCATAAT